>CM019070.1:2038404-2443275 GCA_009667805.1 Leptobrachium leishanense | reverse complement strand
CTCACTCCTGTAACCTGCACTCCCTGCACTCCTGTAACACGCGCTCCCTGCATCTCCTGTAACACGCACTCCATCCACCTCTTGTAACATGCACTCCCTGCCGTCCTTGTAACACCCACTCCTGCACCTCCTGTAACATGCACTCCCTGCACCCCTTATAAAATACCACTCCCTGCACCCCTTATAACACACCTCCTTTGAACCTCCTGTAACATGCACTCCCTGCACCTCCTGTAAAACCCACTCCTTGCACCGCCTGTAACACACGCACTCCCTGAACCTCCTGTAACACACACTCCCTGCATCTCCTGTAACATGCACTCCCTGCACCTCTTGTAACACATGCACTCCCTGCACCTCCTGTAACACGCACTCCCTGCATCTCCTGTAACACGCACTCCATCCACCTCTTGTAACATGCACTCCCTGCACCTCCTGTAACATGCACTCCCTGCACCCCTTATAATACCCACTCCCTGCACCCCTTATAACACACACCTCCTTTGAACCTCCTGTAACATGCACTCCCTGCACCTCCTGTAAAACCCACTCCTTGCACCTCCTGTAACACACGCACTCCCTGAACCTCCTGTAACACACACACTCCCTGCATCTCCTGTAACATGCACTCCCTGCACCTCTTGTAACACACGCACTCCCTGCACCTCCTGTAACACGCACTCCCTGCATCTCCTGTAACACGCACTCCATCCACCTCTTGTAACATGCACTCCCTGCACCTCCTGTAACACCCACTCCCTGCACCTCCTGTAACATGCACTCCCTGCACCCCTTATAATACCCACTCCCTGCACCCCTTATAACACACACCTCCTGTAACCTGCACTCCCTGCACCTCCTGTAACACCCACTCCCTGCACCTTCTGTAACACACGCACTCCCTGCACCTCCTGTAACACACGCACTCCCTGCATCTCCTGTAACATGCACTTCCTGCACCTCCTGTAACACACACACTCCCTGCACCTCCTGTAACACACGCACTCCTGCATCCTTTCCTGTAACAATGCACACTCCCTGCACCTCCTGTACACACCGCACCTCCCTGCACCTCCTGTAACACATGCACTCCCTGCATCTCCTGTAACATGCACTCCCTGCACCTCCTGTAACACACGCACTCCCTGCACCTCCTGTAACACACGCACTCCCTGCATCTCCTGTAACCTGCACTCCCTGCACCTCCTTTAACACGCACTCCCTGCACCTCCTGTAACACACGCACTCCCTGCACCTCCTGTAACACACGCACTCCCTGCACTTCCTGTAACACGCACTCCCTGCACCTCCTGTAACACACGCACTCCCTGCACCTCCTGTAACACACACACTTCCTGCACCTCCTGTAACACACGCACTCCCTGCACCTCCTGTAACACACGCACTCCCTGCACCTCCTGTAACACGCACTCCCTGAGGAGTTCTCAGAATTGGAGTAAGTGAACCAACACACAGATCAGTACGGAATAAAAAAGAATGAAAGAAAAAATTGAATTTATGGCAGATCTTTGTTCTGGTCGATTACTAAGCTACAAAATCCTCCGAGAAAGTAACTGAAAACAGGAAACCAGAAACAGGACAAGCACATGACTGCACAGGAAGTGCAGGACAGGAGACATGCGGATCAAGATCGATACGCGGGAAATCTCAACCACAAGACACGATGAGGGCTAATAAGAAACCATGATAGGGCCCTGAACCTCCAGCAAAGCAGAGGTTAAAAAGACTGTGAATCAAGCCCATGGGACAATGTCATTCCAGAGCACCAGAACTGTGGTCATGCGTCACAACGGTACACTTTAGCTTATTGTCCATAAAGCCCACCTTAACTGAGCTTCCTGGCTTCTCTAGGGATGGTCTGCTTAATTTTTTTGGAGAAAGATCTAAAACCATAAAACATGAAACAAATGACAGATTTTTTACGTTTTTGTAATGCAAGTATTTATTTGTAATGTAGAATATTCCAGTATTTATTTGCTGTTGTAAATGTAGAATCAGATTATGTCTTTCTCGAGTCCTCGAATTGTTCATTGGAATATCCACTTTCTAAGAGAATTAAAACATTTGTGTGGAACAGCAGATTAAACTGCACAAGGGGAGGTTTGACAGGAGCAGGCTGTATACGCCTCAACAAGGTGGATGAAGTCCTCTGTCTTCTGCAGCTTCATCTGTCCCTCAGCCATGTCCAATGGGGTTCCTGTAAAGGAAAAGAACAGACAATGTGAAGGTCCATTTCCTCTGCTTACAATGGGTCTATTAGGTCTCTAGCAATGCTACTGTGAGGACCCTCAATCTGTCCCACCAAACTGTAGGTTTAACTATTAAAGCACTGTCATCAATGGAAACGGGAGGTACAGAGTGCACTCACCGGCCGGCAAGCAATGGAAGCCAGAGGACACTGTGGTGCTTTTGACCGGGACACAGTCTTTAGCGCACAGCAGAACAGGCTGGACAGAATAACACTTTGCTTGCTCGCCTTCTCTTTCAACGTCCATTTTCACAATTGAGCGTTCCACATGGCAACCTGTGAAAAACAGAATGTCACTGCATTGTGCGGCCCGGTGCAAGAAGCAAATAGACAATATCTGTATCAGGAAGGACACAGTGAGAAGATCAGAGCAAGAGATACCATCAGAGCAAGACTCTGTCGAGAGAAGCCAAGAGTGAATTAAGCTGGTTGTGTCTTTGGCAATCGTCCCATCCGGCATCTTCCATTGCTGTCCAGTCTCATCGTCATTCTGCCCACAGATTCCGCACATCTTGCCCTTCATCCACAATGTTGGTCTCAACTGCAAAGACAGAGAGTTACATGCTGGCAGATCATCCACATTCAGCAATGGCCACAGGTCACCCTTACAATGGAGACAGTTGGCGTTGTCTCACAGGGCACTTTCTGAAACTACAAAGCGCAGAATGTCTCAAGGAGAGCATTTCAGAATGAGATTGTAATATCAGTAATAATCATAAGATGATCAGTAATAATCATAAGATGATCAGTAATAATCATAAGATGATCATAAATAATCATAAGATAATCATAAATAATCATAAGATAATCATAAATAATCATAAGATCAGTAATAATCATAAGATAATCAGTAATAATCATAAGATAATCAGTAATAATCATAAGATGATCAGTAATAATTATAAGATGATCAGTAATAATCATAAGATGATCAGTAATAATCATAAGATGATCAGTAATAATCATAAGATGATCAGTAATAATTATAAGATAATCAGTAATAATCATAAGATAATCAGTAATAATCATAAGATCAGTAATAATCATAAGATAATCAGTAATAATCATAAGATGATCAGTAATAATTATAAGATAATCAGTAATAATCATAAGATGATCAGTAATAATCATAAGATAATCAGTAATAATCATAAGATAATCAGTAATAATCATAAGATGATCAGTAATAATTATAAGATAATCAGTAATAATCATAAGGTCAGTAATAATTATAAGATGATCAGTAATAATCATAAGATGATCAGTAATAATCATAATATAATCAGTAATAATCATAAGATAATCATAAATAATCATAAGATCAGTAATAATCATAAGATGATCAGTAATAATCATAATATAATCAGTAATAATCATAAAGTCAGTAATAATCATAAGATCAGTAATAATCATAAGATAATCAGTAATAATCATAAGATCAGTAATAATCATAATATAATCAGTAATAATCATAAGATAATCATAAATAATCATAAGATCAGTAATAATCATAATATAATCAGTAATAATCATAAAGTCAGTAATAATCATAAGATCAGTAATAATCATAAGATGATCAGTAATAATCATAAGATGATCAGTAATAATCATAAAGTCAGTAATAATCATACGATGATCAGTAAACGTTTGCCATTTTATATTTATTAGACGGAAATGAAGACATATGGTTATATAATCTAATCAGCCGATACTGATAGGCATCCATTTAAGGAAGCGCCATGGAGCGCCCATTGGTTTGGGTTTAATAGATAGGGTTTTCGCTCGTTGTGCGTTTGCTGTAAATGGCCGTTGTTTGTGGACGAAGCAGAGGATTGATTTTCACTCGTTAGGGTAAAATACCTTCAGTGTTATTCCATCAAAGCTGAGTTCCTCAAAGCCGAAATCCCGCCCATAGACAGAAACTCCACTGGGCATTTTGTGAATTTCAAGCATCAGTTCTATGAAAAAAAAGGAAAAGACAACCGAGAAAGATTTAAACTCATCATATTAGGGAGATCCATATAGTCCTGTAAAACCAACACTTTGCTGAGATGGATCGGTATTTCCTGAACTCTCACCGCCATGTGATTTATACGGGAGGTCTTCCATTGACAGGTCAAACCCATTGATCTTTATTTTCAGTTCGTCGACTTCGGTGAACATGTTAATCTCACTGAAAGGTAAGAAACAGAAACTCAGCTTTGTGTCGATCTTATTTCACAAACATGATGCAACACCAGTCGGACAAACACACAATAGTGTGTAAATGATACGACGACAAAGTGACTTTGCATAAAACACAAATACTACAAAACATTGAGACATCAGACAGCTTACTAGTGGCCGGCTATGAACTTGATAACCTTGTGGTCAGGCAACTCTTTATCTTTCTTCATCATCACCATGAATTTCAGCTCCTCGCTGCAGTCCTGTGCCAAGATGTGGAAGCAGTTTTCAGGCAAAGCGTTTGGCAACTCGACTCCGTTGAAGGTAGTAATTTGGTTATGGGACACTTGGCATTCACCTGTAACACAGGAACATTTATTAATTGTTTGAAAGCAGCAGGTTTCCACCAATGGTTGTTGTGGACTTGGTTACACATCCATTCCCACCTTGCATGGCCTCTAAGACCCTTTGTGGGGCTTCGTAGATCAATGCCAATGTAGGGGCTAGCATGGTGGCTTCCTTGGTGTTGAAGTAAGCTGGAATGGCTATTGGTAGCCTCCAGGCTCTATAATACAGTGTAGCCTACAATTTGAAATAGTAGTTAGCAAACCAGGACTTGGTAAGTACACCAGCATGTGTGAAGAGAGAGTACACGGTGCTGAGAGCAACACATTATAACCAGAGGATAATCTTACTTTGGGCACTTGGATGACAATATCAGCAATTCGTGGAGAGTTTAGAGCGACGATGAGCCTGGCCTGATGTGGTGGGTTTTTCCTGTAATCCTGTGAGAATCCCATCATGTATGTAATTCCGGGGAAATATGTAGAGACTCTGGAGATGAGTGGGAAGTAGTTAGACAACATTCCTAACCATTAGATGTGACCCAACTGAGTGGTCATCAGTATCTGAAGCAGAAAGAAGCGTGTGACGACTCTCGTCGTGTCATACTTACACTTTGCCCACAGATTTCAGTTTGGATGGAACTTTAGACCAGTTCACACTTGCTTTTAGTGCTGGTTGGTTTCCGAAGTGGCCTGTTTGGGCTCTAGCAATGATCTTGTAATCCTGACAGTTCTGACCCCATTTCAGATTTGCCTAAAACAGAAATCTGACCTTATAAACATGCAAATGATGTGAGCATATATTGATTCCGAAGCGACACAGATTCAGTATACGTACCCAGGCTTCATGAGGACTGACAACAGCGGCATCGACGCAAGCTCTCCAGCTGCTGGCCTTTGCAAGGTCCACCACATAGACTTGGAATCGTGGCTTATTCCCATTCTTATCAGCATAGACTATCATTTGGGCTCCTCGGCGTTTCTTGTCATTGTGAATAACTTTGACAGTTAAAACCAGTACTGGGAGCTTGTTATCACCCAAAAACATTGCCTAAATGAATGAAACCCAAGGAACAGACCATTATTCAGACCTCACACAATAATGTCACACAAGCACAGAAAGCCGCTCTGTCTTTACTCCTACCTGACGTTGTGAAGTGTGTTGATGACTGCCACTACTGGAAGAGGAGCTTGAAGAGGATGATCGTTTGGAGGCTTTGCCCTTGTCCTGTCAAAACAAACACGTTATTCTCTCCTTACAGTGTTTTGTGACACGGGTCAGTATCTGCTCAATATCAGGTTTTTAAGACGCAGCTAATTCATTTCATCAATAAAAGTGGGAAAACACTGTCTATAACCAACCCGTTCTGATCCATGTGTTTTATCTGCTAATGGAATGATGGGAAGCTCCCAGCGAAGATTACCATATGACACTGGATCTGGGCCCAATACAAGACAAGGGAAATGACCCCCTTACCTGGTGTCTGTGTGCCGGGAGGAATTTCAGATCATAAAATTCCCTGCGTGGCTGTGAATGAAGAAACACATTGGAATCTGTCACTAAAGCTTTATTATTAATCTGAAATATTTGCAAGAGTTAATCAAGAGACAATAATAAGCCCAAAACACTAAATAAATACTGAAATGTAATTACCCCAGAGCTGCTGCTGCTACTGCTGCTACTGCTGCTGCTACTGCTGCCAGAACGCCTGTTCTTATGTCCAAGATGGGGAATAGGTTCTTCTTTATTCTCAGGATTTCTGTTCCTTGCGTCTGATACCAGAGCACTGCTGCTACTGCTGCTGCTCCTGCTGCTTCTCCAGTTCCTGGGTTCCTTGTTGACTCTTCTGCTATGGATGCTGCTACTGCTGCTGCTGCTGCTACTGCTGCTTCTCCAGTTCCTGGGTTCCTTGTTGACTCTGTTGCTTCTTACGTTCCTGGGTTCCTTGCTGACTCTCTGACTACTGCTACTGCTGCTGCTACTACTGCTACTACTGTGTCTTCTGTTACGGCGTCCTTGAGCATTTTCCTCCCAGTTTCTGTTTGATTCTTCACTAAGTGGCTTCTGATGCCTGGGTCTTCTCCTGGATATGTCACCAGAAACAGTGGAGGATGTAGATGCAGATGATCTGGAGGATCTTGATGACTGTGATGAACTGGAGGAACTTGATGAAGAAGAGCTTGATGATGATGATGAACTGAAGGATCTTGATGTAGTAGAGCTGGAAGAGCTTGATGATGACCTTTTCTTATAAGCTTCAACAACCTCTACAGTTACTCGTCTTCGTGTATGCGGCTTGTTCTTTTGGAGATGTTGGTGTTTCTTGTGACCTTGTTTGTGTTTTTGTCTCAGACTCTCATTTCGGGCCTATTGATGCAGAAAATATAACGCTTTATAGTCTTAATACACATAGACAATATAACAAAACTATCCGCCCTCTGTTTTCCACTTACCGTGAATTCTTCATCGATTCCAAGAATGCGTTTCAGATTCTCTTGAATTGCTGATTCATCCAATGCTCTTTCTTCACCCTCTGTATTGTCTACTACCAGGGCCATGATCTTGGATGAGGCTTTTGCTCCAACTGTTGCCTCTATCTGTATGTTCTCGATTGTTGACTCCCCATGATCTGTGATCATACGTAAACAAGACACATGCCAGGCATGAGGAAACCACCCATAAAAGCATGGGCGCACCAATGACTGAAGCAACGAAACCTAGACATTCCTGAATCACCGCGCACATTGTCACACCCCGTCCTGAATTTGCAGGTCTGGGCTCCTGTATTTTAGGAGGATTTTACGGAGAACGTGCCGAGGCGGCTATAAAGCCAATAAAGGGAACAGATTTTACTTATGAAGAGACTAAAGAAGCTGAAAGTATTTAACCTCGAAAACAGGAGTCTGAGAGGAGAAACGATTCCATTGTACAAATACACAGAGGGAACCGTCTGGTGACCTGCTCTTTAATAGGACTTTACAAAGGACAGCAGGTCGTCCACTGAGACTGGTGGAAGGGAGATTTGACTACCAGAAAGGAAAGGTTTGTGTACAGAATGGACGGGAAAAACCTGAAGCTGTAGCTTTATCCAGTAGAATCAATGCCTTTATAAAAGGTGTAATATATGATATAAACGGACAAATTAACCTTATAACACATGGTCTCTGGGTCCGGGGGGAAATCCAATCACTTTCATGGAGTCAAGCAGGATTTTTTTTGCCTTTGGATCACTGGTATAGGATTGTGAGGAGGGGTGACCTTGATGGACATTCGCTGTTTTTTCAGCTTATGTTACAATGTAACTATGTAATGCATCGCTCACAAAATATGTGCAATGCGATTGGATGAAACATGTCTTACCTGGCTTGACAGAGAGTTCAGCTTCGTGATGTCCGACTACTTGGTAGAAAAAGGACCGTTTCTTGGATGCAGCATTTATTGACTTTCTCTTATAACAAATTTTAAAGGGAGTGCCTGGAATCTTGACACATATACCGCATTTGCCAATTCTGGGGTCCCGGGGAGGCGGACCAGCTGCGAGATTGACATACTTCTTGGATATGGTCTCTGAAGACAATTCCTGCAATGACAAGAATTGACCATCACTGGTAGAATTAGAAAGTACCCAGTATTCCTCTTCTTATGTGCTCACCACTGGAGGGTGACTATATACTGATAATGGCTGGCTTAGGGGTGGATAGAAGAAACGACCAAGAAATATGTGAGCTCAGTAACTCGCATCTACATATTATTTTGGGATGTACCATGATACTGGCCCCTTCTCCTGAAGTCCTTCCCGTCATCTCAAAGTGTTTCTTCAGGATGTTTTGGTTGGCCTCTTTTGTCACAATCACAGTTTTCTTTGTTGCTTCTGGTTCTTCCATATTCCTACTGACAGCATAGGACCGAGCGCTGGGAAAACATGGCACAAACGGAGGAAAGTATTGGTTTAGCAATCGCTGTCCTCACCGAAAAAAAGACCAGGAAGGCTGAGGCGTGGTGACACAGTGATCATCCTTCATTCTACCTTCATGGTGTATGAGATGGAGCAGAATTGATGAAAATCTAAATACCTCATTTGAACCAGATGGTGTTCCTGCTGAAGGGGCGTAAATTCGATCCTGAGATTCTTCTCTTTCATGTCCAGGTGAGCTTTGAACTTTGCCGGGATCTGTGTGTGCACTTTGCCGTGGAACTCAATTCCACTTTGAATCAGTCGGGTATTAATTCCCATGGTTGCTGCTCCATGAAGTAAAATGCTGTGACGGAGAAGACAATGAAACGAGGTGAGTGATATCCTGATTGGCCGATTACCGTCTGGTGCCATTTTTCACACTGGATAATTTGATTCACATGGCTGTGTTGTGTCATTACCTGGAACTCATGTCTGCGTTGAGTTGCACCACAGATCTCAGCAGTTGGCTGATACTAAAGTCAGAAGATGGTGCTGGGGTCACCTTCAAGTCAACTGGAATAGGGAGGGAAATTATATGAAACCTCTGCATCAAGAGAAATGAACAGGATCTGGAAACTGGTAAAATGAAGTCTTACCGTTGACGGGTGTGTTGATGACAGTGGTGGAGTATAAGCTGATTTCCGCAGGCAAACCAACACTACTTGGGATAATATGTCGGATCTCAGTATTCAGTAAGGCTCGGGAATAATGGCCATCAATTCCATTCAAAAGTCTGTCGATGAGTTTCTTCAAGGTGACATGTTGTTCTAACGGCTCGTTCAAGGCCTGAATCCGGAAAAGTAATGGTAAATGAAGATAGAGGGAGGGGGACCTGCTAAAGAAGGAAAATACCTCACGGTACCTTAATTATATTCTCGATGACTTCCCTGGTGAGGTCACCGAAAGCAATTTCCTGACCGCCAACCTTGATGTAGACAGATGAGTAAGGACTGTGGGAAGGCAGATTCTTAAATCCCAATACCTGGAAACAAAGAGGTGAAAAGCGTTAACCCCACACTCCACATACACAAATCAAGACAGAGAAAAGTCACACCAATAATTTACCGTTTTTATAATCCTAGCGATCATCTTACGCATCGGAAAAGTAGCAAAAGGGATGTTCTGCTTCCTGAGAGCTTCTTCAATGCCTTCTGCTCGAAGACCAATCTAGAGGAAGACACATGGTCCATTACTGATCTGACTGAGTCGTGAGGATGAAAACCACATGACTGTGGAGTTTATTTCTTGTTAAGGATGAAGATAGAATAAAAATCATACATTGTGTTTGTGATTCCACATGCGTGAACGCATCATGGAACCTGACCACATAAGAGAAACACTTACAGAAATGATAACTCACCTCCACGATATCGGTTTCCACAGCCGAACTGTATGCTCGTATTTTCAATATTAGGTGAACAGGGAACATGGTCTTTCTGCCATTAATGATGTAGAGGTTTGCTGCAACGCCGGCCATTAGAGGGTCTGGAAGACACAATAAAATCAGCTGTAATGTCTGTGACTGTGACTTCTGGACCTTATAGTCACATTTCTTAAAGAGGTATTAAGACAGAACCACAACCACAAAGCCAGTCTGGATCACACTAAAAAAATTAGTACCGGGTCCACTCAGCCAGTGCACCAAGAACCTATGAGCTTGCAATGTCTGTGATACCGTGTTATCACCGGTGGTTTGGGCTATGAGGATTAGAGCAGAACAACTGCAGAGGAGTCAGACCTGCAACCACAATATATAGAATTCTGCACATTCTCAGACCACAATATATAGAATTCTGTACATTCTGTTACCACAATATATAGAATTCTGTACATTCTGCGACCACAATATATAGAATTCTGTACATTCTGCGACCACAATATATAGAATTCTGTACATTCTGCGATCACAATATATAGATTTCTGTACATTCTGCTACCGCAATATATAGAATTCTGTACATTCTGCGACCACAATATATAGATTTCTGTACATTCTGCTACCGCAATATATAGAATTCTGTACATTCTGCGACCACAATATATAGAATTCTGTACATTCTGCTACCGCAATATATAGAATTCTGCACATTCTGCAATCCCAATATATAGAATTCTGTACATTCTGCTACCACAATATATAGAATTCTGTACATTCTGCGACCACAATATATAGAATTCTGCACATTCTGTGATCACAATATATAGAATTCTGTACATTCTGCGACCACAATATATAGATTTCTGTACATTCTGCTACCGCAATATATAGAATTCTGTACATTCTGCGACCACAATATATAGAATTCTGTACATTCTGTGACCACAATATATAGAATTCTGTACATTCTGCGATCACAATATATAGAATTCTGTACATTCTGCGACCACAATATATAGAATTCTGTACATTCTGCGATCACAATATATAGAATTCTGTACATTCTGCTACCACAATATATAGAATTCTGTACATTCTGCGATCACAATATATAGAATTCTGTACATTCTGCGACCACAATATATAGAATTCTGTACATTCTATGACCACAATATATAGAATTCTGTACATTCTGCGATCACAATATATAGAATTCTGTACATTCTGCGACCACAATATATAGAATTCTGTACATTCTGCGATCACAATATATAGAATTCTGTACATTCTGCTACCGCAATATATAGAATTCTGTACATTCTGCGACCGCAATATATAGAATTCTGTACATTCTGGGACCACAATATATAGAATTCTGTACATTCTGCGATCACAATATATAGAATTCTGTACATTCTGCGACCACAATATATAGAATTCTGTACATTCTGCGATCACAATATATAGAATTCTGTACATTCTGCGACCACAATATATAGAATTCTGTACATTCTGCGATCACAATATATAGAATTCTGTACATTCTGCGACCACAATATATAGAATTCTGTACATTCTGTGACCACAATATATAGAATTCTGCACATTCTGCGATCACAATATATAGAATTCTGTACATTCTGCGATCACAATATATAGAATTCTGTACATTCTGTGACCACAATATATAGATTTCTGTACATTCATATATAAGGTTATTCAGAGAGAACTGAAATGTCACCATACGGGGAAACTCACTGTCCTGTGCAATTTCAGGGCTAATTCAGTGCTCTTTGAATAACCTAATAATTTCATATTAAGAATGAAGGATGAAAGCGTCTGAAGAGGTCACGGTAGGAAGTATCATTGATATGTGATAAACACAGATCCCCACTGACTCGAGGCCAGGACCTACTGTGACCACCTTGGTATTTTATAGTAAAGACAGATTGAATAATGGGGCAGAACCAGAGTTTCTCTTAACTTACAGCTGAATGTTTCGAGACGCACGACCTTGCTATATCTGGGACCCAGTCTGTCAATCTCTGGATTCAGCATCTTCAGAGCAATGCTGCATGCGGCAGCCCTACGAGGGAAGGAAATGCCGGTTAATGCTTAATCCCTGCACACAAGGATCCCAGTGCCATTACCACCGGCAGGAGGATTGTTACAGGAGCAGCAGACATGGCCAAGATGTTCTTTCTACTCACAGGGGCTCGAGCTGGGGGATGCTGCTCTTCGATAAAGCTTTCATGTGGGACTGTACAAAACTTGTGAGCTGTAAATTCGCGTTGCTCTCTCTGGCAGCCTCACTTGCAACACTGGTCACCAATGCCTGGCTTGGCTTGGTCTCAAAGAGAGCCAAAACGGCCATTGATCGAACCTCAGTAGCAAGATTTTGGTCCATGTAGATTTGGAGGAGGCTTTCCTGCACCTAAAGGCAGAAAGATGGAGTTGAGAGGGGAAGGATTTCCTGGTGTCTATGAAGACATAGTTACAATTACTAACGATCTTTATGTGCGACCCCCTTCATGTTGCTTCATACCTTGTGTGGGTCTGTCTTTGCCATGTTCCTAAGCGCCATCACGGCATCTGTCTGGAGATGGACTGGAAGTTGAGATGCACTGCTGGAATATATTGGTAGGAGTTTCTGGAGACGCTTGAAGCTCTCACGCCGCCCGGAGTTCCCTAAAGCTTTCAGCGCCATCGCAAGGTCTTCATGATGAGCCTTGTTGGCAGCTTCAGTCGCGAGCTTGTGCAGAGGCTACAAATAGGACAATATCGTTATAAGGCAGCGGCAAAACCGGATGAAACAGAGCAACCTTTCATTCCATATATCTACAGCCCATAGGGTGAAGGATCTCGCAGAGCTAGAAATCCACTTCATATCTTCTCTCATGTTGTAAACCACTCTTGTCGCTCTACATTTCTGTCATAAGGACCAACTTACCTCCAGGGCGTCCTCAGGACAGACAGATACACGGAGACAGTATTTTCTGACAAAGGACGCATAGGCAAGCGTGGCCGCTTTGTACAGCACTTTGGAATTCTGGATCATCTCGTCTTCTATTATGTCCTGTAAAGCAGCATAAAGCAATCATTGAGAGAGACGGTTCATTTTCTGTGTGATGGAACACAAGTGTCACTGACTGGGTGGGGAAAGAAGCCCTGGGTCCCTCCGCCTGAATCTGCGGAGTTCAAGGTAGAATAGGTATAAATTGGGGCGATTTATCTGAATCAAAACACGGGCAGGTGGAATGGCAGTCACTGGAGGAGGATTGTACCTTGTTTATTTTTAAGTTGGCGTGGGTGGCTAAGCTTGCCGGCATGGCGCGAATAAGAGCTGCGGCCGCCTCAATGCCTTGGAGTTCTCCATTGTGAATTTCATGCTTGAGGAAGAGCAAGGCGTCCTCGGTGCCAGTATCGGAGATGGCTTGTAGGAGCCAGCGCCTGTAGTAATGGTGATAATGTGCTCATCTTGGCATCACTGCTCAATGCAATATTATATCTAAGAAGTCTTTAAGTTTTGGGCAAGTGTCAACACCCCAACCTCAGGCTTTATGAGAAAATTATACGAAAAATACAGATTTGTCAAATGTAGAAGAATGTCATTTATGGCATAAAATAAACGAAAGGTTTATAATCACCTGAACTGGGGTTTAGAAGAGAGCTGCTTCCAAACGGACTGGAGAAGTCTTTGTTGTGATTTCCGCAGCAGGTGAATGAGCTCGATGTATTTCTCTGAAGCGTCACCGTGTATTTCCTGTTCATTATTCTGGGCCAGGTGCTCCACAACCTGCATAATCTGTTACCGAGCAAAGACACGTCATTTACTGACCCCGATATCATTGAACATTACAGAGAGAATCAGAGTGATGGGCCCGATCGTCAGTGAATTGTATGCGGTGGTCATAAGCCGACACCAGTCTGTGTTATAACTAGACCGGCCTCCGTGTGTCTTTATATAAACCAACTCCGGCTTAAACTTGGGCCTGAAGAGGAAACCGTTACTATCATGGGTTCCTGCCACGATTCCTCTGTGAGAACATACCTGCGACTCCGGGTTCTTGGTCTTTATAAGTAGGAGAGGCATTTGGTAGAACTCATTGGTGAAGACGTAATGAAGATTTCCACGATTCTGGAGCTGAAGTTGTTGAGGAGTCTCTCGTTTGTGCTTGTCGCTTACAAAGGACAGGATTTGACTGTGAAGAATACGGAGAGATCATTTCTAATGTATAAGTATCTTTGCTTATGGACGCTTTGGTTTTACAGGACGTTCTGACACAATACATTCTAGTGGTGACCTTAATATCCTCACACATACACAGGGGTGAAGGCCTTGTTGGTGTGAACTTCTCAGGCACCATACATAACACCAAGGAGCAGGCTTACTATGCGGCTGTGTATTCTCTAACACATCTTGCAAAGGTAGATATACTTGGGCCAGGATTATAGCACGTACCTGGCTTTCATTAAAGCACCACCTTGAAGCTCAGCGAATGGAGTGAAGTGGATTAGCTGTTTGGCTTTTACTTCCATTATGACCAACCTCTGACCAAGTCTCTTCAGCCTGTACCTGTAGGTTGTGGCTCCGCGTAGATTTCTGTTCATCTAGTAACACAGAGACAAAACCATGAAGGGTGAAGAGAGTCATGTAGGAACTTCTGAAGTTGTTCCGTCCCATCAGTAAACATGTACCTCTTTGCAGGAGAGGCAGGGCTCCAGGGAAGCATCACCATAGTTCTTCTCTACTTTCTCCTGACAGGTGTTTAAGTCTGTAGATTTAAAAACACTGATTTGGCGTCCTCTATACTCCTCCTGGACGACGTATTTTGTTTGGCAGACTCCTCCAATGCCAGTCTGTGGAATAGATAAAAGCACCGTTAGTTCTCGGTTGTATCACACGTAGAAGAACATGTCTATGAGGCCACTACTGTGATAGACTGTGCTATGGTTACAGGGTCTGGTAAAACTTACCTCCTGGATGTCGTAGACATTTTGTGTGTTCTTTAGGTTAATCTGTAGCAGAGTCAGGAGTCCTCTAATAATGTTGAGCACCAGTTCCGAAACTGCATTGTGGGCATGGATGTCTCCAATCCGTCCATTGCGGTAGTCAAACCTTACAGGTTTGGTGAGCTCTTCGGCAATGGCCTGGCTGATCTTTGTTGATCGTATGAAGGGGTCTTTAGGAAACAGACCATTGAACTCCTTTATCTCAGGAGACTGGATCTGGAATGACAAGAAGGGAGGACTTCCTTACAAACACTGGAGATAATGGTTGTGGGGCGCAGGAGTTCTGTGAGTCAGGATGCACCTGACCTCGGGATCTGTGTTTGGTGCGGGATTGTTTATAGTGGAAATGCTTGTAAACACGAATAAAGCGTAATTCCTTATTACTATTAAGTGACGTGGGCTTTACGGGCAGAGAGTCCTCCTTTACCTTCAGGAGGTAGGAGCTCTGGGCATATCGGCTGATCTCGACTCTGCAGTTGAGTTTAATACCAGACTGGGGTAAATCGTTTTCGGGAATTTCATTCAGGATGAGGGCTTCATAGTTATACACAGTCGTCTTGCTGTCGCTGTAGACTGGTTCTGCAGTAAATATACAAACTGGGTCAGTATTGTTAGATATGTGTAGAAACGCACGAGCAGCAAAGATGGACCTGGAAAAACTCACCTATTTCCCGGTGTTGGGCGCCTGCAAGAAAAGCAAGAATTTCAACAATTACAAACAGACCAGCAATGGGAAAATCTAATGTGGTGGAGGAGGTGAGGGGTTACGGCACGAGACGCTGTATCATTTCATCGATATTCGGCTGAGCCCTCTAGGTGTAATACAGAGGTATGGACTTACTTGCCAACGCAAGCAGAAGCGCCAGTATGATTCCCCTCATGCTGATGGTGAATGAAGGTTTGAAGAAAATCCAGGGAATTTATAGCCAACATTTTTGAACATGTGACCATCTGGAAATGTCATCTTGGCCTAAACGTGTCCTTATCTGTCTGAACCAACAGAAGATTGCATCAGCACACGGTACATGTGATAAGCGCGCGTCCAGGAGCCGGCATCCGATATGGTGCCGCCAGCAATCTATTCAAACCTCATAAAATAATCCACCATATCTATAGATTTCCATGTACATATGTATGTGCGCACGTGTGTATGTGTGTGGATTTATTGTGCCGGTATATATGTATATCTGTTGTGCATGTGAGAGCTCACATTTTCTAGAACTTTCTTTGATGATGGTTCAGTATAATCACAGGTCACGTCTCTTTGTCCGGGTCGAAGTGACCAGGTCTTTCATATCTAAAATCTAAAGGTCACTTAAAGTGATCTCAGAGTTTTGGGTCAGACGGACCGAGGTCTAAGAGCACATATTTTGCTTTATTTAATCTACACGAGTCTGCATTTTCTTTCTTGCCCCATAATATATTTTATATATAATATAGATTTGCAGAATGAGATTTTCTGGGGTTACGCGGCGCCCAGTGAGTGCAATAAAATGACGCGTGTCCCCACAAGACGCCAACTGCTAATGACTTTTATTCCTTTACTCCAGCTCATAAAATACTGGAACAATGTATCTTCCACCCCATTCCCCTTAAATCCCAAATATTTCATTATAAAAGGTATTTATAACGTGGTGACATATTCCGCAGCGTTGTACAAACACATCAGACAGACGGAGACGGGAAGCGGAGACGGGACGCTCGTTGTTTTACATCATGTTCAGTTTATCTATGACTTTGTGTTGCTTGCGTTTCACTTTGCTTATAAAGATGTCACCACGTAACGACCAGGGTCACAGCCGTCACAACAGTGATCACTGACCCAAGGTTCTGCACCACAGAGCGGCTCTGCTACCCTGGTTACGCGGTAAGTGGCTCTTTCACTCACAGGTGGTGCCCGCTCCGGCAGATGCCAACGGACATCAATAAGTGGCGGTGGATGTCGCAGTGAATTGAAATTCTCAAAGGAGCAAACACAGATAATCGTCCTCTGCCCGTTTCATTGTGGCTTCTCTGCAAAACACTGACTTGAAGAGCTCAAAACCCATCTTGATGATGAAGCACCAAGTCAGGTCCAGAAGTGGTTTAACAGATTCAAGTCTAGACATTTTAATGTCTGGGAAGAATCAAGAGGGAGACAACCCCACACGTCCATGATGAGACCATGGTAGCCAAGGTGAAGGAATTTCTGGATCAGGAACCTCAAACCATTGTAAAAAAGCTTGTGGAAGAACTTGCCATTCCAAAAGCAAACATGGGGAGGATTCTTCATGAAGCTTTGCTCCTCTTGTGATGAGATTGTTGCTGCAATTTTTTTTTTAGAAAGGATACATTGAGATTTCTCTGGTTTTCAGGAGGGATACATTGAGATTTCTCTGGTTTTCCAGGAAGGATACATTGAGATTTCTCTGGTTTTCCAGGAAGGATACATTGAGATTTCTCTGGTTTTCAGGAAGGATACATTGAGATTTCTCATGTTTTACAAGAAGGACACATTGAGATTTCTCTGGTTTTCAGGAGGGATACATTGAGATTTCTCTGGTTTCCCAGGAAGGATACATTGAGATTTCTCTGGTTTTCAGGAAGGATACATTGAGATTTCTCTGGTTTTCCAGGAAGGATACTGTAAGGATTCTGATCCATGCAGGGCAGCACCCTTCCAAATCCTGCACTTCGTGTATTTCCTGTTTCCAGCGCTGTGTTCCAGCAGCTAAATAGTTAATGCACCAAAACACACACTCACACACTCCAGGTCATCTGACCTCTCTGTTAATAAAAGTGCCACACCCCTTCTGTTCCCTGCTTAAACATTAGTTGTATCTGCTCTCAGCAAGGGAGAACCTATGTTGTGGCTTTCCTGTGGTTTCCTGAAAACCAAACCCTGCCGTGCTACCAACCCTTCCGTGTGTGTTTCCAGACCCTCCGGTATCCTGTGTATGCAAGACCCTGCTGTCCCAGTCTGTTTCCTGATTTCCCCTACATCAAGTTTATTTGTTTTTGCTGCCTCCAGCAGCAACCTCGCCCCTCACCGCAGACCCCTTGTTTTGGCATCACCGCATCCCGGGCTCAGAATCCTGCATTTTCTGTACCACCCCGGTACAGTACCTGACAGATACATTGAGATTTCTCATGTTTTACAAGAAGGACACATTGAGATTTCTCTGGTTTTCAGGAGGGATACATTGAGATTTCTCTGGTTTTCCAGGAAGGATACATTGAGATTTCTCTGGTTTTCAGGAAGGATACATTGAGATTTCTCTGGTTTTCCAGGAAGGATACATTGAGATTTCTCTGGTTTTCAGGAAGGATACATTGAGATTTCTCTGGTTTTCCAGGAAGGATACATTGAGATTTCTCTGGTTTTCCAGGAAGGATACATTGAGATTTCTCTGGTTTTCAGGAAGGATACATTGAGATTTCTCTGGTTTTACAAGAAGGACACATTGAGATTTCTCTGGTTTTCAGGAGGGATACATTGAGATTTCTCTGGTTTTCCAGGAAGGATACATTGAGATTTCTCTGGTTTTCAGGAAGGATACATTGAGATTTCTCTGGTTTTCCAGGAAGGATACATTGAGATTTCTCTGGTTTTCAGGAAGGATACATTGAGATTTCTCTGGTTTTCAGGAAGGATACATTGAGATTTCTCATGTTTTACAAGAAGGATACATTGAGATTTCTCTGGTTTTCCAGGAAGGATACATTGAGATTTCTCTGGTTTTCAGGAAGGATACATTGAGATTTCTCTGGTTTTCAGGAAGGATACATTGAGATTTCTCATGTTTTACAAGAAGGATACATTGAGATTTCTCTGGTTTTCCAGGAAGGATACATTGAGATTTCTCTGGTTTTCAGGAAGGATACATTGAGATTTCTCATGTTTTACAAGAAGGATACATTGAGATTTCTCTGGTTTTCCAGGAAGGATACATTGAGATTTCTCTGGTTTTCCAGGAAGGATACATTGAGATTTCTCTGGTTTTCGGGAAGGATACATTGAGATTTCTCATGTTTTACAAGAAGGATACATTGAGATTTCTCTGGTTTACCAGGAAGGATACATTGAGATTTCTCTGGTTTTCCAGGAAGGATACATTGAGATTTCTCTGGTTTACCAGGAAGGATACATTGAGATTTCTCTGGTTTTCAGTATGTCCTGGGTGGCGAGTATGTACCGTTAGGTGTCTCGCCCAAGTGCACTTACTGGAGAGGTTGCTTTCTGGGATTGAACCCATGACTCCACAGGCTCTCTCCACGCAGAGCAGTGATGTTACCTCTACTCCACCCAGCCGGTCTTTTTGAAAATGGAGAAACAGTTACTTATGTCTACATGAACCTAACGTTTTTGACAAATTCGCTAGAGGTCACTCCCAGAGGAGAACGTCATCCTGGTTCTTTCTCCTTGGCAATGAGCTGGAGCTTCAGGTGAAGCAGACAATGGACTTTATTGGATCTTCTACAATCAATATTCCCCAGACCTGGGCCCTTGTGCCTTTTTATTGCTCCCCAAAATCAAGAATCCCATGAGAGGAAAGACTTACGCATGCAGGGAAGACATCATTAAAGATGTCCAAGATCAGTTGACTATGTTGACAGAAGATAATTGGGGGGGGTTGAGAAATGTCTGCACTGTTTGAATAAATGCGTGGAGATCGGCAGTGATAATGCTGAATAAACAAGCTTTCTTACAAAAACCATCTGGGTTATTCAGAGGAAGGTGAAACTCTGGAGAACTTTTGGAGAAGTGAAAATTCTAGGTCGAAATAGACAAACCAAAAAAATCTAACTCACTTTCCAAATCGGCTATTTGGTTTAGGCTAGGGTCAAACGAAAGCATTTTTACACGCGAACGTAAAGAAGTGCGTCCGAACGCATTGACGTATTTTTTCATGGAATACGCGAAAACAGTCATACGATGCGCATTTTTGTGCGTGATTCTTTACAGATACAAACCAGGAAACTTTGGGTGTCTGGACGTTATGTTGGCCGGACATGAGCAGGGTCTGACGTCTCCAAATCACGCACACACACCGCTAGCGGACGCAGCGCACTCTGTACGTCCGTACTAGCGGTTCTGCGTTCTCGAAAAAATGCGTTCATTTTCCACTTGCGTTGCGCGGCCGGACTTTTGTGCGACCGTACTTCGTATATTGGCCGTCATTGCCCGTCATCTGCTGCTAGTGCGGCCGTGATTATGTGCGCCAGAACGCACGTTAAAAGTGCGCTGGTCTGACCCCAGCCTTAGATTGTTCTCTTCTCCTGCCATTCTCCTGGTTTTCACCTTTCTCTGAATATCCCTGCATGTTGGCATCATTATTTCTTTGATTTTAACTTTACTCCTGGACCTCCGCTGGTGTGAGGAGCCCTTCCCTGTCAGCACTAGGGATGGGCTGCCTGTTCAAATCGGTTCATTTCAAACATCGGCTGTTCGAAAATTTGCGAACTTCAAACTTTTCGGGATGTTCACGGAAAGTTCGAAGGGGGGGATTCAAAAAAATTCCAAAAAATGCTTAAAAGATCCTAAAAAATCTAGAAATAAAGCGACTCTTTACTGCAGAATATTATAATGAACGGTTTATTAGATATTGAATAAAATGGGAATATTTCCCACTCATTGTTGGTCAAACATTTCCCACTCATTGTTGGTCAAACATTTCCCACTCATTGCTGGTAAAACATTTCCCACTCGTGGTGTTAAAACATTTCCCATAGCTTCAAATCGCGTTTAAACATGAGCAAAAGCTGTAAAAATGAGCTCAGCGCACAACAGTGAAATGGCTCAGCACTCAGCAGTGAAAGGGTTAAAAACTTTTTTTTTTTTACTATTTTTCCATCGTTTCCTGTCCCCCAGGGCAGTACCCGGACCCCCATACACCTTTTATGGCCAATATCTTGCATATATGCCCTCTTGGCGGGGACCTTAATTTTCGAACGTTCGAGCCCCATTGATTTGCATGGTGTTCGCATTATGGTCGAGTTCGTGTCGCATTATGGTCGAGTTTGAATTTCGAACACGGGGTGTTCGGCTCATCACTAGTCAGTGAGACACATGCGGGGCCAGACTGGGGCAAAATAACACTAAATCAGGAAAATATGGAGAAATATTAATCAGAAACATATAGTAGTGTTTTGATGCGTAAGATTCTGATTTGTTACTTTCAGACCTTTCCCCCATCTATAATATAATAGAGTAAGGCTTGGCGTGTCCGTCCCCAAGCCTTACTCTGCGCATGCGCGCACAACCAGCGCCGGTTGGTTGCACGCGCATGCAACCGCCACGGCACGAGCCGGCTGTGCGCTCGCCGCGACGGTTACAAGATGCACACAGCAGCCGGGTAGAGGCTGCGCTCGCAGCCTCTACCCGGCTGCCGCGCGCATCCAACCCCCGAGCGGCGAAGGGAAAGTTCCCTCGCTTCCGCTCTTTGAAGGACCCAAGCCGCGGTCACGTGGGAGTCCCACGTGACCGCGGCTTGGGTCCTTCAACGACCGGAAGCGGGGAAACTTTCACTTCGCCGCTCGGGAAGGTAAGTATGGAGACGGAGCTCATGGGGCGGCTGTCCGAATGCCGATAGAGCATTCGAACAGCCGCCCCATGTCTGGTCTGGGGTCTGAGCTGGGAGGCAGTATCCACGAGCTGAGGGCAGTATCCACGAGCTGGGGGCAGTATCCACGTGCTGGGGGCAGTATCCACGTGCTGGGGGCAGTATCCACGAGCTGGGGGCAGTATCCACGTGCTGGGGGCAGTATCAACGAGCTGGGGGCAGTATCCACGTGCTGGGGGCAGTATCCACGTGCTGGGGGCAGTATCCACGAGCTGAGGGCATTATCCACGAGCTGGGGGCAGTATCCACGTGCTGGGGGCAGTATCCACGAGCTGGGGGCAGTATCCACGAGCTGAAGGCAGTATCCACGAGCTGAGGGCAGTATCCACGAGCTGAGGGCATTATCCACGAGCTGGGGGCAGTATCCACGTGCTGGGGGCAGTATCCACGAGCTGGGGGCAGTATCCACGTGCTGAGGGCAGTATCCACGAGCTGAGGGCAGTATATCCACAATAGACTGCCCTCTGGGCAGGCTTTCCACCTTGTTATATATATTATAAGAAATGGATGGAATTTAAATCGACAAACGTAAAGTTCTTAGAACCACTAGATGGTACCGATGGCATAGAACCAAATGGGCCTAACCCACCTATGTGTCAGGTCCCTAGCCGCCGGCGCCATAAGAGAACTAAAGGCAAAATGCCTCAGTGACAAAACTAACAGTGATTCTCCTACTAAACCAAGCTGTTCCAGCAACCAGGTGCTAGCTAACGCATCAGGATTCCTCCACTATAAAAAAGGGCCACTCCCAAAGCAAAATGCTTCTGCATTGTTCTAGTGAACCCCTCACTAGCAAGGAGCTGCCTTTAATCTCAGCTTCCTATAACCTGTTTTGTCTTGGTTCCCACCATACTGTCTATAGTTCCTGTTACAAGACCTCCTCTGCTGCAGATCGCCTTCTGCTAATCCTCAGAGCCTGCTGCCCTACATCCTGCAAGTATCCTCCAATCCTGCATCCTGCAGAATCCTCAGCCTGCTGCCCTACATCTTGCAAGAATCCTCTAATCCTGCTGCCCTGCATCCTGCAGAATCCTCAGCCTGCTGCCCTGCATCCTGCAGAATCCTCAGCCTGCTGCCCTACATCCTGCAAGTATCCTCCAATCCTGCATCCTGCAGAATCCTCAGCCTGCTGCCCTACATCCTGCAAGTATCCTCCAATCCTGCTGCCCTGCATCCTGCAGAATCCTCAGCCTGCTGCCCTACATCCTGCAAGTATCCTCCAATCCTGCTGCCCTGCATCCTGCAGAATCCTCAGCCTGCTGCCCTGCATCCTGCAGAATCCTCAGCCTGCTGCCCTACATCCTGCAAGTATCCTCCAATCCTGCTGCCCTGCATCCTGCAGAATCCTCACCCTGCTGCCCTACATCCTGCAAGTGTCCTCCAATCCTGCTGCCCTGCATCCTGCAGAATCCTCAGCCTGCTGCCCTACATCCTGCAAGTATCCTCCAATCCTGCTGCCCTGCATCCTGCAGAATCCTCAGCCTGCTGCCCTACATCTTGCAAGAATCCTCTAATCCTGCTGCCCTGCATCAATGCAGAATCCTTAGAGCCTGCTGCCCTACATCCTAATCTTCAGAGCTTGCTGCCCTACATCCTGCAGAATCCTCAGAGCCTGCTACCCTGCATCCCACAGAATATGTTGCTCTACAGACCCAGGACCCTCTGCAGACCCAGGGCCCTCTGCGTCAAAGACTCTTCCGTTTCTATTTCCTATTTATTTTTTCTAAAGATCTCCTTCACTCTTCCTTCTCCTATTTTGCTCTCCATTTCTGGTTTAACCCTGCTCTAATATCTATCTACTCTTTTTCTTTTATATGTAGTAGTAGAGTTTGGTGTAGTTTAGTTTTGCTACTTTTTGTCTACCGTTCTCTCATCTTGCCTTTTAATCTTATTGCTGATTATTATTTATACAGTGTTTTCCTATCATTACCCAGCTACATCATAATTGTTTATTCACATTTGTTTATTTATAAAGGATTTTACCAGGAAGGATACATTGAGATTTCTCTCGTTTTCAAGTATGTCCTGGGTTCAAGAACATTGAAATGTTACAGAAATACAAAGTAATACAATGCAAGATATTAAAAACACAAATATACAGATTAACAGAAAATAAATATGTAGGAAATAGTCATTATGTTACATGTTTACAGGTGCATTCTGTATATAGTCACTGTGTTACATGTTTACAGGTGTATTCTGTATTGAGGTATGTTAGTAAGGAGCTCTTGAGTGACATAAGACTGGGGAAGATTTGATGGTGTCTGGGAGGTTATTCCATATTTGCGGTGCTCTGTAGGAAAATGAGGATCGAGCCACTGTCTTTTTGTATTGTGGTATTGCAAGTAAGGTGCTGGTCCTGGATCGGAGGTTATAGGATGAGGGAGCTGCTGGGGGAAGCAGTCTATTCAGGTAGGGTGGTAGCTTCCCAGAAAAGCTCTTAAACAACAGGCTGGAAAGGTGAAGGGTGCGTCTAGATTCCAGCGACGGCCAGTTTAGCTCTTTTAACATGTCACAATGGTGGGTCATGTAGTTACAATGTAGCGCAAAGCGGCAGAATGAGTTATACAATGTAGTAAGTTTCTGAAGATGTGTTTGCGGGGCGGCTGCATACACAACATCTCCGTATTCAATAGCTGGCATAAGCATTTGTTGCACAATCTGCTTTCTTACCGCGGGACTCAGGCAGGATTTGTTTCTGTACAGGGCACCTAGTTTGGGGTAAAGTTTAGATGAGAGTTTTTCGATGTGGGGCCAAAGGATAGATTTGGGTCTAACCACATACCTAGATATTTGAGAGAAGTGACTGTGGTCAGCGTGCCATTTGATTTTGTCCCAACAAATAAGTGGGGATTTTGCAATTTGTGTGGTTTAGGTTTATTGCCTTTTATGCTTTACTTTTAATAAACCCCTTTTTGTTTATATACGTACGTCTTTCTAAGTATCATTGCACATTGGGCTCGAACCAGCTTCCTTACACTATGTTACAACCAAAACAAAAATATACCTATACATCCACAATGATGCTCACAGGAGTGAAGGATCTATGTCCTCAGTGTATACACATTTATCCCACAAGACACGGAGGCGAGTATTATGCTATCTTTTCTTTACTTAAGCCGATAGCAGCAAAGAAAAACTCTCAAATACAACAACAAAAGTATTTAGAGATAAAAATACAGTTTAACAATAGCAGGTAATGGTACAGTCCAGCTCCCTGCTGTCAATAGTCAGACCGCTCCATAAATCGTCCTGGTAACCCTTGGCTCCTCATCTTATCTCGGTGAGCAGTAAAGAAAAGAGGAGTATTAGCAGCAAGCGCTATATTAAAAAAGTTTGGCAGTTTCACTGTAATTTATTGTCTAGATATATATACATTCTGTTTCCTTACATTATTTAGACACACACGCTCTGTTAGCTTGTGTTTTATTTCTATGTACAGGCAAAAGAATTTATCAAATTGAACTGGATAATAGAACATCGGTGACAAAAAAATTTTTTAAAGGAAAAACTTTATTAAGGCATAAAGCCAATGCTAAAATCAAAACACAGCATGATCATGTAGGATAAATAAAAAGTGTTCAGATCGCTGAAACATAGAAAATGTCGGCAGATGAGAACCTTTCGGCCCATCTAGTCGCCCAATTACATGGATACTTAACCTGGATTTATCTTTTGTTTAGGATAGCCTTATGCCTATCCCATGCTTGCTTAAATTCAATTACTGTTTTGGCCTCTACCACTTCTACTGGAAGACTGTTCCATGTATCCACCACCCTCTCAGTAAAATAATGCTTCCTGATGTTACTTTTAGATTAGAGGGGCAAAGGTTTAAGACTATGGCCTCTTGTTTTGCTACTTTGTTTCCTTTTAAATATACTCCCTTCCTCTACCTTGTGGATTCCCTTTACGTATTTAAATGTTTCTATCATATCTCCTCTGTCTCGTCTTTTTTCCAAGCTGTACATGTTAAGATCATTAAGCCTTTCCTGGTAACTTTTCTCCTTCAAGCCGTACACCATTTTAGTAGCCCTTCTCTGAACTCTCTCTAAGATGTCTATATCCTTCTGGAGATACGGTCTCCAGTACTGCACACAGTACTCCAAGTGAGGTCTCACCAGTGCTCTGTACAGTGGCATGAGCACTTCCCTTTTCCTACTGCTAATACAGGCTCTCCCTACACAACCAAGCATTCTGCCAGCATTTCCAAGCATTCTGCCAGCATTTCCTGCTGCTCTATTACATTGACTACTTACTCTTAGATCCTCTGAAATAATAACCCCTAAATCCCAACCCTCAGATGTATCAAATATTCTATATTCAGCCCTTGGGTTTTTACGTCCCAGGTGCATTATCTTGCACTTATCCACATTAAAACTCAATTGTCACACCTCCCACCATTGTTTTAGTTTACCTAAATCATTTGTCATTTGGCTGATCCCTCCAGGAACGTCAACCCTGTTGCAAATCTTTGTGTCATCAGCAAAAAGACATAGTTACATAGTTACATAGTTATATAGGCTGAAAAAAGACATGCGTCCATCGGGTTCAGCCTCTCCCACATAACCTACTGCTGTTGATCCAAAAGAAGGCAAAAAACCCAGTCTGAAGTGCTCGCCAATATGCAACATACTGGGAAAAAATTCCTTCTTGACCCCAGAATGGCAGTCAGATTTCTCCTTGGATACTTTTCCTTTAATACCTTCTGCAATATCACTAATAAAAATATTAAAGAGAATGGGTCCAAGTACTGACCCCTGAGGTACCCCACTGGTAACAAGACCTTGCGCCGAATAAACTCCATTTACCACAACCCTCTGTTGTCTGTCACTCAGCCACTGCCTAATCCATTCAACAATATTGGAATCCAAGCTCAAAGATTGCAATTTATTGATAAGCTTCTATGTGGAACAGTATCAAAAGCCTTACTGAAATCTAAATAAGCAATGTCTACTGCACCACCTGTGTCTATTATTTTTGTTTCCCAATCAAAAAAATCAATAAGATTAGTTTGGCATGATCTCCCTGAGGTAAACCCATGTTGTTTCTGATCCTGTAATCTATCAGGATTAGTCAGAGAGCGTGAAAAGCAGGAGAATGATTGGAGAATGAAAAATTCTAGCTCAAAATAGCCAAAGCAGAAAAATTCTCCCTTTCATCTCACTTTTCAAATCGCCTATTTTGACCTAGAATTTTTCATTCTCCAGTTATTCTCCAGTCATTCTTCTGCTTTTCACGCTCTCTGAATAACCCTGTAGGTGTTTTTAGATGTTCAACAATCCTTTCCTTTAACATGGTTTCCATTAATTTCCCCACTACTGACGTAAGACTAACTGGCCTATAGTTCCCTGTCATGTGCCTTGCCGCCGGCGCCGCAAGAGAACTAAGAACAAGTTGCCTGATAGTGGTATGAGTAGCAGTGGCCCTCCTGAAAAGCCTTGCTGAGCTCGGAACCAGGTGCTAGCTAATGCCTCCTGATTTCTCCTCTATAAAAGAGGACCACACCTATCACTAAATGCTTCTTCATTAACTTAGTATTTTCTTCACTAGCAAGAAGCTACTCCAGTTCCTGATACCTGCTCAGACCCTTGTTGCATCCTGCCTTCTCTACGTTCTGCAGATAACCCCTCTACAGTCTCCAGCCTTAAAGATATCCTGCTACAGATCCTGTCTAAAGATATTCTGCTCCAGAACTTGTTTAAAGATCTTCTGCTACAGACCCTGTATAAAGACCTCCTGCTACAGATCCTGTTTAAAGATCTACTGCTGCCGACTCCTCACAATCCCGCTGCCCTGCATCCTGCAGAATCCTCAACCCGCTGCCCTGCATCCTGCAGAATCCTCAACCCGCTGCCCTGCATCCTGCAGAATCCTCAACCCGCTGCCCTGCATCCTGCAGAATCCTCAACCCGCTGCCCTGCATCCTGCAGAATCCTCAACTTGCTGCCCTGCATCCCGCAGGTCCTACAGTTGTCGCCGCCCTATATCCTATCCAGGACCCCTCGCTCTACAGATCCAGGACCCGCTCGCTCTACAGATCCAGGACCCCCTCGCTCTACAGATCCAGGACCCCCTCGCTCTACAGATCCAGGACCCCCTCGCTCTACAGATCCAGGACCCCCTCGCTCTGCAGATCCAGGACCCCCTCACTCCGCAGATCCAGGATCCCTGCATACCCAGGACCCTCTGCCTCAAAGACTCTTCCGTTTCTATTTTCCTATTTATTGTTCTAAAGATCTTCTTCTCTCTTCCTTCTCCTATTTCTCTCCATATCTGGTTTAACCCTGCTCTAAGTTCAATCTACACTTTTCCTTTATATGTAGTAGTGTAGTTTAGTTTTGTTACTTTTGGTCTACCTTTCTCTCATCTTGCCTTTTTAGTTTCTTAATGCTGATTATTATTTATACAGTGTTTCCCTTCCTCGTCTTATCCAGCTCCTTGATATATATATATATATATATATATTTGTTTATTGCCTTTTCGTGTTACTCCTAAATAAACCCCATCATTGCACATTGGGCTCAAACCTGCCACCCCGGAACCAGCTCCCTGACATTCCCCGATTCCTCCCTACTACCCTTCTTGTAAATGGGCACAACATTTGCTAATTTCCAGTCTTCTGGGACGACTCCCGTTAACAGATTTATTTAACCAATCCTTGTTAACGGTTTTGCTATTACATCACTGAGCTCTTTTAATAATTTAGGGTGGATCCCATCAGGCCCCATTGACTTATTTGTCTTTACTTTAGACAGCTGCTGTAGAACCTCCTCCTCTGTAAACTCATATGTAAATGTCTCGTTAGTGTTTCCTCCTAACTGAGGTCCCTTTCCTTCCTTTTCTTCTGCAAAGACTGAACAAAAATATTCATTGAGGCAGTCAGCGAGACTTTTATCCTCTTCTACATACCTTCCTTCCTTTGTTTTTAATCTAACTAATCCTTGTTTTGCTTTTCTTTTCTCGTTTATGTATCTAAAAAATGTTTTGTCCCCCTTTTTTACTGACGGAGCTATTTTCTCTTCTGCGTGTGCTTTGGAAGCTCTTATAAATTGCTTTGCCTCTTTCTGCCTAATTTTATAGGTTTGCCTTAGTTTTTTTATAATTATTGAATGCTATCTTTTTGTTCTTCACTATTTTGGCCACTTCTGCAGAGTACCACAGGAGTACGATCCGGTCTCCTCTCCGGAGGCGTCAGATTCAGTTTCCTCACCTGATTCCACTGATTCTAAAAACCGGTTATTGATCCGGTAGATGCTCTAAGAAATTCAATGTTTGTACCAGAGTAATTAAAACATCCACGGTCAGTGGAATGGACACACATAGAGCATGTGGCTCGTTATATAGAACAGCATATCCGTATGCCAATGGATAAACAAACGAGAAGTAATTTGAGGGCTGAGTGTCCAGCCCCAACTTTGCCACATAAGCTTAATGTAACCCGGAGTTAGATCCGGAAATTATCCACATCCTTAAGGAGTCAAATTGGTCCCGAAAAAGGGGAGTAGAGGCCACCTGAAGGTGTGTCATGATAAATTGTTTGATTTTGTAGGTCCATTGGCAAAAATTTATGGATTCGATTGAGGTTTTTCCTCATTAATGAAAACCAGACCTGTTTGAACACAGGAGCTGAGTACAGAGATTAGTCTGTGTTTTTGGTAACATAACAGCTTTATCAAGCGAAAAGGAGACGCTCAATTCTCCTCAGGATCCACCCTAAAGTGGCGACCTTAGCGCATAATAAACTGTTGGCGCTATATAAATAATAATGAGCCTGGTCCCAGCGCTGAGGGTCAGTTATTTGGAGAAGGCATCTTCAAAGAGATGACCGAATATACAAGGTCCTTCTTGACCACAGGTAAGATAAAGGCTAATATCAGGAAAGTTTTCTCAAATAGGTTTTTCGTCAAACCTTATTCCATCTCAAGAGGCTCCTTTAAATCCTCTAGAGGCCCAAGATGGACCATAATTTCACTGTCAAAGTGGTTACAGGGGTTCGAGAGGATCAGGATTTTTGTTGAGTATATTTTCAAACCAACATCCCAAGGCAGAGAATTCCGCCCAGTATCAATTTGAAACACCAAAACGAGTACGTTGTGTAAAATCATTTCAAAATGGAAGACATTCCATCATTTAAAAGGAGTTTTATCTCCGCAAGATTGGATGGTCAAAATAGACCTAAAAGACGCTTATCTGACAATCCCGACAAACTACAAAATATCGATCCTTACACCGACACAGTTTATCAAATTTCTAGGTGTCACCGTAACTAAGATGGAGATGGCTCTTTCTCTGCCTTCAGCCAAAGTTCGGCTGATTCAGAGAGAAATCAGATGTCTTCTATCTGCAGAAGAATTCTCTCTGAGATGGTTAGCTCACCTCCTGGGCCTACTCTCCGCAGCAATACAAGTGGTCTTTACAGGACCGCTTTATTGTTGAGCTCTTCAATGTCTGAAAGCACGATTTCTGCGGAGGGGATGGCTTTATCCAGATTTTGCCTGCCTCACAATTTATCAGTCCAGGCCAATACATTCCAGGGTTCAGCAATGTAATGTCGGACTGGAATTCAAGGTATCTGATAGACTCCAGAAATTGGAGATTAGACGCCAGAGTATTTGCCAGTTTGTCATCCCTCTGGGGTCCTTTCGCTATAGATTTGTTGGCTTCTAGCCTTAATATTCCTTTACCACAATACTACTGTTGGAGACCAGACCCATGGCTTTGGCCACGGATGGTCTGGTCCAGACCTGGACGCTAGGGATGCTTTACGCTTTCCCTCTATTCATTCTCATTTCAACAGTAATAAGACTAGTACAAGTACAATTAGCTACAATAGTGCTCATAGCACACTTATGGAGGTCTCAACCATGGTTCCCGCACCTTCTGAAACCGTCTGTGAACATTCCCAGGCTAATTCGTGTCCCATCGTCCACCCTGAGAGATCCGGAGTGAACGCTTCAGAATTCTTTGAGTCTTCAATCATTTTTTTAAGCTGTTAAGTGTAATATCAAGGGTCACTGGCCTTCAGTCAACATTTTGGAGGCATCTGCCTCCTTTTTGTCGAGTTCCTGGGCCCCCTCTACAAGGAGGAGATAGGGTAGCGCATGGAACTCATGGGTTTTTGGTGCATGAAACTGTAACAGATCTCTGTGCCCGGACAGTGTCACATCTGCCAAATGCTGCTTCCTCGCTAGACACACAGTTTCTCCTCGTGACTCCCACACCTTTCTCTTGTACCTTAGCCACAGCTCAAGGCCCGGTGTATGTAGAGAGCCTGGCTAGCACCCCCAGGAATAAAACGAAGCTGTAGACCTGGAGCCTTTCCTTGGAACAGCGGGCAGAAGATTCCTGGTACTCCAAAACATGAGTCGTGACTTCAAGCTTGGTCAGAATAGAACTGACTGTTTATTCACAGAGAGGACAGATAGAGTCAAGGACCAGCACATTTGCATACAATCAAACAGACAACATCACAGATCAGATAACTACCCAGGGCCTTCAAACAATGGAGATGGGGGAAGGAGAAAGCATGTAAACAAAAGGAATTTCTTACTGAGAGAATTTAGACAATAGCAGGTACTAATACAGAGATCTACACTATACAGGGAATAACACACAGACATCAGAAATCTTTAGTTAACTGGCATATCTATAAAACCGTGAAAACCACAATATATTTAAAAGGTCCACCAGTTCCCCAATAGTCTCTTTCACGAGCCATAGTCTCTGGGCAGGAGGCTAGCACACATCCCCCTCCAAGTCGCACAGTGACAGCATGTTCTGTCACAGGAACATCAAGTTGATCCCATATCAGTTCCTTGAGTAACTTGTTTAGTTTCTTCACACATCTATTTGAGGATGGTAAAGCGTATTGCAAGATTAATAACCTCAGGTCAGCGATACCTGCTTCACATCAGGGTTTTATTGGTATTCCTGCCGGGAAGCACCCCATTACATGTAGGATATTGAAGGGTATACAGTGTAATGACCCCTCGTTCCACTTATTCTAACATCTGGGATGTCATTCTAGTTAATTTCTTGGATAATTGGCTGAAAATGAAGCTCTGTCTATTAAACTGATTTCTGTGAAATTGGCCATTTTACTTTGTTTGATTTCCTGCAAAAGAGTCTCACACGTTCGAGCCCTAAACTTAACGGGAAGAAGTTTTACCCGACACGGGGAGAAATGTTCAATTTTCCTATAGGACAAGGACTTCATTGTCAGAGGTCTTCTATTCAGTTTTGCCACAGCATCCTATCCTTTACCCAGTAATTGTTTTTAAAGAATATGGAAGAGTTTCTGCCCCTAACAGGTCACTCCAATCCCAACGCTTATTCATATCCTTACGCAAACCATACAATTCTATAACTTCCACCACACTCGCTGGGTGGGTTAAATGGATCATGTCAGGAGCTGGTGTAGTCGTCTCCATGTTCGGAGCGCTTTCATCCCGGAGTGCTTCTGCTTCCGAGGTTTTTTTCTTCTGTGGATGTTTTCTTGTAGACATCTTAAAACAGCAGACAGGTCCAGAAAATCCACCTTTAGGAAGTGTTATCTTAAACCAATGTGTCACATGTCACTATCACTAATTAATTAAGCTTTGAACTAGCATAATATGAGCCTCCCTGTCTTGTGAGATAATTCCCAGATTCCCCTATTATCATGACGGGGAATCATAATTATAATAAAGACACGGAGGCGAGTATTATCCCACCCGATAATTGGGTTATTCCCACCCTTTATATTTGGTTATTAGAATTTGAGGTTTCAATAGTCATAATAAGAAGGTTTGAAAAAATCCGTAATAAGCGCTTGGTGATCTTTAATACATTTATCTTCCGACAGCCTAAACTTCATGTCGAAGCTTTAATTGGATGAGGAAGAGTTCTTCAGTTGTTCTGTTCGTTGGAGAAATGCTTGAGCTTCAAGTTGGAGTCTACGTTGAAGGTTTTTAACTTCCTGTTGGAGTTTGTCAAAGGATGATTATTCTTCCATTGTTTCGATTTCGTTGAGGAAGATGTTAGTCCGTCTCGCATCAAGAAAAGAGGAGGAGCCAAGGGTTACCAGGACGATTTATGGAGCGGTCTACCTGACGATTGGGCAGCAGGGAGCTGGACTGTACCATTACCTGCTATTGTTATATGTATTGTTAAACTGTATTTTTCTCTCTAAATACTTTTGTTGTTGCATTTGAGAGATTGTTCTTTGCTGCTATCGGCTTAAGTAAAGAAAAGATAGCATAATACTCGCCTCTGTGTCTTTATTATAATTATGATTCCCCGTCATGATAATAGGGGAATCTGGGAATTATAATAAAGACATGGAGGCGAGTATTATCCCACCCGATAATTGGGTTATACCCACCCTGATATTTGGTTATTAAGTTTTAATGTTTCAGTAGTCATTACGGATTTTCAAACCCTCTTAATATAAGCTCTTGGTGATCTTTATACATTTATTTTCCGACAGCTTAATCTTCATGTCGAAGCTTTCATTGGATGATGAAGAGTTCTTTCGTTGTTCTGTTCGTTGGAGAAGAGCTTGAGCTTTATGTTGGAGTTTTTTGATGAAGGATGAATATTCTTCCATTGTTCAGTTTTATTGAAGAAGATATTAGCCCGTCTCGCATCAAGAAAACAGGAGGAGCCAAGGGTTACCAGGGAATTTATGGAGCTGTCTACCTAACGATTGGACACCAGGGAGCTGGACTGTACCATTACCTGCTATTGTTATATATTGTTAACTGTATTTTTCTCTCTCTAAATACTTTTGTTGTTGTATTTGAGAGTTTTTCTTTGCTGCTATCGGTTTAAGTAAAGAAAAGATAGCATAATACTCGCCTCCATGTCTTTATTATAATTATGATTCCCCATCATGGTAATAGGGGAATCTGGGAATTGTACACTTTAATTAATACATACAAAATGACAAGTAGACAAATAAAACCACATAAATAATGTAGAATGAGTTGTCAGAGGACCTGATTCATATCCTCATGGCAGGGGGAACAATGCCGCACCTGTGGGGTGTATGAATTTGATGAGTTCAAACCAACATCATGGGTCTGTGTATCCCATAACAGTTGCAATGCATTTGCTAAGGCGGGGTGGGCAATTGTTTTGGCTTGGGGGCCACTTTGTGGGAGCAGAGTGTAGCGGAGGGCCGCACCTTTTAAAAAGATTGCATTCCTTAGTTAACTTTGCATTTCAGAAAAGGTATAAATTGTATCATAAAAATCAAGACACTTGCCCCCAGAACTAATTATTATTATATTATTATTGTCATCATTTATATAGCGCCAACAGTTTCTGCAGCGCTTTACAATAACCAAAGGGAGCGAAATACAGATAAACGGGCATAAGAAGGAAACGAGATGTAGAGGGCCCTGCTCATAGGAGCTTCCAGTCTAGAGGGATTGGGGATGAGGAAGACAAGAGGAATTGCACTAGATAGCAGGATCATTAGTGCCAGTGGTTTGGGAACTGTGGGGCCATAGAAGCAGCTTCAATCAAGTGTGAGTAGGAGAGCAGAGGAATGAGTTGCATCAGTGATGTGGTACAATAATCTGAAGTGATGGGTTTTGAGGGATTTCTTGAAGGCCTGAAGGTCAGGGGAGAGTTTGATAGGGTGAGGCAAGTCATTCCACAGGACCGGAGCTGCCCTTGAGAAGTCTTGGAGGCGAGAGTTGGCCGTGCGCGCGTAGACCGATGACAGGTGGAGATCACCTGCTGAACGGAGTTGTCTAGATGGGACGTGCGTGCAGAGTAACGAAGACATGTAGGGGGGGTTGAGTTATTTAGTGATTTGAACGTGAGCATCAGTATTTTAAACTGTATCCTGAAACGTACAGGAAGCCAATGGAGGGACCGGCAGAGTGGGGGAGGTACAGGAAGCCAATGGAGGGACCAGCAGAGGGGGGAGGTACAGGAAGCCAATGGAGGGACCGGCAGAGGGGGGAGGTACAGGAAGCCATTGGAGGGATAGGTAGAGTGGGGAAGTACGCGAGGTGTGTTTAGTGAGAAAAATAAGCCTGGCCCCTGCATTCATTACAGATTGTAAAGGGGCAATACGTGAGTTGGGGCCAGTAAGGAGCGAGTTGCAATAGTCAAGTCGTGAAATGACAAGAGCATGAACCAGCACTTTTGTGGTATCTTGTGTCAGAAAGGGGTGGACACGGCAATGTTTTTGAGTTGAAAGTAACAGGATTTGGTCACTGTCTGGATGTGGGAAGAGAACGTTAGGTCAGAGTCAAAAGTGACACCAAGACAATGAGCTTGGGTTGTTGGGCTAATGGTGTTCCATTTACTTATAGAGAGATAGGTGGTATTGGGTTCTGCTTGGAGGGAGGAATGTTCGAGAATTTCAGTTTTGGCAAGATTGAGTTTAAGGAAGCGGGAAGCCATCCAATTTGAGACAGTGGAGAGACGGTCAGTGACTCAATCCAGGAGACCTGGAGAGAGATCAGGGGAAGAAAGGTATATTTGAGTGTCATCAGCGTATAGGTGGTACTGGAATCCAAAGGAGCTGATCAGTTTTCCTAGAGAGGCCGTGTAGACTGAAAAAAGTAGAGGGCCCAGTACTGACCCTTGGGGCACCCCAACAGAGACAGGCTACCGGGAGGAGGTACTTTCAGCAAATGAGACACTAAATGATTGTTGGGACAGGTAGGAAGCAAACCATGAAAGAACAGTACTTTGAAGGCCTATATCACTAAGAGTTTGAAGGAGGATAACCAGACACTTGCCCCAGAACTAATTACAGCCAGACACTTGCCCCAGAACTAATTACAGCCAGACACTTGCCCCCAGAACTAATTACAGCCAGACACTTGCCCCCAGAACTAATTACAGCCAGACACTTGCCCCAGAACTAATTACAGCCAGACACTTGCCCCCAGAACCAATTACAGCCAGACACTTGCACCCAGAACTAATTATAGCCAGACACTTGCCCCCAGAACTAATTACAGCCAGACACTTGCCCCAGAACTAATTATAGCCAGACACTTGCCCCCAGAACCAATTACAGCCAGACACTTGCACCCAGAACTAATTATAGCCAGACACTTGCCCCAGAACTAATTATAGCCAGACACTTGCCCCCAGAACTAATTATAGCCAGACAATTATAACCAGACACTTGCCCTAGAACTAATTATAGCCAGGCACTTGCCCCAGAACTTATTATAACCAGACACTTGCCGCCAGAACTAATTACAGTCAGACACTTGCCCACAGAACTAACTACAGCCAGACACTTGCCCCCCCAGAACTAATTATAGCCAGACACTTGCCCCAGAACTAATTATAACCAGACCCTTGCCCCAGAACTAATTATAACCAGACACTTGCCCTAGAACTAATTACAGCCAGACACTTGCCCCAGAACTAATTATAGCCAGACACTTGCCCACAGAACTAATTACAGTCAGACACTTGCCCCCAAAACTAATTACAGCCAGATGCTTGCCCCCGAACTAATTACAGCCAGACACTTGCCCCAGAACTAATTATAGCCAGACACTTGCCCACAGAACTAACTACAGCCAGACACTTGCCCCCCAGAACTAATTATAGCCAGACACTTGCCCCAGAAATAATTATAACCAGACACTTGCCCCAGAACTAATTATAGCCAGACACTTGCCCACAGAACTAACTACAGCCAGACACTTGCCCCCCAGAACTAATTATAGCCAGACACTTGCCCCAGAACTAATTATAACTAGACACTTGCCCCAGAACTAATTATAACCAGACACTTGCCCTAGAACTAATTATAGCCAGACACTTGCCCCAGAACTTATTATAACCAGACACTTGCCGCCAGAACTAATTACAGTCAGACACTTGCCCACAGAACTAACTACAGCCAGACACTTGCCCCCCCAGAACTAATTCTAGCCAGACACTTGCCCCAGAACTAATTATAGCCAGACACTTGCCGCCAGAACTAATTATAACCAGACCCTTGCCCCAGAACTAATTATAACCAGACACTTGCCCTAGAACTAATTATAGCCAGACACTTGCCCCAGAACTAATTATAACCAGACACTTGCCGCCAGAACTAATTACAGCCAGACACTTGCCTCCAGAACTAATTATAGCCAGACACTTGCCCACAGAACTAACTACAGCCAGACACTTGCCCACAGAACTAATTGTAGCCAGACACTTGCCCCAGAACTAATTATAGCCAGACACTTGCCCCAGAACTAATTATAGCCAGACACTTGCCCCAGAACTAATTATAACCAGACACTTGCCCTAGAACTAATTATAGCCAGACACTTGCCCCAGAACTAATTATAACCAGACACTTGCCCCCAGAACTAATTACAGCCAGACACTTGCCCCCAGAACTAATTCTAACCAGACACTTGCCCACAGAACTAATTACAGCCAGACACTTGCCCCCAGAACTAATTACAGTCAGACACTTGCCCCCAGAACTAATTACAGTCAGACACTTGCCCCAGAACTAATTACAGCCTAACACTTTCCCCCAGAACTAATTACAGTCAGACACTTGCCCCAGGACTAATTACAGCCAGACACTTGCCCCAGAACTAATTACAGCCAGACACTTGCCCCCCAGAACTAATTCTAGCCAGACACTTGCCCCAGAACTAATTATAGCCAGACACTTGCCCCAGAACTAATTATAACCAGACCCTTGCCCCAGAACTAATTATAACCAGACACTTGCCCCAGAACTAATTATAACCAGACACTTGCCCCAGAACTAATTATAACCAGACACTTGCCCTAGAACTAATTATAGCCAGACACTTGCCCCAGAACTAATTATAACCAGACACTTGCCCCCCAGAACTAATTACAGCCAGACACTTGCCCCCCAGAACTAATTCTAACCAGACACTTGCCCACAGAACTAATTACAGCCAGACACTTGCCCCCCAGAACTAATTACAGCCAGACACTTGCCCCAGAACTAATTACAGCCAGACACTTGCATTCCCACAATGTTCCTGCTGTGGGAGAAGTGCAGGAATGGCATTCCCGCGTGTTCCCGCAGGACTCGAGCCCTGCTTGGCGGGCCACAAAAAACTCTGTGGCGGGCCACAATTTGCCCACCCCTGGCCTAAGGGAATGGGTTAAAAGGCAATGTATTGGAGGATAAGCAATCAGTTGTCAATATATTCCTTGCAGAATCCTCTGCCCAGTATTACTAATCCTCAGTATCCCTACCACGTCAGGGTAAAACAAACTGTCTATAAGGGCCCCATGGTATAGGTCACAATTCACAATACCTGGTGATTAACCAGACTCATCTGCATTGCAATAGAAGCACCCACTGGCAACCCTGCCAATCCAATCCTACCGATCCAAGTATCTCGTTTAAAAATTCATGTAACTGTTAAAATACAAACAACAACTAGTTTCACCTGTATAACAGGCTTTATCAAGAGTGATGAGTCTGGTTAATCGCCAGGTATTGTGAATTGTGACCTATACTATGGGGCCGTTATAGACAGTGTGATTTACTCTGACATTGCAGGGATATTGAGGAGTAATACTGGGCAGAGGATTCTGCAAGGAATATATTGGCAACTGATTGCTTACCCTCTTCTAACATTGGATTTATCCCTGGGTGGCTGATATGGGATGGTAATGCCTTTTAACCCATTCCCAAATACATTGCAACGGTTATGGGATACACAGACCCATGATGTTGGTTTGAACTCAAATTCATACACCCCACAGGTGCCGCATTGTTCCCCCTGCCATGAGGATATGAATCAGGTCCTCTGACAACTCATTATACAATATTTATGTGGTTTTGCCTACTTGTCAAACTGTATGTATTAATAAAGGTGTACAATTGTGTATGCACTGAGGACTTAGATCTTGTGAGCAGCATTGTGGATGTATAGTTGCTCTATTTTTGATTTGATGGATGAAATTTAACCCTGTGTATTCTGTCTTGCATGTAGCGTTCAGAAGGTTTATACACAGTTATCTGAGCCCGTGTATCTGAACGTTCTGTGATACATTTTATAGCAGCATAATCTGAAACAATGGAATAAAAACTCTGTTTTAAAGTGATGGCATTTTATGCTTTATATTAGATGTGCCATTATTTATTGGGATTTTCCATATTAATGATGTTTAGTGTGTTAAGTTATTGTTCTTTATTTATATAGCGCCACATGTTCCGCTGCGCTTTACAAGATCACTGTGCAAGCGGTTAATACATCAGAATACCACACATGTATGATGCGGCCTGATTCAGGGGGTCCCTGTTCCCAAAAAATTACAATCTATGAGATGTACACGTATTGTGTGAGGTAGACACATCCATATCGTTAGACATTAACCCCTTTGCTTCCGGGCCATTTCCCTTCCCATCCTGCATTTTTACAAATGTTAAACACAGTTAAGAAAAACATAGTTGTCTCTTGTATTTTATTTTTGCTCTATACATTGCACACAGTCATGTTTGATATCACTGGAAAGGGCAGAATCTGTCCTTTCCAACACCACCTCAAAGGTCTATATAGGATGTGGAAAAGAGGAGATACAGTATCAAATGTCCAAAGGTCCCCTGTATCACCAACAATGGATATGCAGCTGGGGGGGTGAAAATGCTCCCTGTGCCCCCTTTTTGGATCCACCAGTGTTTCCAGACCAGGGTGTGCATGGTATTTTGACTTGCTTCTCCACAGTTGTATTGGAGGGATGTACTTCACGGGATTTGACTCGCTTCTCCATGGTTGACGTCCTCTGGACTTCACAGTGGATATTGTATGGTTAGTTACTAAACGAACATGTGTCTAGTTTGTCTTCTCCCATCCCGTTTCTGATTACTATTTAACGGCTGTGAGTGACAATCCATCACGAAAATGTGGCGTGCCGTGTGATTCACTTTCCCTCTTTCAGTTTTGTAAATATGTCCTCTAACCCGAACATACAAAGGCGCGGCGGTCCGTACGTCACAGAATCTGCTATATAAGCATGGAGGGGCCAGTCATAAAGGCAAGAGAAAAATCTTTAATAAACAGATGCAGCAAGTGGCTCCATTTTTAAGCAGCAGATTTTGCTACATTCACTTCTTAAAGGGACATACGCACTTTGTTAGTGAGCCTTTAAATGCATGCGCTGTCTTTTCAAGGAGTCAGTCATCTCATTCGGCATAAAAAGCAAGTAGATATGATATTTTTTCATAATTTCCTGCATTTCTTTCTCGGTGGTTTCCACGTCCACCTCAGGAGGCACTTTGAGCTGACCAACAAGTGTGTACATAAACGCATAAAAACTCACTGAGCATGTGCAACTGAGTTGCTCCTCCTCCCTCCTGTACTGTGAGCTGAGGGGAGGGTGAGGCTTAGTGCCATTCTGATCATTGGTGACATTTTGGTGCTCTCTGAATAAACCCCAGGGTTTCACGCGCACAGGGTTTCACGCACACAGGGTTTCACGCACACAGGGTTTCACGCGCACAGGACTTGTTTGCGCACAGGGTAGGGCTTCACATACACAGCTTGTGCTAGTTCATGTGAAGCGTTGATGGGTGGAGAGGAGGCAGGGAATATTCAGGAAGTGGGAGATGAAGAAACACCGCTGAGGGCGTGGCCAGAAAAGGTGAAATGACAAAGTATAAAACAAGAAAATATTTTAAAAATTTCATTGATTTATACTAATAGACAAATTAAAATAAAAGGGTTTAAATTTAAAAGAGAATTCTAGACGTGGCTGCCCTTTAATATGGAAAAGCATTTGTTGTCTAAGATTGAGGCGAGCATCATAGCTTTGTAGTGCCGCATGCGTAATTAAGTTACACAGAATCTGTTGGCATGGCTGGTGTGGCGGAATGGTGTATCCGCCTGCGGTCCTGCTCTCTCTGACCCCCTCTTTGGTGTTGCCAAGCCCGACTACCGAGTGGCACGGCACCCGGCGTCTCGAGCGGCTTGGGTAGAAGACCACGTGGCGGTGGAGATCTGGAGAGTATATGGGGCACCCACGGTGGAAATCCGCCCGACTACTGAGTGGCACGGCACTCGGCGTCTCGAGCAGCGGATCTACTGACCTTCGGAAGGCTGGAGACGGTCTGCGTGGCGAACCGCGGTTCGGTAGAGTCTCCTTGAAGATGCGGGGCACGGCGCTGAGTCGAGGTCCCGATTCGGGGTGGTTGCGGTATCCCGAGGTACCGATCCAAGGTGGCGCAACGGCATGGCGAATCGATGTTCTGCTGTGGAGTTAGAGTGACCCGTTCCTGGGCGGTGGTGTTATATAGCCGGCGTGAAATGACAACACCAGACGGAGCTGCATGTATCAAACACTCAGATGAACTGACTCTTTTAATGAACAACGCCACTATTTATGCTGAAGTATAACAGTCACAATTTGCATACCCATACTAATGAGTTAGGTCAGGTATTTACAATCAACATTCTTCACATTCTCTTAGCCTTCAACTCACACAACGTTTGTACATCCATTGTTCCAGCACATCAGATTAAACACACACTATCAGAGATCCCTTAAATTAAACATGTAACTAGATAATGGGGAAAATCCCTGACGCATAAATTACACAGCAGCAAAACTTGTTTACTGGCTACAGAAACACACATTTACCTACAGGAATATAAGTATGTTTTAAAACCAAAGCTATGTCATTTCACTAAACTAAATTAAACTAAAACCAAACGATGTAAAGTATATTTAAAATCACACAGGGTACATCTTAATACAGCACATCAAGTAAAACCACATCTAGCAAGGAAAATAAACTGTTCATACATTGAAACGCACACTGCAAACGTTCAAAGGAAAACAAGGTCCTTTTAAAAATGTCTTGGGTTTGAGTCCTGGGTCTCGCTGCGCCGAGCCCCTATGTCCCTTCCGTGACAGCTGGCTCCAGTGGCGTCACTAGGGTTGGTGTCACCCGGTGCGGTAACTTATGGTGTCACCCCCCCCCCGAGTTTTACGGATTTTTTTTTACTACTCTTACTCCTAAATCAGTACTTCCATATAACACTGAATGCTCATACACACAGTGCACATTACTGTGAGGTTTATTGCTGTGGAGCTCTCTCATATGCTCACACAACTTTTTGCCAACTGCCAGAAAGTACAATGCCTGTTCGAAGGCAGTGAAAGCACACATGGATATATATTGCCCCCCAGCAGCTCTGAATATATTGCCCCCAGCAGCTCATCCATGGATATATATTGCCCCCAGCTCACATATGGATATATTGCCCCAGTTCACAATTATATATTGCCCCCAGCAGCTCATGGATATACTGCCCCAGCAGCTCATGGATATGCCCCAGCAGCTCATGGATATGCCCCAGCAGCTCATGGATATGCCCCCAGCAGCTCATGGATATGCCCCAGCAGCTCATGGATATGCCCCAGCTGCTCATGGATATGCCCCCAGCAGCTCATGGATATGCCCCCAGCAGCTCATGGATACTGCCCCAGCTCATGGATACTGCCCCAGCTCATGGATACTGCCCCAGCTCATGGATTTAATGCCCCAGCAGCTCATGGATATTGCCCTAGCAGCTCATGGATATACTGCCCCAGCACATGGATAATGGCCCCAGCTCACCTCCGCCGCGTGTTCGCTCCCTCTGAGCATCCGGCGGCACGCAGCTTGGGCGCTCGCCTGGGGGAGCCACGTGACCAGCCGCGATTGGCTGGTGACGTGCTTCCTCCAGGCGAGTGCTGAAGCTGCATGCTTTGGACGCTCGCAGGGAGCGAATACGCGGTGGAGGGTGAGACACCCGCCCTTAGGGTGATGGTGTCACCCTAAGGGCGGGTGTCACCTGTTGCGGGCCGCACCCCCCGCCCCCACGTAGCGACGCCACTGGCTGGCTCTTCACGACTGCGAGCGTTGCAGTGCACCCAGCCCAGCAGACAAGAAGGCTTCAGTTCATTGATGTGAGAGAAGCGTCGTGGGAATTTCCTCCCCAGTGTTGACGACGCTCCCCTCACGTCCTGTCTCTGTCCCTGTTTGGTGCCAGTGGCACAAGGTCCACAGCAAGACTTCAGCCACAGCACAGCTTCAGCCACAAGCAAAGGAATCCCATTACAGGTGATGCAGAGGTCATTGAGACCCCTTATCTCCGGACTCGAAACATTGGTAAGGCTCCCGTTGGTTTACATGATATTCCCGTATGCTCAGCCCTTAGAGCAGTGTTTCCCAAACCTGTCCTCGGGACCCTCTAACAGGCCAGGTTTTAAGGATCACATTGGGGAAATGCAGACTGAATCCTGCAACCACTGAGCAGCCAAAGGAGCGGAATATCATGTAAAAAAAAAAAAATGGAGCAAAGTATCATGCAAAAAAAAAAAGGAATGGAGCAGAATATCATGTAAAAAAATAAATGGAGCAAAGTATAATGCAAAAAATAAGGAATGGAGCAGAATATCATGTAAAAAAAATGGAGCAAAGTATGATGCAAAAAAAAAAAGGAATGGAGCAGAATATCATGTAAAAAAAAGAACTGGAGCAGAATATCATGTCAAAAATAGAAATGGAGCAGAATATTATGTAAAAAATTAATAAAAAGAAATTGAGCAGAATATCGTGTAAAAAAAGAAAAGAAATGCTGCAGAATATCGTGTAAAAAAAAAAGAAGAAACGGAGCAAAATATCATGCCAAAAAAAGAGGAAATAGAGCAGAATATCATGTAAAAAATAAAAATAAAGAAATGGTGCAGAATATCATGTAAAAAAAGAAATGGAGCAGAATATCATGTAAAAAAAGAAATGGAGCAGAATATCATGTAAAAAAATGGAGCAAAATATCATGTCAAAAATAGAAATGGAGCAGAATATCATGTTAAAAATGAAATGGAGCAGAATATCATGTAAAAATTAGAAATGGAGCAGAAAATCATGTAAAAAATAGAAATGGAGCAGAATATCATGTAAAAATTAGAAATGGAGCAGAAAATCATGTAAAAAATAGAAATGGAGCAGAAAATCATGTCAAAAATAGAAATGGAGCAGAATATCATGTCAAAAATAGAAATGGAGCACAATATCATGTCAAAAATAAAAATGGAGCAGAATATCATGTAAAAAAAAATGGAGCAAAATATCATGTTAAAAAAAAAGAACTGGTGCAGAATATCATGTTAAAAAATAAATGGAGCAGAATATTGTGTAGAAAAAAAAGAAATGGTGCAGAATATCATGTTAAAAAATAAATGGAGCAGAATATCGTGTAGAAAAAAAAGAAATGGTGCAGAATATCATGTTAAAAAATAAATGGAGCAGAATATCGTGTAGAAAAAAAAGAAATGGTGCAGAATATCATGTTAAAAAATAAATGGAGCAGAATATCGTGTAGGAAAAAAAGAAATTTTGCAGAATATCATGCCAAAAAAAAAAGAATGGAGCAGAAGATCATGTTAAAAATTAAATTGAGCAGCATATTACGTCAAAAATAGAAATGGAGCAGAATGTCATGTGAAAATAAAATGGAGCAAAATATCATGTCAAAAACAGAAGGAATGGAGCAGAATATCATGTAAAATAAAGGAAATGGAGCAAAATATCATGTAAAAAAAATAAGAAATGGAGCAGAATATCATGTCAAAAAAATAAGAAATGGAGCAGAATATCATGTCAAAAAAAGAAGAAATAGAGCAGAATATCATGTAAAAAATAGAAATGGAGCAGAAAATCATGTAAAAAAAGGAATGAGCAGAATATCATGTAAAAAAAGAAAAGAAAAAAGAAATGGAGCAGAATATCATGTAAAAATAGAAATTGAGTAGAATTTTATGTAAAAAATAAAAATGGAGCAAAATATCATGTAAAAAATAGAAATGGAGCAGAATATCATGTAAAAAATAGAAATGGAGCAGAATATCATGTTAAAAATAGAAATGGAGCAGAGTTTATTAACCATAATAATGGTGTCTTGCAGTGACGCATTTCCTTTGTATAGATCTGAAATGTAACCACTAATATATTGTAGATAAAAATCAAAGTAAATAAGTAATGAGGGAATAAAACAAAAAGTCACAGCGAATCACAATAAAGAAATATAAAATGTAGATCAAAGCGGGTTTTTATCCATAGTTCAAAGGCGTCAGGAAACGGGTGTCAGTCTCACAGGGCGAGGCAAATGCTAGGGGTCTTCTATCCTCTCACTGTGTCTCGAGTCGACAACCAGCCCCCAAAGGTCAGGATGAGAGAGATTCCCATGAATAGGGTAAAGATCTCTAGGTTTTGTGACAGTGTGATTAGGGGCAGGGTGGTGGACCACAAGTTTATCAGCAGGCGAATAGAGAACTCCCCTTTTCCCTATAGGGTTAACCCACAACCGATGCCTGATTAGGACTGCCCTGCCCTTATATGAGATGTGGTTCCCTCTGAGACAGCAGTCTTGGTGCTGGGGGCAGCAGGGAAATCCTGTACAGAAGGAACAGTTGTCCCTGATTGGTAAGCAGCTTAGCTGCCCAATATTTCAAACAGGAATTCTGAACATTTATTTAGCCTCCACACAAAGGAGTAGTCTTCTAGCTGCTGCGCTGCCCAGGATTAGTGGGAGTCGTGAACGCCACATTTTTGGGGGCTGTATGGTGGACTGGTGGCATGAGGAGGTGGCATGGGATAAACAGGACATCATGGATTAGCAGCTCTGCCCTGGCCGCTTATCATTGGCACCAGCTCGTGGGGTCAGAATGACTTTTTACAATGTGCAAATATTTAATACGTTTTCCATTATCTTATTTCCCAAAACTGAGCAGATTAATGATTAATCTTTGTCACTCAGGTGGACATGTCCCAAAACAGATTAAACCAGGAATAACATGCAGACAAATTGGAGAAGTGAAAATTCTAGGTCAAAATAACCAAACCAGAAAAATTCTGTTTGGTTATTCTGTCCGGCGGCAGTGAAATACGTACAGTGCCAGTTCAGCGGCGGTGAAATACAGTGCCTGTTCAGCGGAAGTGAAATACGGTGCCTGTTCGGCGGCAGTGAAATACGGTGCCTGTTCGGCGGCAGTGAAATACGGTGCCTGTTCGGCGGCAGTGAAATATGGTGCCTGTTTGGCGGCAGTGAAATACAGTGCCTGTTCAGCGGCAGTGAAATACGGTGCTGTTCGGCGGCAGTGAAATACAGTGCTGTTCTGCGGCAGTGAGATACGGTGCTGTTCGGCGGCAGTGAGATACGATGTTGTTCGGCGGCAGTGATAAACGGTGCCTGTTTGACGGCAGTGAAATACGGCAGGGGCTGACTGGCAACTTTTGGCCCGGGTGGCAAACACCACCCAGAGGCCTAGAGTTCTGCGACTCGGGCCCATGTTTAAGTAAAAACAAACACGGGAAGCAAATTAAAGTAATAAATAACAGTTTATTACTGTTTAACCCCTTAACGCCGCAGGATGTACATTTACGCCCTGCATTGCGCCGCAGGACGTAATTGTATGTCCTCAGCGTTTTCAGTCCCCCGGGAGATACTCACCTCTTCCAGCGGCTCCCTCACTGATCTGAGTCCCACGGAGTCAGATCGGCAGGGTTTCCTCCTCCGGCGCACTGACGTCATCGCGCCGGGGGCGCGATGACGTCAGTTTCAGGCGTTCCCCCCCCCCCTGGAACAGGGGAAGCGCCTGAAGGGGAAGGGGGATCCTTTGGATCCCTCTATCTCCACATCACCGGGGACCAGGCGGCTGTGGCCAGCATCGCTGGAAGGGTCACAGCCTGACCTTTCCAGCGATGTATGGGGGGTTAACCCATTAGTTGCCAGGTCGTGACCAGGCACTAATTTGTGCCCGATCGCGGCCTATTTCTGGTGGGGGCCGCCATCTTGGATGGCAGCCCCCACCTCTGGGTCACCCCGCACTCAACTGACTCATCGTGCCATGCGCGATGATGTCAGTTAACCGGGGAACCCCCTAGCTGCAAAGGGATATCCTATGGAAATCCCTTAGAGGAGATAGGGGGGTTCTTTGAACCCCTTTATCTCCTGATCGGTGGCAGCTAGGGGGTCATGTATGATATTGCTGGAAAGGCCAGAGCATGGCCTTTCCAATGATATCAAACATGACCATGTTAAAAGTAAAATAAAAGTTTAAAAAAAGTAAAAATAAAAATAATAAAAAAATAATAAATTAAATAATAAAAAAATAAATACATGTTTTTTTTAATGCAGCACTGTTGTTCACAATTCAATTATAATGTGAACAATGATGCTTCACTAATGATTTTTTTTTTGGGAGGTTTAGCTAAAATCACTCAATTTCTCCCCAAAAAAAAATGGGTTCCCCGTTCTAATTTTTTTAACTAATCTACCCCATAGCATATGACCGCAGAACCTCGGATAATAAAATTTAAAAAAAAAAAAAAAAACATACTGTGGAAGATTGAAATTTTATTGAAAATTCACATTTATTTACTTTTTTTTACATATTTTGTTATAGCATTTTGGCAGGGCATGACATATACATATAATAATGATATATTATTAATCTGCCGAGTCTGCCGGAAAGAACGATATGTAATTTGTCTGGGTGGTATAATAATACGTGACTTAAAAACGGTCAAAATGAGCTCAACAAACTTCTACTTCCGAAACAACGCCGAAGTTGTAAAATTACTCCCGTCCTTAAGGGGTTAAAATAATTATAGAACTCTAAATATATATATATATATACATCATAAATTAGCCAAAATACAGAAAACAATATTTTTACTTTTGAGAATCAAGTAAGCGAACAAAATCTATTCCACGAACCAAATATTAACTTTAGAAACATTAAATACGTAAAGGGAATCCACAAGGTAGAGGAAGGGAGTATATTTAAAAGGAAACAAAATAGCAGAACAAGAGGACATAGTCTTAGATTAGAGGGGCAAAGGTTTAAAAGTAACATCAGGAAGCATTATTTTACTGAGAGGGTGGTGGATACATGGAACAGTCTTCCAGTAGAAGTGGTAGAGGCCAAAACAGTAATTGAATTTAAGCAGGCATGGGATAGGCATAAGGCTATCCTAAACAAAAGATAAATCCAGGTAAAGTATCCATGTAATTGGGCGACTAGATGGGCCGAAAGGTTCTTATCTGCCGACATTTTTCTATGTTTCTATGTTGTAGCTAAATAAAAACCAAGGACACATAACACCCTCAAATGGTAAACTACAGTTGTGTTCAAAATGATTCAACCCCCAATGCTGTAAAGGGTTTTAGGGAATTTAGTGACATTTGTAATTGTATTCAGAATGAAATCCTACAAGGACTTTTTAAAGAACCATATGCAACTAAAATGACATCAATTGGTTTTGTAATACAGTAGTAAATGTTTCTTTTGTGAATTCTTCATTGACACAATTATTCAACCCCTTAAAGACTACCACTCTGAAGAACAGAGGTTCATTCAAGTGTTTTCAATCAGGTATTGAAAACACCTGTGGATGTCACGGAGCAGCAATAAAGCATAATAAGCACCAATTAGGCAGCTTTAAAATGACTGTGATACTCAGCTCCTTCTAGACATTTACTGGTGTGGTTACAAACATGGTGAAGTCAAGAGAATGGTCCAGGAAGACAAGAGAAGAGGTGATTACTCTTCACAGGAAGGGCAATGGCTATAAGAAGATTGCAAAGATGTTAAACATACCAAGAGAGACCATAGGAAGCAACATTCGCAAATTCAAGGCAAAGGGCACTGTTGAAACGCTACCTGGTCGTGGCAGAAAGAAGATGCTGACTTAGACTGCTGTGCGCTACCTGAAGCGTAGAGTGGAGAAAAGTCCCCGTGTGACTGCTGAGGAACTGAGAAAAGATTTGTCAGATGTGGGTACTGAAGTTTCAGCTCAGACAATACGGCGCACACTGCGTAATGAAGGCCTCCATGCCAGAACTCCCAGGCGCACCCCCTTTGCTGTCTCCAAAGAATAAGAAGAGTCGACTGCAGTATGCCAAAAGTCATGTGCACAAACCACAGAAGTTTTGGGATAGTGTTCTGTGGACTGATGAAACAAAATTAGAACTGTTTGGGCCCATGGATCAACGCTATGTTTGGAGGAGGAAGAACAAGGCCTATGAAGAAAAGAACACCTTGCCTACTGTGAAGCATGGCGGGGGGTCAATCATGCTTTGGGGCTGTTTTGCTTCTGCAGGTACAGGGAAGCTTCAGCGTGTGCAAGGTACCATGAATTCTCTTCAGTACCAGGAGATATTGGATGACAATGTGGTGCAGTCCGTCACAAACCTGAGGCTTGGGAGACGTTGGACCTTTCAACAGGACAATGATCCCAAGCATACCTCCAAGTCCACTAGAGCATGGTTGCAGATTAAAGGCTGGAACATTTTGGAGTGGCCATCGCAGTCACCTGACTTAAATCCGATTGAGAACCTCTGGTGGGACTTAAAGAAAGCAGTTGCAGTGCGCAAGCCTAAAAATGTGACTGAACTGGAGGCTTTTGCCCATGACGAATGGGCGAAGATACCCGTAGATCGCTGCAAGACACTTGTGTCAAGCTATGCTTCACGTTTAAAAGCTGTTATAACTGTAAAAGGATGTTGTACTAAGTACTAAGATTGAATGTCACTTGGGGGTTGAATAAAACTGATAATGATGTGAGCACAGAAAAGACATTTGTGCTTATTTCATTATAAATGTTATGTTATATTTGTCTGACCTACACGTGCCTCTTTGATTTAATTGTAAGCAAGATGACTGAATGATCAAAATCAATGTCAAACTGGCCAAAACACTCAATTTCAGTGGGGGTTGAATAATTTTGAACACAACTGTATATCTTCTAACTGGCTTCTGAAGAACATATCAGGATGTATTGTGTATATGATGTATTGTGTATATGATGTATTGTGTATATGATGTATTGTGTATATGATGTATTGTGTATATGATATTACTCCCTTTTGGACAGATCAGTTTTTACTCAGTTAACAAAGACCTCATTAAAGGAGAGGTGCTACGGATTCTTTCCAGAACATCTGGGAAATGAACGAGTTCCAAAAGATCCCTTTCAACTGACATGATCATAAGTGCATCAAGAAGTTCTTGTCCCATTGTGGCTCTCAAGCGAGTCTTTAGAAGTTTGAACTTACCCTTTCACATGTCACATGTTAGCCGGTATTCATACACAACAGAGAAAAGACAATACTTTCTAAGAAATCTGTGACAGCAAAGAAAACATTTTTTACATGATTTGCATTTTGTTTCTGGATCCACACAATCTGTAAAAGAACCCCACTCCTCATCATCATTATCATCATCAGCAGCAGCACCACCAGTATTTACAGGAATATCATCCTGTTCATCGTCACTTTCCTCAGAACTGACAAGAACGAGGTCTTGCTTCCTACTCTCATCTTCTGCAAGTTGTGGAAACAAGTTGGTAAAACTCAATAATTCACTTTTCAGAGAGGACTCGTCCACTTCTGCCAACGGAGACATTTTCAGTAGCGCTCCTGCCTCTAACACATTTGGATCTTTTCGAATTTTGTCAAAGGAACGAGGATCCAAATATTGGGAGTCCAAAATTAGCTGTTTATTTTCAGAAAATCTCCGTCATACGTCCTATAATCTGGTCCAAAACTGGCCTGAAAACATCAACTCGAAAACGTTGGATTTGACTAATTGGTTGCTCATCGATGGAGGATTCTCCAGCCATACGCTTTGTTCTCGTAATTCTCCTCTGTTTCATCTTCCACTGAATCAAGGTCCTCTCTTTCTACCATCAGGTCATTCACTTTCTTTGCAAAGTGTTTTGCTTTTTCTTCAATTTGTTAAAAATTCAATTATTTAAGTTGATTAACTGCAGTTTCTACCATTTTCCAGGCCACCATATCGTCTAGACCACTTGTTTGCAGATATTTTGAAACAGGTCCAACAACATCAAAAGCGGACAAAAAAAGTTGTGCTTTTAAAATGGTCTTAAACCTGCAAAGGTTTTCTGACAGAGAATTAGCCTCACAAGTTGTTTATGAATCTGTGTAAGTTTTTAAACCAACAATAAAACTTCTAGTGTGTCCAAAAATAGAGAGTGTTCTTCACCAAACAGCCAGTTGGGGGCTTTATCTTTAGCCCACCATCTTGTCACCATCTTATCACCATCTTGTCACCATCTTGTCTCTCCAATTTTTTGCAGCCTGAGCATTTTTTCATGACCATGTTGCTTTTCAAGCTGTTCCCTCCAAACATTCATTCTCTTGTGAGAATCTCCAAAAAAAGTTCCTAACTGATGTAGGAGACCAAAACATTTTTTGGCTTCTTGAACATCACAGCAATCACTGATGCACAGGTTTAAGAGGTGACTTTTGCACCAAATGTAAACAGAGTTGGACACTTCCTTGGCAATCTGAGCACGCAAAGCCACATAAGCACTTCTCATGTTTGCTGCTCCAAACGATTCCCCTGCTAGCTTTTTGTAATTCAATCCTAGAACTTGAAAACATGACTTTAAGAGATCATTGAGTCGTCTTCCTGATGCGTCTTTCACTGGTAAAACCGAGATAAGACGTTCCTTAACCAATTCCTCTTTTACATATCTAACTACCACCGTAGCTTGGTCAACTACTCCAACATCTTGCGTTGAATATCTACTTGTATACTAAATCTCTTCTCTCCATTTTCCGACACTATTGATGTCTTCATGTGAAAGAAATAAAACTATCTATAAAAAATTCCCATGATTCATTTCACAATTATTCAAATTGTACAATGATTCATTAGTTCCGCGAGCACGAAAAGGTAACCCTTGTTTCGCCAGCAGTTTGACAATATCAAAGATGTGTTTCATTTCTTCAATATTCTGAAGTATCTCCTCCTTCTATTTTTTGGAAGCATTTATTAATGTATCAATATTTCTCTCCTTTTTTATAGTAAAGTAGGTATTTACAGCATCGCAGTGAGATTTTGATGTCTCATGATTGATAACAGCCGGATAGCGATGCCTAAAATTTGTACAGCCACTAACGAATGGTGAAGTAGAATTAGAAAATGCAATGTATATACTGCAAAAAAACGCTTCAACCTTCCTATTGCTAACTCTGCAAGTAAGCCGGGAGCGCCTAATAAGGTCTCCATTTCCATTTTTAGGAAAATAAAATTCAGAGTCTTCTTCACACTCGGTGTTACTTGGCTGGATACGATGCATTTCCACAAATGCTAGTTTTTCCGCAGTTGAACAGGTAGAAGGAAGACTAAAACGAGTGTTAGTGGTTTCGAGCAGCACATCAGAAACTGCAGGCTCTGCTTCTGTTCTACAACCTTCTATATCTTGAAGACTTGCAGTTGCAGAGCAAGGACTGGGTGACTGCTAGACATGTGCATTCGTTTTAGTACTAAAGCGATTTAGTCCGAATTTTGGGATAATTTAGTTTTAGTATGACTCAAGAGAAACGAAACTGCTCAGTACAAAAAACGAAAGAAACTAAAATAAAATGCACTACATTTTAGTTTCAGTCCTTTTTGTGATATTACATTGATGAGTGAAGGAGACCAGCAATGAAGATCGCAACATCCAAAGTTCTGCACACTCCACATGCCAATGCAGTAGGATGTTCTATACAGAGAGTGGCATTAATTAATGCAGGAGTATGTTCTATACATTATACAGAGAGGGGTATTAATGCAGGAGGATGTTATATACATTATACAGAGAAAGGTATAAATTGAGGAGAATGTTCTATACAGAGAGGACATTAATGCAGGAGGATGTTATCTACCTTATACAAAGAGGGGTATTAATTAATGCAGGAGGATGTTCTAAACATTATACAGAGAGGAGCCTTTTTTTTTTTTAGCCCTTTAAATCCAGTGGCTGTGAGCGCTGAGATCGGCTGCTTGTTACATTATCTCTCAGTACAATGTATCAGGCTCAATTGTAACAGTAACTGACTGTAACAGCGCTCAGAGTTTCAGTAAAACAAGGAAATAATATTGTTCTAACCTCTTATATATAAAAATATTATTTACTAGTATTACAGAAACTCTGAGCGCTGTGATGAGCAGCAGTCAGTTTTTGTAACAGCTTTGCCTGACACGGGGCAGTATTACAATGTTGGTGCTAACTTAACCAGAGCTGTTGTAAACTGAAAACCTCCATAGGCTATAATGGCTCTGGGAAGGTTACAACAGCTCTGGTTAAGTTAGCACCAACTATGTAACATGGCCCACATTGTGCTGAGAGTGAGAGATACTGTAACAAGCAGCGATCTCAGCCCTCTGAGGAGCCACTACAATAGTAATTGTATCCACTGGTTTTCGGATGAACGAAATTAGTTTTCATACTAAAGAACTGAAAACGAATTTCTTTAGCAACTAAATAAATTGCATTTTAGGACTAATCCATTAGTTCAAAACGAAATTTTGTGCTGTGCACATGTCTAGTGACTGCTGCAAAGTAAGCATTTCAGAGCTGCATTCAGAGTCCAACCCTGCTTCGATTAAAGCATCTGAACTTTGCGCACTGTCTGGTTCTGAGCACGCCTCTGCTGTTGTTTTAGACACTGCTGCAGCAGAACCCTAAAAAAAAAAAAAAAAAGCCTTGATATAAAAAGGTAAAAAAAAAAAGATAGAAGAGCACTCTAGAAAAGAGAGAATTCACACAGAGCCAAAAAGAGAAACTCCAAGTTAAAGGGACTTTGTAGTTAAAAATGGAATCAGGAATTTAACATATATATTCTTTTTATTTATAAATGCCCCAGTCCTAAATAAAGCAACATTTTCTTCCAAAGATGCAAAAGTGTGTCCTTCATCCACCAATAGGGCCTGGAAGTTGCATTTCGGAGACAGTGAGCTTTAGCAGCAAATACAACTTACTGAAGTATTCGTTTCAAGTTAAATTAATAATTACACTTATTTATATATAGCGCCAACATATTCCATAGCACTGAATTTATACCACTTTTATTAGCGTCTTCAATGGATCAATTTATCAAAAGATTCATATCCGTTTAATACTTTAATGAAATTCAACTCATCGCTCGCGCCGCAAGAGATCATTTCATTTGCTTAGGATCCTTTCCTGCTATTTCTAGTTGTTTGGTCCTTTTCTCGCGCCGCCTTTCTCCTTACTTTTCTCGCGCCGCCTTTTTCCTTACTTTTGACAGTGATGACATCTATTGTCCCCGCCGGGGTCCCGGAGTGCCGGGCTGACATCCAAGATGTCAGGGCCGGAATCCCAGCTGATTGCTGCCTCCTGTGCTAGGACGCGCCCAGCGCATCCATAGCACAAGAGAACCACTTGGCTGGAGCGCGTCCTTAGCAGCCAAGTGGTTAATCTATTCACATTGAACAGCAGAGAAATGTCCGTGAAATGCCCTGATGTTCAGTGGTTTCATTTGACAGGTTTAATCAGGCGAATCCCATAGGTTTCAATATTCAAAATATTCCCGTTTTATTCAATATCTAATAAACCGTTTATTATTTTAATCTGCAGCAAAAAGTCTCTATTTCTTAGGCATTTCTTGGTGAAATTTTTGGATTCCTAATTTATTTTAAAACAAGGGTTTTTTTCTTTGCCGTGACACCAGCTTTTTCCCCCTTTCCTTCAGTCTGGCTGTGTTCGGCGGGGACTGTCTTTGCTGAAACCTATTCAGCACTTGGGGCTCCCAGGCCCTGTGATGCTGCTATCGATAGTGCTGAATAGGTTTCAGCACCAAAGACAGGGGAATTACATAGTTTACATTTTTTTACCCTAATCTAATTAATTCATCAGTTTCACATCACGAAATAACTAATAAAAACGAATCACAGTAAAACAACAAGCGCACAAAAACTAATTGAAAAATGAACGAATCGATCCGAAACAACAAATTTTTACGTTGTGCACATGTCTAGCTAGGGTTAGAAATTAGGGGTAGGTTATAGGAGTTAGGTCGGCGTCAAACGAGCGTATTTGAAAGCGGAAGGGACATTTGTGAGAGTGAATTTTCCTTCCACTTGACGACCATCTGGCTGCCTCACTGAACGCAGTTAGTGCCTCCTGTGGAGGATCGCGCTTTGCAGGTCTGTCAACACGTGTCCTAGCGCTTTGACGGAGAGGGCTGCTGAACGGACGCAGTATGGCCACTAATGGTAATTCATGCGCGAGCTACAGCGTGTGGCTGGCCCTGTCGCAGCGTCTCAATGCTGCGACAGACGGCAGAAGGCATGTCAGTACGGGAGCCTATACAAAATGTCCACCAAAGGTAATAATCACCAGGTCTTTCAAGTAATGTAATCTTGAATCCTTCCTAAAGGATCTCAAACAGCTCCCATGGTACACAGACTAAACCTAATCCCAGACCTGGACTGTGCAATTCTAATACTTTCAGTCCAAGTTCCCGCAAATCTGTAATGCCCATGCCCCGCTAACTAAAGTGCGAGTAAAAGGGGCCCATCTCCCCTGGGATACAGCTGACCTCACGCAAATGTATCAGTTTAGAGAGTCACTGTGGTCAAATTTCAAGAGTACTGGTTCCATGAACGATCACTGTGAATACCGTAAATGGCGGAATGCATGCAAAAAAAAATAAAAAAATGTCTAAAGCCCAATACTTCGATGAAAATTTAAACAATAACGTATCAAACCCTAGTAATTTTTGGAAAATCATAAGTAACATACAATCACCCCCCATCCACTCCCAACCGGCTGCTGTCAGAATAAACAACCAAACCGTACAACACCCCCTAGATGTAGCAAATGATTAAGTATTAATTTGTTAACTTAATTATTAATTTGTTAATTAACTAATAATTATTTTGTTGGATGCGCCACCACCCTGATTGCTAAACTAGGAAATTACACGCAATCAGAAAGGCCGCACACAGGTCAGGCCCCACCAACTGTGCAAAGACCCTGTAACGGAGAGAAATTCAGTTTTAGACCAGTGCCTGTCAGTTTCATTACTAAACTTCTCCGTAACCAAAAAATTAAATACCAGTCTGGACCTGATTGTGACGTTCTGGACCCCTGGTGCCCCCTCTGATATATGTGAACATTGCCATTTACGTTCTGGACTTTCATTTTTGGATTTCTCGCCTTGGAGCCTCACCTGGACTCACTTGTTCTAATTGACCGTTGTTTAAATTGTGGCATCACCCTAGGAAGGGGGCTGCCTCATTCTGATCCTCAATCTGATTCATTCTGATCTGATTCTCATTCATTTCATTTCTGTCCTGGTCGTGTGCAGTTTTGCTTCTGGATCTCCTGTCTGACTTAAGGTTACTCTGTAGGACTTCTGTGCCAGGTTTATTTTTAGCTATAGCCAGTGCCTTTTTTCTGTAAAAATAGGTGGTGGTACTCTCACGTCCGGGGAAAAACGGATTATTAGGACTATTTTAATGTCCTAATAAACAATAGCTGTAGTTCACTTAAAGGAAGACACTATAAAAGGGAACCATATTCTTTAATGCTTTGTTCCTTTAAATGAACTACAACTATTGTTGTAACCCTAGGGGGTTATCCACTAAGTGCCTCCACTAAATGCACAGTGTGTATGAGCTCCACAGCAATAAATCTCACAGCAATGCGCAGTGTGTATGTGTCAAGAGTCTCTAGGTTGAACCTCGATATGCAGGGTTGGTTGGCGAAGTACAATATCGGCAGGCAAATCTTGTGGTCGGTAAATCAGGCAAAGAGTCGATGAAGGGAATCAAAGGTTAGTCTGAATAGGACTGCTTTCATATGTACTCGATGGTCCTCTATGGATTCTGAGTAGACAAGAATGTCATCGAGATATGCCACAACATGTTGGTCGAGTAGGTCCCTAAATATGTCATTAACAAAGTGTTTAAAAGTAGCTGGGGCATTACAGAGCCCGTAGGGCATGATGAGATATTCATAGTGTCCATATCTGCTTCTAAAGGCTGTTTTCCATTCGTGGCCCATTTTTATTTGTACAAGGTTGTAGGCTCCTCGTAGATCTAGCTTGGAAAATATGGTTGCCCTCTGAAGGCGCTCCATCAATTCGGGGATGAGCGGAAGTGGATAACGATTCTTTATTGTGATATCATTTAGTTCTCTGTAGTCTACGCAGGGTCTGAGACCCCCATCTTTTTTACTAACAAAGAAGATTCCTGCACCTGCAGGTGATGTGGATGGTCGTATGAAGCCCTTTTCTAGATTTTCATGAATGTACTCTTTCAAGACCGTTAATTCAGGTTGTGACAGGGGGTATAAACGACCGGAAGGGATAGTCGCACCTTGAACCAAATTGATGGGACAGTCGTAGGAGCGATGAGGGGGTAGGATCTCAACTCCTTGTTTGTCAAAGACATCGGCATATTCTTTGTAGGGTTCGGGGACCTCTACTGTGTTCTTCCGCATATTTATGTCTAGGACTGAGTTTAAGAAACCTGTTTGAGGAGACTTCGTGCAATGAGTCCTGCAATAGTGGGAGGTGAAACGTATTTTACCCAGTCCCCAATGGATGAGAGGGTCATGCAAATGTAACCAAGGGAGACCCAGGATGACGGGAAAAATGGGTGTTGCTACCAAATCAAATTTTATTTGTTCGGTATGTCCCATACCTATCGTCATGTGGACAGGTTGGGTTTCAGACGTGACAGTTCCTGAGCGTAATAATGACCCAGCAACCATATGTATATTTATAGGTGTGGTTTTATTTTGTTTCGGTACATTAATGAGTCATGCATATAAAACATCCAGAAAATTGCCGCTGGCTCCAGAGTCCACCATGGCTCGGGAGTAGATCGTCTTATTGTTCCACTGCAAAGAGATGAGCAGGGATAAGTGGGACAAAAGACATGAATTATCTGGATGGAAAGATGGTGTGTCCTTACCTCCCCTGTCGCTTCTCTCAGGGCAGGCGGCACGAAGGTGGTTGGGACTGGCACAGTATAGGCATATGTGCTGGGTTCTGCGACGGCTGAGTTCCTCAGGTGGAAGATGGCGACTGGTGGCACCCAGTTGCATTGGTTCCTCTTTTATCTCCCCACCATGATATGGGACAACGGCTGTGGAGTCAGCTGGAAGTAGTCGAGGAGGGTGGCGTACAGCCACAAGGGGGAATGGATTAATTTCCAGACAACGCTCTCTCATACATCGGTCGATCGTTAGGGTTTAATTGCATGAGTGCCTTTAATGTATGAGGTAGATCGCCTCTTGAGAGCTCGTCTTTGATGGCTTCAGACAGCCCCAGACGGTATTGGCTGATGAGTGCAGCCTCATTCTATTCAGTATCAAGCGCATGGATTTTAAACTTGGTGATATACTCCTCTGCAGGTCTGCGACCTTGTTTGGTAGCACGTCGGGCCTGCTCAGCCGTATCTTTACGTAGTGGGTCATCATATAGTGCGTTCAGGGCGGTGATGAACGAAGCCCAGTAGTGATATGACTGTTTGAATCCTTATGTCTTCAGAGTGATAGGTTCGAGGTTTTAGGGAAAATATAATTTGGCAGGCCGTACGGAAAGTAATATACTTGCTGCGGTCACCTGTGAATCATTCAGGTAACGGTATCGGGGGTTCTGGAGCATGTTGGTTCTATGCTTGTGGGGTTCCAAGGGACCTTGGTAAGGTGGCGGAGCTCCCTGTAGTTCTCTCATGTGGATACGAAGTTGATCCTGCCCAGTCTGGAGGCCTTGGACGGTCTGGGTGAGAACCCCCATTTGGTGAGTCAGGGCATTGAGAGTCTCTGTTACGCCCGCGAGGTCCATGTTCGTGCTTAGTTGTATTGTCAAGAGTCTCTAGGTTGAACCTCGATATGCAGGGTTGGTTGGCGAAGTACAATATCGGCAGGCAAATCTCGTGGTCGGTAAATCAGGCAAAAGAGTTGATGAAGGGAGTCAAAGGTTAGGTACTGAAGATCTATGAAGAAGGGTCAGGTCCCAGGTAGGAACTATGGAGCTTGCTTGTGTCTATAGGAAGGTTAGACAACAACTAAGCAATGATATGATTGTGTTACTGGTGTAGCGCTGTTTAAAAACTCTGTTGATGTATTGCTCGGGTTTGGCCACCAGAGGGAGACAAGCGCAATGTAAAGTATACTGGACACAACGGGACTACGTTTTCCATCATGCTTGGCGGCGGAGACAGGAAGTGGGTGGGAGAGAGCGAAGGACATCCGCAGCCTCGAGCTAAGGAGAGCCAGGGTGAGCCGAGCGACAAAAGGTGGAAGACGCACTTGAGACTGCCAGAGATTGAGACCAGGCCGGAGAGCAGGAGCTGCCTTGCGGGTACTGAGAAACAGAGACAGTGCTGGCGGAGACCTATCCACACATCGCTGAGAGGTTTTGCGCAGACACAACGTTCCGGTTTGGACCCTGAGTAAGGAGACCGCGATGATCCACTGGGAGTGCACGCGGTAGGCCGTAGTTCTCAGTACCGAAATCGGACAAGCAGGAGAAGCGGATCCGGTGGCACAGAGTTCCAGTATAATCAAGTGGAGAGAGATCCTTGATCGGACAGCGGAACAGATTGTCTAGCAGATGGGTGAGAGGCCTTCCAGGCCACAGTCCAAGTTTAAACAAAGCACGCTGCAGTATTGTTTAAATCTACAGGGCCCCAACATGACTAGTCGAAGAATAGCTCAATCCATTCACTGGCCAGTTGAATATAGTACCCGGGTACCTGAATCGCACACACACACACCTTTTTGGGACATTACTTTTATGGGACTTACACTCCAGAAATGAAGGGGTTAAACTTTCATTTTGCCGCAGCGTGTTTTTCTCGCATTACAAAATCCTGTCGTTCATATACCGTATTCACATCATATATGCCGCTTTATTGGGATCAGTAAAGTATATAATCTATAAAATCCACAACAGTGCTGGTGCAGTGGTGTATATTTATTCCCTAGTGCGGTGAGACTAACCCGAGGTTAAATTCAGCAGCTCCTCCGGGAGTGAGCGCTACACTGGTTTATATAGTCAGAGCCCCGCCTCCTTGGTCCACCCCCTCTGGAGGTGGAGTGTGACTCAGGAGACAGGGAACCCCAGTCAATCATGCTGAGGTCATAGACTCATAGCCCAGCCTCCCAGCCGCTGTCATCACCTCCCTGTCTAATCCCTGTGGGGGAACTCCCCAAACAGAGGCGGAGCAGGGCCTGGTTGCTGTGCTGGGGAAACCATGTTGTATCCTGTTCCTTCTACCGACGCTGAGGCTGTGTCTCCCAGTCAGCGTCTTCCCCCTCCATGTGGTTCCAGTCTGAGGGGAGTCCTGACAGTATGAGCTCCACAGCAATGACACTCACAGTAATGCATGGTGTGTATGGGCTCCACAGCACTAACACTCACATTAATGCACAGTGTGTATGAGCTCCACAGCAATGAAACTCACAGTAATGCACAGTGTGTATGAGCTCCACAGCAATAAAACTCGCTACCTCCTTACAGTACCAGCTCCTCTGATCACACCGCTTGCCTGACAATCCGCAGCTCTGGCAGATGTGTGTAAACATGCTGCACCCCCCTCCCCATGCTGTTCAAATTTTCAGCGGCTGCAGAGAGAGGGGGGAGCAGCCCTCCCTTGTCACTTATTGGGGGAGTGGGGTTATCAGTCCCTACATACACTCCTAACAAACGGAAGTGTTCAGGAGCAACATGAGCTGCCGAGCGCTTCCGATTCTATGCCTGCCACTGCAGGAGGGAGGAGCATCATGCTCTCTCCTGTTAGTTTTGGCTGGTGGTGAGGTGCCGGTACTGAGTACCCCCGAGTACCCCCTGAAAAAAAGCACTGGCTATAGCCCTACTTATAGCTCTGTACCCTGTATTGGTTTTGCATCTCAGTATTTTGGTTTATTCCTGTATTTTGCTTAAAGTTCTCAGGTCGTATATTCATGTGTATATTTTGTGGTTTTTGTTCTGGATCCCTGCTGTTTATTTAGTCTGGCTTAAAATAAATATCTTGTTTACGGTTTCATGTCTGTATTCATGTGTGATCACTGCACATTAGGCTCACACCCTTTTTGCATCCAGCCAGGTCTAGCCCACCATAACACTGATCAAATACCAGCAATGCTGCTGAAAATCAGTGTGCGGCAATTGAGAAACCTGTCGCCACCCTAATCAATGAATCACTGGTGACTGGATACATACCCAAACTCTGGAAGACTGCGAGAGTGGTACTGTCACGGAATGGCCCAACACCCTCAGCCAGGACCAGTATGACGGAATGGGATGTTGTCCGCCTGCGGGTGTGCTCTATCTGCGTGCCCCCGGCGCTTACCGCTGGCCCGACTACCGAGTGACACGCACTCGGCGTCTCGTGCGGCCTGGAGTGACCCTGGGGAAGGGTTAGCGGGCGGTGGAGGGGACCCCTGTGCCGAACCAGCCCGACCACTGAGCACCACGGTACTCAGCGTCTCGAGCAGCTGGTTCACTGACCTTGTGGGTGTGGGACGTCTGTGGAGCGGCCGGCCGAATACGGAGATCGGATCTGCCGCGGAGGAATATTCGGATCTTAAGTGGAGGAATATTCGTATCTTTAAACGGAGGAATATTCGTATCTTTAAACGGAGGAATATTCGTATCTTTAAACGGAAGACTTTTCGGATCTTACGGGCCGGGGGAATCTTCGGATCTGATCACCACTCACTTGGTATACCGAAGCGCGGTACGCGGTCCGCGCCTTCGGTTCGGAGCTCACCTCGAACTGCTCGGAACGTAAGCTGGACACCGCACCCTGAGACCTCGCGGGGTGCTCAGACAGTATGATGCGGCGGAGAATAAAAGTCATCAGGCGAGGCTGGATGCACTGGTAAATCTCCCTTTATTTTTCACAACACACGCATTTATCAACTTTACACACTTATGAATACAATGGGGATCCCTGCCCGCCCACACAAGTCCCATTGGCCCTCGCTGGCAGGAGGCACCCTGGCCCCGATTCGTATTGGCCGTTACGAATCGGGGAGTTGCCGATTCGGCCATTTTACGATCTGAGTATTCTGATCTGAACCACGAGGCGATCAGAAAATGGCGGCGGGCGAGGCAGACAAAGGGAATTACATTTCACAATACCAACGGGGGACACTGTATTACACCACACACAAATCCACATCTAAAATAAAAAGTACTTAAAACTCCGTGGGTCCCACAGCACCTAAGTGTCCATGGGTATCACTGCCACTATGAACCGCCCCTGGCTGAGGGTGTTGGGCCATTCCGTGACAGGTACCTATCCATAAAAGTGGAGACAATACTTTGGTATCCAACTACTGTCAGATATCATTGCTCCCTGTAATGTCAAAAATTTTGGAAAAATGTGTCTACACTCAATTACGCGATTACTATCAGTATTGGAACTATTTAACCCAAGATCAATCCGGCTTTCGTCCAAACCATTCAACTGCAACCGTCCTTTTAAAAGTTTGTAATGATGTCCAAGCTGGTATGGAACAAGGGAACCTAACTGGAGCATCCTTGATTTTGCCAAGGCCTTTGACACAGTAGACCATGGCATCCTATCACAAAAACTTAAAAACTCTGGTATTGTTGATCACACGTTAACCTGGTTTCAAATCATATGTATCTGATCGGTCGCAATATGTGTCCATTTCTGACAGCTCCTCCCTTCCCCCCCCAGTCACATGCGGTGTACCCCAAGGCTCGATACTTGGCCCCCTGCTATTCACGATATTCATAAATGATCTGCCCAAAGTCTGCAAAGCCTCAACTGTACACATGTACGCAGACGACACTGTAATCTATACCAGCAAACCAAATCTCCCGCAGCTGGAGGCCGTGCTGCAAGACCAATTCACAGAGGTAGAAAAGTGGATAAAACACAACAAACGTTTTCTATATACTGACAAAACTGTAACGATGCTCTTTGGAACAAAACCTAAACTACACAAATTGCAAAATCCCCATCTATGTGTCGGGACAAAATCAAATGGCACGCTGACCACAGTCACTTCTCTGAAATATCTAGGTATGTGTTTAGACACAAATCTATCTTTTGGCCCCAAACTAGGTGCCCTGTACAGAAACAAATCCTGCCTGAGCCCCGCGGTAACAAAGCAGTTTGTACAACAAATGCTTATGCCGGCTATTGAATACAGAGATGTAGTGTATGCAGCCGGCCCGCAAACAAACCTTCATAAATTTACTGCATTGTATAACTCATTCTGCCGCTTTGCACAACAATGTAACTTAATGACCCACCATTGTGACATGTTAAAAGAAATAAACTGGCCATCCCTGGAATCTAGATGCACCCTTCACCTTTCTAACCTGGTGTTTAAGAGTAGGGATGAGCTGTTCGGTTTGATCGGTTCGGAGTTCGATTCGAACTTTGGCAGTTCGCAAGTTCGTGAACTTCGAACGTCGAACTTTTTGGCGTGTTCGGTTCAAGTTCGAATTTTATTTATATAACGGAACCAGCACTGTCCCCCGTAAATCTTATACGCCCCCAGATTGAATCGATATAAGCAAACAAGGAAACGCTGCGCTCCGGGAACTGCTCGCACAAAATTGTGCAGTACGTCAAAAAACCCTGCAGCCAATTGCCAAAAGTGGGAGGCAGCGTTTTCTTCCATTTTTCCTTATCCCTCTCTTCCGTGAACCGGTCGGGCTGTTTGCGACGGTTCACCGTCTCCCGCTCCAACGAGATCAGCGTAACCTGGTCCAGAACCCTCTACACCGACAGGCATAAGAACCCCACTCGCCGCTATAACCGGAACCCCAACAGGCGCAGGAGGAACCACAGAGGTGGGTGCCGGAGTCCCAATAACCGATGGGGGCACGACAGTAACAGCAGCAGGCGCAGCGACCCCAAGAGCACTCGCCACCGGTACACCCATCAAAGAAGTCCCAGCAACCCCACCCGAACCGGGTACCTGTACATTGGCAACCTCCGCAATCAGCTGCTGCCCCAGCCCTTGCGCAAACACGGACGCCTGCACAGCCCCAACGTACTGCGTAGACTCAGGTACCCGCCTAGGCGCAGAGCTAGACGCAACGACCGGCGCAAGCACCGCGTCACCAGTAACTGCGGGCACAGGTAAACTCAGCGAAGCATTCACCCTTGCAGTAGCATCCGAACACTCCTGCCATCGCCTATGCGCCTCAACCAGGGTCTCCATTAACCCGGTTGTCGCTCCACTAAGGCTAGGGACAGATGAGCGCATTTTCTGCAGCCACCGTCAAAATGTACGTCGATGCGTGCGCACGCATTTTTTCACGGAATACGCTTAAGTGGTCAGACGATGCGCAATTCTGGACGTATTTCATGACGGTGGGGTAAAAAGAAGTCTAGGGAAATCCGGCTGTTTGAACGTTATGTTGGCCGCACACTAGCAGCGTCTGACATCTCCTAATCACGCACACACGCTGCTATGCGGCCGCAGCGCACTTTGTACGTCAGTAGCAGCGGTTTCACGTTCTGATAAAAATGCGTTCATTTGCTGGTTGCGTGGTGTCGGCGCACTTTCGTACGCACGTACTGCGTATATTGGCCGTCATTGGCCGTTATGTGCTGCTACTGCCGCCGTGATTTAGTGCGTCTGCACGCGCGTTCCGACTGCCCCACTCTGACCCTAGCCTAAGAGTTCTTGGAAAGGTGGTTTTTGGAGCCTCCTACGGTTTAATAACGGTACTTTTTTCTCCAACCACAGCACCCCCCAAATCCGACTCACGTGCCGCCAGCAGTGATGATCCGCCAGAATACACCGGAAAAACAGTCAAATGTGGATCCAGCGATGGTCGCCCAGAAGCATCACCTCCACCGACAACAGGTAACCGTCGTAAGCCTCCGGATCCCGAATCCACGCCACTCCTCCATTGAGAGCGTTGCAAACGGTCGTCCTGACCCAGAGTGAAGACACCAGATGTCCCAGGCACTGGCGCCGGTCCGGCCAAATCCGCCGCAGTCGAATCCACCACCGCTGCAGCATCTAAAATCATTGCAAGTCAATTCGCCGACAAAACCTGGGCACCGTCATCTTGTGGGCGTGGCCATCGCGCAGCCCGTGTCGCTGCAGGCCTGCGACTAGTAGGAGGGAGCCTGGGGGCGGGAGCCGCCGCACGCATCACTCGCCTGCCGACTGCCAGAAGTGAAGGCTGTCCACGTGGGCTTCTCAACCGACGCATCCGCCGGCCATCTTGACGGTACGAGGGGGGGCATCATGCCGAGCATCCACCGTCCGTCCAGCGCCGTCTGCCTGCCGCACACTGCCCTCTACCGCACCTACAGATAGGGGAGAAACAGAAGGTGCACGCACCATGCTCACCCTCCAGTGCACACTCGATCGAAGTACCAATAACTTTCCAGATCCTTCCTTAACTGACAGGCCCAGGCCAACAGTCATGACCCCCTTCCTAAAAGGTCCAGGGGGTTCTGAATGCACCTGTAGACATGCAACACAGTGACTATATACAGATAGCACCTGTAAACATGTAACATAGTGGCTATATACAGAATGCACCGGTAAACATGTAATACAGTGACTATATACAGAATGCACCTGTAAACATGTAACATAGTGACTATATACAGAATGCACCTGTAAACATGTAACATAGTGACTATATACAGAATGCACCTGTAAACATGTAACATAATGACTATATACAGAATGCACCTGAAAACATGTAACATAGTGACTATATACAGAATGCACCTGTAAACATGTAACATAGTGACTATATACAGAATGCACCTGTAAACATGTAACATAATGACTATATACAGAATGCACCTGTAAACATGTAATACAGTGACTATATACAGAATGCACCTGTAGACATGTAACAGTGACTATATACAGAATGCACCTGTAAACATGTAACATAGTGACTATATACAGAATGCACCTGTAAACATGTAACATAATGACTATATACAGAATGCACCTGTAAACATGTAATACAGTGACTATATACAGAATGCACCTGTAAACATGTAACACAGTGACTATATACAGAATGCGCCTGTTAACATGTAACACAGTGACTATATACAGAATGCACCTGTATAACATGTAACACAGTGACTATATACAGAATGCACCTGTAAACATATAACACTGACTATATACAGAATGCACCTGTAAACATGTAACACAGTGACTACATACAGAATGTGCCTGTAAACATGTAACACAGTGACTACATACAGAATGCACCTGTAAACATGTAACACAGTGACTATATACAGAATGCACCTGTAAACATGTAACACAGTGACTATCAGGGTTATTCAAAGAGAATCGAAAAGTCACCGCACGTTCGGGGACTTTTCGTTCTCTTCAATTCGGTGCCATTCGGCGACCCTGCTATGTATTCAGCAAGCACCCGCAGGGCCGTCGAAGCGCAGGGAAAAGCTGCTGCAAACCTGACGAAAAGTCACCGCAAAAACCCAGCGAATACACGCCGAAACCTGCAAAAACAGCTGGATTAACCCGCCGAAGCCGCCAGAAAAACCCGAGCAGGAGCCAATCACACGCAGCGAAGCCACCGGAAAAAGCCGACACCGCAGACGAGTGAAGTGAATAAATTAGCAAAACAGTTTGCTTGAATGTTTGAAAAGTGAAACGCTGTTTGCAAAGAAACTACTGAGTGAAAATGTCTGAAATTTACATATAAAATCCAATGAATGATAATAAAGAGGGCTGTTACAGAAAAAAGAAGTTAAAAAAAAATCGAACTTTTTAAAAAAAAAAATCCAGAAAACTGCTTAAAATATCCTAAAAAAAAAATAGATAAAGAGACTCTTTACTGCAGAATTTTATAATGAACGGTTTATTAGATATTGAATTAAAACGGGAATATTTTTAACATTGAAGCCTATGGGATTCGCCTGAATAAACCTGTCGAATTAAACCACCGAATGGCAGGGCAATTCGGGAACCTTTCACTTCTGTTTTTTCTCTGAATAGCCGAAGCATTGCTTCTCTATAGGGATTCACTGCCCTCAAACAGGCACCGAATGTGCAGGCAATTCGCCAGGATTTGGCGTATTGCCTGCTCTCTGTATAGCCGAATGGCGAAGAAAGGTAACTGAGCGCTGATTTTCAGCATTCGGTTACCTTTCTCCATCCATTCGGATCTCTTTGAATAACCCTGTATATACAGAATGCACCTGTAAACATGTAACACAGTGACTATATACAGAATGCACCTGTAAACATGTAACACAGTGACTATATACAGAATGCACCTGTAAACATGTAACACAGTGACTATATACAGCATGCACCTGTAAACATGTAACACAGTGACTATATACAGAATGCGCCTGTAAACATGTAACAGTGACTATACACAGAATGCACCTGTAAACAAGAGGGAGAACACTCCACCAGCAGAAGCATAAATAGCCCAGGTAAGAAACATTGTTGCAATGCTCCACCAATAACTTTCCAGATCCTTCCTTAACGGACAGGCCCCGGCCATCAGTCATGTCCCCCTTCCTGAAAGGTCCAGGGGTTTCTGAATGCGCCTGTACACATGCAACACAGTGACTATATACAGAATGCTCCTGTAAACATGTAGCCCAGTGACTATATACAGAATGTGCCTGTAAACATGTAACTCAGTCACTATATATGGAATGCACCTGTAAACATGTAACACAGTGACTATATACAGAATGCGCCTGTAAACATGTAACACAGTGACTATATACAGAATACGCCTGTAAACATGTAACACAGTGACTATATACAGAATGCTCCTGTAAACATGTAACACAGTGACTATATAGAGAATGTGCCTGTAAACATGGTTTACAGGTGCATTCTGTATATAGTCACTGTGTTGCATTTGGGGGTCCGGGTAGTGCCCTGGGGGACAGGAAACCAGGACAAAAAGTTTAAATAAAAACGTTTTTAATGGGTCAGTGAGTTTTCCATGAAATAAGGGTTAAAAATAAAAACGAAAAATTCCTTCAAATATCATGCCTAGGAGGTCCCTATAACCTGCCCGTGAAGTGGCGGATTTGTAGGATGTACAGAAACATTTAAAAACAAAACAAATCACATTTCAAAGGACGATAAGCGGGTTTCCTTTAATCTATTCATAAAAAACTGCTTGAGGCGGCAGCACGTACTATAAGAGGAGAAAATTTAGGACACACAGAACAAGTTTAGTGATTTTTGGGCTAAATTATGGTGAAACGTATGCAGGCTTTGGATGAAAGTAACAATAGGTGCTTTAAAATTGGGCCTTTAGTATCGGCAACAGTGCCGTCACACCGTAACCCTTTTGTGGTATTGTGGAAGAGTGTAGGATTGGACCCTGCGGTCAAATATTAAAATGATATGAATCTGGTACAGGCGTCCGTGCCCCCAAATATTTTGCCTTTGGTGGCAGCAAGTGCCTTCACACCGTAACCCTTTTGTGGTATTGTGGAAGAGTGCAGGGTTGGACCCTGCAATCCAAAAAATTAAAATGATATAAATCTGGTAATATAGGTGTCAGTGTCAGTGCACCCAAATATTTTGCCTTTGGTGGCAGCAAGTGCCTTCACACGTAACCCCTTTGTGGTATTGTGTAGGAGTTCAGTGGTGGAGGTTTTGTGAATGTAGAAGAAATCCCCGATCTGTTCCGTTACGTCAGAATCAGGGTATTAATAGCTGCTGATCCAGGACGGATTTTTTTTTATAAATGTCAGCCGGTCTACAGAGTTGGCGGACAGACGCATGCTTGTCTGTGACAAAACCTCCAGCGGCACTGAATGTCCTTTCAGAAAGCACGCTGGATGAAGGGTAACCTAGTAGCTGCATAGCATATTGGCTAAGTTCTGGCCAGTGATCCAATCTCAACACCCAGTAAGCCAGTGGATCATCTGCTGGAAAGGTATCCAGGTCTGCCCTTGCCCCTAGGTAGTCCTGCACCATATGGTGAAGACGTTGGCAATGGGTGCCTACATTTGACATCCCTGGGCGTCATGGACTAAACAAATTTAAAAAGGCATCAGTCAAGCGGCCCCAGCCTTCACCCCTATTCCTCTGATCATCCGCAGCCTCAGAAGCACCTGTGTCATCACTTAGTAACCTACCAGTGCCTGGAAAGGTGTTACACAAGTGTCGCTTTAGAGCGTCCTCAAGTTTTTTCATCCTGTCCTCCCTCTGTGCGGGCAGGATGAGCTCTGCAACTTTACCCTTGCCAACCAGTAATGATCCCTCTCCTTGATAGCACAAATCCTGGGGTCCTTTACCAGGCTTTGCAGGATAAAGGAGCCCATGCAGCGTAGGTTGGAGGTGGCATTAGCTTCCGAGTCTTCCTGGTCAAGGAGGATGACCCCATCATGCACTTTCTCCTCCCAGCCACGTACTAGTCCTTGGGTTTCTGGGCACACAAAACCCTCCCTTGAGGAATCCCCACCTTCAATGCCCCCACTACTTAAATATTCCTCCTCCTCCTCATCCTCCTCCTGTCTGATCTGAGGACCCGCAGGAATGCTGTCTGCGTAAAGACTGGGGCCTTGAGAGCTAGAGATGGCCTCCTCTTCCTCCTGCTGCTCTGCCTCTAGTGTCACATCTATAATTCCCCGCAGAGTGTGCTCCAGCAGAAACACTAAAGGAATTGTGTCACTGATGCATGCACTGCCTTTTGCTCACCATCCTCGTTGCCTCCTCAAATGGTGACAGTGCAGGGGGGGAAACCAAGTTGACCTGAACCTGTCCTTGTGCCATACTCACACAGGTACTCGTTGATGGCCATCTGCTGCTTGTGCAGACGCTGCAGCATTGCAAATGTCGAGTTCCACCTGGTGGGCATGTCACAGATCAGACGGTTTGTGGGAAGGTGGAATTCTCTTTGAATTTCTGCCAGGCGAACACTTGCTGGGAATGACTGTGTCTGAAGTGGCTGCAGACTTTTCTGGCCTGGCTGAGAAACTCTGCCAGCCCTGGGTACCTGGTTAGGAAACGCCGTACCACCAGATTTCGGATGTGTGCTAGGCATGGTACATGCGTCAACTTACCCAGGCGTAGGGCAGAGAGAAGGTTGCTGCCATTATCACAGAAGACCATTCCCAGCTGAAGCAGGCGTGGTGTTAACCATCTCTGCACCTGACCCTGCAGAGCTGACAGAATTTCTGGCCTGGTGTGGCTCCTGTCCCCTAAACAAACCAGCACACGCACAGTATGGCATCTTTTTGCTTGAGCCATTGCGCAGCCCCTGCCACGCGTCGGTTTAACTGCCACTTCGCCAGAGACAGAGAAGGAGGAGGAGGAAGAGGTGGTGGAGCAGACAGACCTCATACAAGCAGCTTTCTGGAGGCGTGGTGGATGAACAAGCTCCAGCACAGAGCCCCGTCTTGGATCCCTCCCAGCTGCAATCAGAGTTACCCAGTGTGCAGTGAAGGAAATGTAACGGCCCTGTCCATGCTTGCTGGACCACGTGTCTAAAGTCACATGCACCTTGCTGCTGACTGACTTTCCCAAAGTCTCCATAACATTGTCTTCCACCTGCTAGTATAGTGCTGGAATGGCCTTCCGTGAAAAGAAATGGCATTTTGGAACCTGCCACTGTGGTACAGCACATTCAGCAAATTCACGGAAGGGAACAGAGTCCACCAGCTGGAAAGGCAGCAGCTGCAATGCAAGTAATTTTGCTAAGGTGGTATTTAGACGCTGTGCTTGGGGATGGTTGGGACTATATTTTTTCTTACGCTGCAGCAGCTGGGGCAACGTAATCTGACTGTGTAAATCTTCACCACTGACATCTTCCTCACAATGTGACAGCATCCCATGAAAGTGTTGCGCCAATGTGATGCGTGGCAGGTGGTCATATGTCGCCTCAAGCACGTGCTACCCAAGTGTCCGGTGTCTTTCCCACGCTTGAGCCTCATCTGACATAGATTACAAATAGCAACGGTGCAGTCTGCTGCACATTTCTTAAAGAACTCCCAGACAGCAGAGTTCCTAGATGTGTGCTTTGAGACAACAGCGCTCTGCACCTTAGCAGCTCGGACATCTGATGCCTTGGACTGGCTAGTGCTACGGTTGGTCATAGAGGATGTTGTGCCTCGTGTTTGTTGTGCCTCCCCCTCACTTGACTCCTCTGTTCGATCAGGCACCCAGGTGGAGTCAGTGACCTCATCATCATTGTCATCACCCCCTATTTCCTCATCACTGGAGCCAACTTGGCAATATGCTGCAGCTGCTGGGGCAACATGAGTGCCAGTTATTTGTGTGTCACCACTGGCACCCCCTTCCTCTAGGTTGATTATACTCCCTTCCTCAACCTCACCATTTGAATCAGAGCACTGGAGTTGCTGTGCATCCTCATGCAGCATGTCACTGTCATTGTAGTCAAACAATTCAGCTGACTCCTCCGTGTGTAATAGTGAGGCTACAGCAGCAGTAGCTGTGGACATGGAGGCTGCATTAGTTGCTTTGGCAGCTGAGGTGGACTGTAAAGCACTACAAGCCTGTCTGGCAAAGGACTCAGAGAATGAGGATGGCCTGGTTAGCCAATCCTGCAAATCCTCTGTATGTTGCTGCTGCTTAAGACGGCCAGCACCAGTTAAAAAGGGCAAGTGTGCCCCTGCAGAGGATGCACCACGTCCACGACGACCAGAGGCACAGCCTCCCAACACAGAGGCTGTTTGCCCTCTTATCTGTGTCTGGGAGCATCTGCCTGTCCTTTTTGGTCATTCTGACATGGTGAGTGATATATAGATTAAAGATATGCAGAACTCTGATTCAACTGTGTTATCTAGATTAAAGATTTCCAGAACTCTGGTATAACTCAGTGAGACCCCCTGATAGCTGGCAGACAGTGACAAGACACAGATTAAAATTCCCAGAACCCTCCTATAAATCAGTGAGCCCCCTGATGGGTGGCAGTGACAAAACACAGATTACAATTCGCAGGAACTGCCTATAAATCAGTGGGACCCCCCGATAGCTGGCAGTCAGAAGACACAGATTACAATTCCCAGAAACCTCCTATAAATCAGTGAGACCCCCTGATGGGTGGCAGTGAGAACACAGATTACAACAATTCCCAGATATTTTGTAGAAATGAGACCCCCCCCAATAGCTGGTGGCAGACTGGCAGTGAGAACACACACTAACACAACAATCTCCTCTCAAAAGACACGTGCTGAAGGCTGTGTGAAGCCTTATATAGTGTGCTGCAGGATTTAGCTCTGTGAGCCCATGATTGGGAAAAATTTGCCCAATCAGGACTCTGAGCCGTGATTGGCATAGTCTTGCACCTGTCTTGCACCAGACCTGTGGTCAGGTGCAAGGCTGTAGCCAATTACAAGCTTCAGGCAAGTGGAAAAGTGCATTGTGGTCCATTGTGGGCGAGCACTCGGAAATGTTCGTAGTTCGCGAACATGCGAACAGGCGATGTTCGAATCGAACTCCGATCTGATCGAACTGAACAGCTCATACCAAGTCTTGGATACCGTCACAAGATAACGCTGCATCACGCGTCTTGGATACCATCACAAATAAACGCCGCATCACGCGTCTTGGATACCGTCACAAGATAACACTGCATCACGCGTCTTGGATACCATCACAAATAAACGCCGCATCACGCGTCTTGGATACCATCACAAATAAACGCCGCATCACGCGTCTTGGATACCATCACAAGTTGACGCCGTATCACGGGTCTTGGATACCGTCACAAGATAACACTGCATCACGCGTCTTGGATACCATCACAAATAAACGCTGCATCACGCGTCTTGGATACCGTCACAAGTTGACGCCGTATCACGGGTCTTGGATACCGTCACAAGATAACGCAGCATTACGCGTCTTGGATAGCGTCACAAGATAATGCTGCATCATGTGTCTTGGATACCGTCACAAGATAAGGCCGCATCACGCGTCTTGGATGCAGTCACAAGATAACGCCGCATCACGCGTCTTGGATACCGTCACAAGATAACGCTTCATCACGCGTCTTGGATACCGTCACAAGATAACGCTGTATCATGTATCTTTTATACGGTCACAAGATAAAGCCACATCACGCGTCTTGGATACCGTCACAAGATAACGCTGCATCACGCGTCTTGGATACCGTCACAAGATAACGCTGCATCACGCGTCTTGGATACCGTCACAAGATAATGCTGCATCACGCATCTTGGATACCGTCACAAGATAACGCTGCATCATGTATCTTTTATACCGTCACCAGATAAAGCCACATCACGCGTCTTGGATACCGTCACAAGAAAACGTTGCATAACGCGTTTTGGATACCGTCACAAGATAATGCCGTATAATGTGTCTTGGATACCGTCACAAGATAATGCCGTATCATGCGTCTTGGATACCGTCACGAGATAACGCTGCATCACGTATCTTGGATACTGTCACAAGATAATGCCGTATCATGCGTCTTGAGGTGCGGGTCGGTGGCGCGGGGGGAACGGGGTTGGCATACTGCGGAGGATCGTAGGTGGACAACCTTGATTTATTTCAATTCCCTCCAAGGGGGCTCCGGTTCGGGAGCGGCCAGAGTACTGACTGCCCTTTCATTTTTATGCAAGGCGCTTGGTTGCGAGGATGTTGGTCGGTATTTCCTGCTTCGAAGAACTGTTTTGGTTGGCGACGGACTGCTGTGCCTGATGTTCGGCGCTCAGTTTCTGGCCCCATGTTTTTGGAACTGTTGGATGTTTTACTTGGCGTTTGTCGTGATCTTTTTGAGGTGCGATTGTTTAGGGTGGCGTTTGCCTTTCCATTTTATGGTGCCCTGAGGGTGGGTGAGCCGGTCGCTCCTAACTCTCGGGCACATTCTGCCTTGCGCTTGGCGCATGTTTCTGTGTCAGCTGATCAGGTGCGGTTTTTGATTGCCAGGTCCAAAACGGACCAGTTGGGTAGGGGCGTTCTTATTACTTTGGATGCTGTTGGGGAGATCGGGTGTCCTTTGGGCCTCACGTGGGATAATTTGGCGGTTCGTCCGGATTTTGCCGACTCTTTTTTGATTCACCTTAATGGGGTTTCTTTGACTAGGTACCAATTTTCGGCAGTTTTTAAGCGATGCGTGCAGGTTTTGGGTTATGACCCGGGGTTGTTTGCCTCCCATTCTTTTCGGATAGGCGCGGTGATGGTGGCTGCGGGCGCATCGGACGGCATGATTCGTAGGTTGGGCAGGTGGCGATCGGATCGCTTCCATTCGTATGTTCGTCCTAACCTTTTATAATTTCAGGTACTTCCCCGCGGATGGTATGGTTTGCTATACAGCAGCCTGTGGTTTCATTCTGGATAGGACTCGCCCTTATAGAGGTGCCTTGATGCTGGCGCGCGGGCTTAGTCTTATAATGGCCATTGATAAGAAACCAAACCTCTAATTGTGTTTAGTTTCACACGGTATAATTGGAATAAGCGCAGATGACATTTTTTTCTTTGTTATGCTTTACAGATGTTGTTGGGCTGGATGCATTTGGTGGTTGCAGCCGCCCCATCAGGGAATAGGCGCGACCCCACCCCTCCTGCACTTCCCCGCGGATGGTCTGGATATTGGGTCATTCCTTCGTGCATTGGGCGGACATGCGGGCTTGTCAACGGCTGCATGGCAGAAACCTTGGTTTTCCGGCAGAGGTGGCAGAGATTTGCTGGTTGGGTATCCGGGGTTTGCGTTGGGCTCGGGTGTCGAAGGAATGTGATGTTCTGGCTGGGAGGGTTCCCAGGGGTGTTTATTTTAGTTGTTCACGCTGGGGGAAATTACTTGGGGACGGTTCGTTCGGTGGATCTGATTCGGGCTATGAAGCTGGATCTGGCCCACTGTTTTGCTACCTTTGGGGGATTGTCGCTGGTGTGGTCCGACATTATCTCTCGACCTCGTTGGGAGGTGATTGCGGCGCCTCGGGCTATTGACAGGGCTAGGAACAGGCAGTGGCGTCACTAGGGATGGTGTCACCCCGTGCGGTAACTTATGGTGTCACCCCTCCCCGAGTTTTACTGTGAGGTTTATTGCTGTGGAGCTCTCTCATATGCTCACACAAATTTTTGCCAACTGCCAGCAAGTATGGTGCCTGTTCGAAGGCAGTGAAAGCTCACATGGATATATATTGACCCCGGCAGCTCTGGATATATTGCCCCCAGCAGCTCTGGATATATTGCCCCCTGCAGCTCACCCATGGATATATTGCCCCCTGCAGCTCACATATGGATATATTGCGCCTCAGCTCACACATGGATATATTGCGCCTCAGCTCACACATGGATATATTGCCCCAGACCAGCTCGCACATGGATATTGCCCCAGCTCTCATGGATACTGCCCCCAGCACACATGGATATGCCCCAGCAGCTCTCATGGATATGCCCCAGCAGCTTTCATGGATATTGCCCCAGCTCCTCTCATGGATTTTGCCCCAGCTCCTCTCATAGATATACCGCCCCAGCTCCTCTCATGGATATGCCCCCAGCTCCTCTCATTGATATTGCCCCAGCTCATGGATATGCCCCAGCTCATGGATAATGCCCCCAGCTCATGGATAATGCCCCCAGCTCATGGATATGCCCCAGCACATGGATACTGCCCCAGCTCATGGATATACTGCCCCAGCTCATGGATACTGCCCCAGCTCATGGATATTCCCCAGCAGCTCATGGATATTACCCCAGCTCATGGATACTGCCCCAGCTCATGGATATGCCCCAGCTCATGGATACTGCCCCAGCACATGGATATGCCCCAGCTCATGAATACTGCGCCAGCACATGGATATGCCCCAGCTCATGGATATTCCCCAGCAGCTCATGGATATTACCCCAGCTCATGGATACTGCCCCAGCTCATGGATACTGCCCCAGCACATGGATATGCCCCAGCTCATGGATACTGCGCCAGCACATGGATATGCCCCAGCACATGGATACTGCCCCAGCTCATGGATATACTGCCCCAGCTCATGGATATGCCCCAGCAGCTCATGGATATTGCCCCAGCTCATGGATACTGCCCCAGCTCATGGATATTCCCCAGCAGCTCATGGATATTACCCCAGCTCATGGATACTGCCCCAGCTCATGGATATGCCCCAGCTCATGGATATGCCCCAGCTCATGGATACTGCCCCAGCACATGGATATGCCCAGCACATGGATATTGCCCTAGCACATGGATATTGCCCTAGCACATGGATATTGCCCCAGCTCATGGATATTGCCCCAGCTCATGGATACTGCCCCAGCTCATGGATACTGTCCCCAGCTCATGGATACTGCCCCCAGCTCATGGATACTGCCCCCAGCTCATGGATATGCCCCAGCTCATGGATACATATGCCCCAGCTGATGGATATGCCCCAGCTGATGGATATGCCCCAGCTCATGGATATTGCCCCAGCTCATGGATACTGCCCCAGCTCATGGATACTGCCCCAGCTCATGGATTTGCCCCAGCAAATGGAAACTGCCCCAGATCATGGATACTGCCCCATCACACGGATATGCCCCAGCACATGGATATGCCCCAGCACATGGATACTGCCCCAGCTCATGGATATGCCCCAGCACATGGATATTGCCCCAGCTCATGGATATTGCCCCAGCTCATGGATACGGCCCCAGCCCATGGATACTACCCCAGCCCATGGATTTGCCCTAGCACATGGATAATGCCCCAGCTCATGGATACATATGCCCCAGCTCATGGATATGCCCCAGCTTATGGATATTGCCCCAGCACATGGATACTGCCCCAGCTCATGGATACTGCCCCAGCACATGGATATGCCCCAGCTCATGGATATGCCCCAGCTCATGGATACTGCCCCAGCACATGGATACTGCCCAGCACATGGATATGCCCCAGCACATGGATATGCCCCAGCTCATGGATATGCCCCAGCTCATGGATATTGCCCCAGCTCATGGATACTGCCCCAGCTCATGGATTTGCCCCAGCACATGGATATGCCCCAGCACATGGATATGCCCCAGCTCATGGATATTGCCCCAGCTCATGGATACGGCCCCAGCCCATGGATACTACCCCAGCCCATGGATTTGCCCTAGCACATGGATAATGCCCCAGCTCATGGATACATATGCCCCAGCTCATGGATATGCCCCAGCTTATGGATATTGCCCCAGCACATGGATACTGCCCCAGCTCATGGATACTGCCCCAGCACATGGATATGCCCCAGCTCATGGATATGCCCCAGCTCATGGATACTGCCCCAGCACATGGATACTGCCCAGCACATGGATATGCCCCAGCACATGGATATGCCCCAGCTCATGGATATTGCCCCAGCTCATGGATACTGCCCCAGCTCATGGATTTGCCCCAGCACATGGATACTGCCCCAGCTCATGGATACTGCCCCAGCACATGGATATGCCCCAGCACATGCCCCAGCTCATGGATATTGCCCCAGCTCATGGATACTGCCCCAGCTCATGGATTTGCCCCAGCACATGGATATGCCCCAGCTCATGGATACTGCCCCAGCACATGAATATGTCCCAGCACATGGATACTGCCCCAGCACATGAAAATGTCCCAGCACATGGATACTGCCCCAGCACATGGATACTGCCCCAGCTCATGGATACTGCCCCAGCACATGGATATGCCCCAGCTCATGGATACTGCCCCCAGCTCATGGATATGCCCCCAGCTCATGGATATGTCCCAGCTCATGGATACTGCCCCCAGCTCATGGATATGTCCCAGCTCATGGATACTGCCCCCAGCTCATGGATATGCCCCAGCTCATGGATGGATATGCCCCAGCTCATGGATACATATGCCCCAGCTAATGGATATTCCCCAGCTCATGGATATATGCCCCAGGTGATGGATATGCCCCAGCAGATGGATATGCCCCAGCAGCTCATGGATAATGGCCCCAGCTCACCTCCTGCGCCACGTGTTCGCTCCCTCTGAGCGTCCGGCGGCGTGCAGCGTGGGCGCTCGCCTGGGGGAGCCACGTGACCAGCCGCGATTGGCTGGTGACGTGTTTGCCCCAGGCGAACGCTGAAGCTGCAACCGCACCCCCCGCCCCCACATAGCAACGCCTCTGGGAACAGGGTTAATCGGGAGGTTTCCAAATTTGTTAGGCAGTTGGGGGGGGTTTCGATCCGTCACACGTAGTTGGAGGGCGACAATCGAAATGTGATTCGGGGAGATTCATTTGAAGGACATTGCTTTGGACATATTTTTAACTGGTTTATGTCGGGGATTGAGGAGGCGCTGTCTGCGGTGGGGCGCAGGGGCAGCCATTAGGAGACCATGGTGCCCCTGGTGTTGGCGTGATTCCTGGACAGCGGTGCTTTCAAATGGTCAAGCCGCCTTCAGGTGAGGCATTAACGAGATGAGCCCCGCTTGATCTCGGTCAGGCGGGTGACGAGCTCCTGGTTTGGTATCGGTGAACTGCCTATTACATGGGTAATAGGGCAGAGGATGGGGAAAGCACTGTAGGATTATATGGGTAATAGGGCAGAGGATGGGGAAAGCACTGCAGGATTATATGGGTAATAGGGCAGAGGATGGGGAAAGCACTGCAGGATTATATGGGTAATAGGGCAGAGGATGGGGAAAGCACTGCAGGATTACATGGGTAATAGGGCAGAGGATGGGGAAGCACTGCAGGATTACATGGGTAATAGGGCAGAGGATGGGGAAAGCACTGCAGGATTACATGTTGGATATATTTAATAAAGCTGTGGCCCTTTCCAGTTAAATATAAAGACACAACACCTTCTTAAGGGTATGGGTCAAGGAGGTCCCAGGTTTAATCAGTCATGCCGTATCACGCGTCTTGGATACAGTCACAAGATAACGCTGCATCATGCGTCTTGGATACCGTCACAAATAAACGCCGCATCATGCGTGTTGGATACGGTCACAAGATAATGCCGTATCACGCGTCTTGGATACCGTCACAAGATAACGCCGTATCACGGGTCTTGGATACCGTCGCAAGATAACCCTGCATCACGTGTCTTGGATACAGTCACAAGATAACGCTGCATCATGCATCGTGGATACCATCACAAGATAACGCTGCATCATGCGTCTTGGATACCGTCACAAGATAACGCCGCATCATGCATCGTGGATACCATCACAAGATAACGCTGCATCATGCGTCTTGGATACCGTCACAAGATAACACAGCATCATGGGTCTTGGATACTGTCACAAGATAAAGCTGCACCATGCGTCAAGTGACTTGTATATATACGGAGATCCATTAATTGAAGCAAAGAGCTGTGACGGCAGGACATCATATTCAGCAGTGCCACTTTTATGCTGTACAGTGACTTGTGGACATTTATCTGGTTTTATTCATATTTTGCACAATTTGCACGTGCACTTTCTGTGGTTTTAGGAATATCTCAATTGAACATTTTATTTAAATAAGGAAATTCTCTGTTTTTGTGCACATCACATTTGACACTTTTCGTGTTTGCACTTTATGAGAAGAAAGTATATACGAGCACATGCACTTTATGTATGCCTTTGCACATGTGGTTTTATCAAATACCATTATACTATAGGAACTAGCAATTCCTGCATGTAATAGGAGTTCATCATCACTGTCATTTGGATGAATTTGTGCTTTTGCACATATCTGATATTTGCAGGTCCATTGAAGAGCATTTTTTATGCCAAGGTTTAACCATATAATTGCAGACCTAGCTCACAGTTACTGCACATAATGGGTAACCAGACATATGTCTAGGAACATTATCTGTGTATGAGAATTATTGTTTAAAATATCTAAGGCGCCACTAGGACCCCCCTAATCTTACAGATTTTATCATGCCCGTAAAATGGCCATAACAGCGCGAAGACCCCAAACCATGTATAAAGGCAGATCCCACTTAGGTGGGGCGACATACACAGTAAGACACAAAGCGTGATAAATGCAGAGACAGGGTCTGGACTTGATTTAGGTAATAGAAGCTTAAAGAGATTTGGTGGAATTCACTATCCAGACGCTATTCTGACATACATTAGAATATGAGATGATGCTACGGGTCGAAAAGTCTTAATACAAGAGTAAATGAGACCTTCAGGGCTAGAAGTTGGTGGCTGAAGAGGAGCAACAATATTCACAGTTTGCGTGGAGGTGACACGGGTGTCTGGGACTGTGAAGGTGTGAAGCTTTGGCTTAGAAACTGGGAGCGATGCAGGAATAACGCCAGACCATGATGCGGCGTTCTCTTATGACGGTATCCAAGACCCGTGATGCAGCGATATCTTGTGACGGTATCCAAGACCCATGATACGGCATTATCTTGCGACGGTATCCAAGACCCGTGATACAACATTATCTTGTGACGGTATCCAAGACCCGTGATATGGCATGACTGATTAAACCTCCTTGACCCATACCCTTAAATATAAAGAAGACACAACACGTTCTTAACTGGAATGGGCCACAGCTTTATTAAATATATCCAACATGTAATCTGGCAGTGCTTCCCCCCATTATCGGCCCTATTACCCATGTAATAGGCAGTTCACCGATACCAAACCAGGAGCTCGTCACCCCGCCTGACCGAGATAAAGCGGGGCTCGTCTCGTTAATGCCTCACCCGATGGCGGCTTAACCATTTGAAAGCCTCGCTGTCCAGGAATCACGCCAATCCAAAGCTATGACACGAAGAAGATGAACTTCAACATGGTGGGCGGGCGGGAATCTCCTTGATGCACAGGTGACACTGGCAGGGAACAAAGAGACAGAACACACCCACCACAGATGCATATATAGGTAATTGAAACAATGTTGCACACATATGACCAATAGCTCCACATTTCCTTTTCTGACCATCCGGCCCAGGCCATCAGTCATGTTCCCCTTCCTTAAAAGGTACAGGGGATTCTTTATCTTGTGACGGTATCCAAGACGCGTGATGCAGCGTAATCTTGTGACGGTATCCAAGACGCGTGATGCAGCGTAATCTTGTGACGGTATAAAAGACGCATGATGCAGCGTTATCTTGTGACGGTGTCCAAGACCTGTGATACGGTGTTAACTTGTGACAGTATCCAAGACGCATGATGCTGCGTTATCTTGTGACGGTATCCAAGACACGTGATGCGGAGTTATCTTGTGACAGTATCCAAGAAGCATGATGCAGCGTTATCTTATGACGGTATCCAAGATGCATGATGCAGCGTTATCTTGTGACGGTATCCAAGACGCGTGATGCTGCATTATCTTGTGACGGTATAAAAGACGTGTGATGCTGCTTTATCTTGTGACAGTATCCAAGACGCGTGATGCGGAGTTACCTTGTGACAGTATCCAAGACGCGTAATGCAGCGTTATCTTGTGACGGTATCCAAGATGCATGATGCAGCGTTATCTTGTGACGGTATCCAAGACGCATGATGCTGAGTTATCTTGTGATGGTATCCAAGACGCATGATGCAGCGTTATCTTGTGACGGTATCCAAGACACGTGATGCAGCGTTAACTTGTGACGGTATCCAAGACCCGTGATACGGCGTTATCTTGTGACGGTATCCAAGATGCATGATGCAGCGTTATCTTGTGACGGTATCCAAGACGCGTGATGCTGAGTTATCTTGTGACAGTATCCAAGACGCATGATGCAGCGTTATCTTGTGACCAGTGGTGTATTTAGGTTTTGTGCTGCCCTAGGCCTGACTAAACTCGTGCGCCCCCTAATTTAAATTTGAAGCACCCCTGTCAAGGGCACACCTCTTCCTGGTTAATCCCCACCCTTCCTCTTTAAGCTCCACCTTTTCCTCTTAAAGCTCCGCCTCTTCCTCTCTTTATATTAAAAGTGGATACCAAGTGCCTACTTGTATATTTTGTATACCATTTCAAATGTATCTATTGAGATAAATAAAATTATGAAATGTTTAAAATAGCATTTTTACAAAGAACAGCCACGCATGTCAAGTATACTGGATCACAGCTGCTCTAATTGGTTGAACAATAAAATCCACAGAAACGTGCACTGCATAGGAGTGTATCACAGAGCTGCACAGCAATAAAAGCCACAGAAATGGGTACTGTGTATGAGCATATCAGAACTGCACAGCAATAAAACTCACAGTAATGTGCAGGGTGTATGAGCGTATCCCAGAGCTCCAGGGCAATAAAACTCAAAGTAATATGCAGTGTGTATCACAGAATCCACAGCAATAAAACTTCCAGCAATGCAATGTGCGGTGTGTATGAGTGCATCAGAATCCACTTCAATAAGACTCCCAACAAACCGAGTGAATATGAGCACACAGCAATTATTTATTCTATATTTACCGGCCTCCGTCCACGATAGGGCTGTGTGCAGAGTCAGCAAGGACTGTGTACGGACTCAGCAGGAGGTCCCTCCAGGCCACGTTAGGATCACGGCTGTGCCTGTGAGTGGAGCCATCTTGTCAGCAGTGGGGTACCACTGCCAGAGGGTGCACCGTGGCTTTGATTCCCTTCCCGGTGGGTGTTCAGTCCAGAATAGAGTGAGAGTCCGTGTTAACGAAAGGGCGGGCAGCTGCGTGTGTGTCACGTGGTTCAGACAGTCAGGTGGTACTGAGACTCAGTACCACCTGACTGGCCGGACCGCGTGACCTGCACGCACGCAGCCTCACCAGGAGCCAGGCAGCTCAATGACAAATTTCTATCACTGCAGTGCTGGTTAAGGAAAGGTCCACTTTAAACAGCAGTAAGCAGACAGGGCTTCATATTCTGCTGATATCTTCTCTCTCTGCACACAAATCACATCCCCCTCCCCTCTCCTAGAGCTGCTGCGGGACAGGGGAGGAGTTATGGAGGGAGGAGGGGGGATTTTTATTCTATTCGATTTTATTCCGTATGCAAACGCCCTGATCCGCTGCTCGTTGTTTGAGAACACAGCTCAAAGCTGACACACAGTGACAGTGGCACCTCCTAGTACCCCCTAATGACACCCAAATAATCACTGGTACTTGGGGCGGCCCACCCTCCGCCACTCCCCTAAGTACACCACTGCTCTGTGATATGCTCACACACAAGTTTGGCGAACTGCCAGCAAGTACGGTGCTGTTTGAAGGCATTGCAAATCCCCATAGAGAAGTAATGGTTAATCTATTCAGAGAACACCAAACAGCAGAGAAATGTCAGTGAAATGCCCTGATGTTCGGTGGTTCCAATCAGCAGGTTTATTCAGGCGAACCCCATAGGTTTCAATGTTAAAAATATTCCCGTTTTTATGCAATATCTAACAAACCATTTATTATTTTAATCTGCAGCAAAAAGTCTTAATTGATTTTTTTTTAGTACCTTTTAGTAATTTTTCATCAAAAAATTTTTTTAAGGGTGGGGCCACCAGTGCGGGCCGCCGCCCCCTGGATAGTGCCACCCTAGCCCTAGGTGGCCTAGGCCAAAATATAGTCTCTTGATGCAGCATTATCTTGTGACAGTATCCAAGACGCGGGATACGGCGTTATCTTGTAACGGTAACCAAGACGCATGATGCGGTGTTTATTTGTGACGGTATCCAAGACGCGTGATGTGGCTTTATCTTGTGACGGTATAAAAGACGCATGATGCAGCGTTATCTTGTGACGGTATCCAAGACCCGAGATACGGCGTTATCTTGTGACGGTATCCAAGATGCATGATGCAGCGTTATCTTGTGACGGTATCCAAGACGCATGACGCAGCGTTATCTTGTGACGGCATCCAAGACGCATGATGCAGCATTATCTTATGACGGTATCCAAGACCTGTGATACAGCGTCAACTTGTGACGGTATCCAAGACGCGTGATGCAGTGTTTATTTGTGATGGAATCCAAGATGCGTGATGCAGCGTTCTCTTGTGACGGTATCAAAGACGCGTGATGTAGTTTTATCTTGTGACAGTATCCAAGACGCATGATGCGTGTTTATTTGTGACAGTATCCAAGACGCGTGATGCAGCTTTATCTTGCGATGGTATAAAAGACGCATGATGCAGCGTTATCTTGTGACGGTATCCAAGACGCGTGATACGGCGTTATCTTGTGACGGTGTCAAAGACCCGTGTTACGGTGTTAACTTGTGACGGTATCACTTTATGTATGCATTTGCACATTTGGTTTTATCAAATATCATTATACTATAGGAACTAGCAATTCCTGCATGTAATAGGAGTTCATCATCACTGTCATTTGGATGAATTTGCGATTTTGCATATATCTGATATTTGCAGGTCCATTGAAGAGCATTTTTTTATGCCAAGGTTTAACCGTAGAATTGCAGACCTAGATCACAGTTACTGCACATAATGGGTGTGACAGAACAGCCGTCACGTTCAATTTAGTAGCCCGTAAAAAGTTAATAGTTCGTTTGTTTAAGGTCAAATTTCGTTTATACAATTTATGTCTGTGTGTTCCCTGGGTGTATTGTGTTTCCCCTTGCAAATTCCCCGCACCAAACGCGACTGCAATCCTTCACAATTTAATAACACCCAAATTGCCCAGTTTTCGTTCCCCCAAGTGTAGAATTCGTTAGTACAATTTGTGCCTGTATGTGTATGGTTGTTTATTAGGTTCATTGCCAAATCTGCCTTGCCCAGCCATCGTAGTTCATCTGCCCAGCGCAACCCTGCTGCAGCTGCCACCAAGCACAGCCGACATGCCTTGCACACTGCACCGCTCAGCCCCTGTTCCTGCCACCGGAGTGCTTTTTGGGCAGAAGGGTCCTGGGAACCTGGTACCACTGTGGGGTGAGTTCTAGAGACCAGCGCCATCGAGATCACCCCCAAATCAGCCACTGAACTCAGGTCGAGTTTCCCAGCCGCAGAGGAGATCCGTTACTGGAGTCAGAGCTCACACTCCAGGGGGTGGAATTGCCCGGGTGGGGAGCAGCCCAGGGCAGGCCAGACAGTGTGGCACCAAGAGCTGGGACCCTGTTAAACATACAATAAGGGCTCAGGCTAGAGGCAGTGGCAGAACTGGCGCCGGGGTGTCTGGGGGCGGGCATGGGAGAGAACAATGGGACTGTACCATATAAATGGACCGTGTATGTGCGGTTTTATAATAAACCAACTTGCTTAACCTATAATGCGTCTCGACGAGTATTTGGGAAGAGGGACTATCTGCTAGGTATTTCCTCCTGGCTGACTCGATATATTCCAGCAAGGAACCTGAGGCCGGCTCGCTACCTCTCCTCACTGCAGCGCAACCCCGGTGCCTAAGGCGGATCTACTCCCTCCGAGTAGCGGCGTCCGTCACAATGGGTATCCAGACATATGTTTAGGAACATTATCTGTGTATGAGAATTATTGTTTAAAATATCTACTGCGCCACTAGGACCCTCCTAATCTTCCTGTATTACATTTGCACATTTTGTTGAGATTTATGTGCAACACCCTGTAGGCAGCAAACCCTAGTATCTTAGCTATATTCACTAAGCGCCTCCCTTTTTCATGATAAAATCTGTGTTTAATTGGGAATGAGGGCGCGCTTTGTTTTCTTTGGAAGACGTGTGGTTGAAGGCTGCGGCAGCACGTGAAAGCCTGGAGTGATGGGAGTTGTTCATGGAACAGATTTCTTTTAGGTTTCATTATCTTATTCAGACAGTAACATTTTATTGCATAGAATAACCTCCTTTTTTCGTTTATTATTATCAGCATGATCATGTGCCGGCTGGGTGGAGTAGAGGTAACATCACTGCTCTATAACCGTGGAGAGAGACTGTGGAGACACAGGTTCGATCCCAGCCATTGCACCTCTCCAGTAAGTGTCCCTGGGTGAGACACCTAACGGTACAGACTCACCACCCAGGACATACTGAAAATCAGAGAAATCGCAATATATTCTTCCGGGGAAAATACTTTCTCAAAAAAATCATGTGACCGATAATCAGTTGGATTCAGGCGGGGTTTTCCATACACTCCTTAATGAAGTGATCGCGGTGCAGATGGAGGGTCCTGTCCAAATTATTTTCTTCCAAGTAATAAACCATCAGGGTAATTTGTAAAGAAAACAAAGAGATAATGTTTATAAATAACCAAACGGACGGGATCTTTGTTATGTCATTTCAGGCTGTGCGCTCCTTCTGTTTTTATGACAGCGATTCTCTTGACTTTTTTGGGGACTTTCTGGGCAGACTCCATGATTGTCATATGCCGTTTATACTCCGTGTTATGGAGTTTGAGATTTGGTGATGCTTTCTTTCCCTCGGTATAGATTAGATGAATATTGCGTTGGATACGATGTATCTTTGCGGTGATCTTGTATCCCGTTAGTGCCGCTGACCCGCTTTGGGTTTTGTGCGCTGCTTAAGGCTAGGGTCAGACGAACGCATTTTTATGTTGTCTGTGAAAAAGTGCGTTCGAACGAATGGACGTATTTTTTCACAGAATACGTGATAGTGGTCATACTATGCGCATTTTCGTCCGTGATTTTGTACGATCATCAATAAAACTCTTTTTGTGTCTGGACGTTATGTTGGCCGGACATTAGCAGCATCTGACGTCTCCTAATCACGCACACACGCCGCTAGCGGACGCAGCGCACTCTGTACGTCAGTACCTGCGGTTTCACGTTCTCGAAAAAATGCGTTTGTTTTCCACTTGCGTTGCGCAGCCGGACTTTTGTGCGACCGTACTTCGTATATTGGCCGTCATTGCCCGGCATCTGCTGCTAGTGCGGCCGTGATTAAGTGCGGCTGCACGCGCGTTCGCACTGCCTCAGTCTGACCCTAGCCTTAGGGTTGGCTAATGTTGCTGTGTTCAGAGCTCCCCCTATTAGATTTGTTTTTTTCTATAATGTGTGAACCTGAAAAAAGTCAAAAGGTTTTCTTAAAATAACATTCAATATGTATATGTCTGCAGTGGGCGGAGCCTCACTTTGCTCGTGGTGTTGGCGTCCTCAGTCAGGGTAGAATAAATGTGAGGGTCTGCCTTTATATTTGATGTAATCATGTGATAATCGTAGCGGGAGGCATCCCATGTCAGTTCTGCTTCCCAGAAGGCTGCTCTTCACTTGTGTTCCACCATAGGGCTCAGGGACCTGCATCTCATGATAAAGGCTCCCAGTCTCACACCCTTCCCGTCAAATGCTCTATTACTGTGTAAACGCATCCAACAGGATGAGGTAGATATGTGGCTACAGACGCTACAAAGCGTCGATACACAATTACAAGTCTTTATGAAATGCTAGCAAGTTCAGTAGCGCTGTACACGAACAAACATAATATAAAATAAACATCACGTTCACCTGGAATATTTACTTTGCTTCGGTATCAACGCGCAGAGATGAGGAGGCACTGCAAAAAACTAAAATACAGTTACAAAACGCATTGATGTTTACTGGGGATCAAGAAGTAATTATTTTAAATTGATTGTTATTTATGTGATTATATTTTTTTATGTGGAGTATTGTTATTTGTTTATGTGGATTATATTTTTTATGTGGATTGTTATTTGTTTATGCAGATTATATTTATTATTTGTTATTTGTTTATGTGGATTATTGTTGTTTATGCAGATTATATTTTTTTAGGTGGATTATTGTTTATGAAGAATATATTTTTTGTTTATGTGGATTATATTTTTTATGTGGATTATTGGTATTTGTGCAGATTATATTTATTATGTGGATTATTGGACATAGTCTTAGATTAGAGGGGCAAAGGTTTAAAAGTAACATCAGGAAGCATTATTTTACTGAGAGGGTGGTGGATACATGGAACAGTCTTCCAGTAGAAGTGGTTGAGGCCAAAACAGTAATTGAATTTAAGCAAGCATGGGATAGACATAAGGCTATCCTAAACAAAAGATAAATCCAGGTAAAGTATCCATGTAATTGGGCGACTAGATGGGCCGAAAGGTTCTTATCTGCCGACATTTTTCTATGTTTCTATTGTTATTTGTTTATGTGGATTATTGTTATTTGTGCAGATTATATTTTTTATGTGGATTATTGTTACTTGTTTAGCCTGGGTGCACTCCTAGCGAAATTCAATATAGCAAGTGTGGCTTGTTTAAAAAGATATCAAAAGCCTTCTTGCATTTTTTTTTGGAGCCCACGTTCCACACGTGGTATTTTTAAAGCAAAATTCCACTAAAGTGTCTCCAGATTAACTTCAACAACAGAACAGCTTCCAGTAAGGGCTTTAATTAAAAACAATTTTACAATTTTGACATGGCTACCAGAACAGGTTTCACCTAGGCTGTGGCTTCATCAGCTGTTTCCATGCAATATTATTAGTTTACGCTGATTATACTTGTTTGTTAATTTTATTTGTTTACGTGGATTATATTTATGTGTATTTATTTGTTTACGTGGATTATGTGTATTTATTTGTTTACGGGGGTTATATTTGTTTTTATTTGTTTATGTGGATTATATTTATGTTGTATTTGTTTACGTGGGTTATATTGATGTTTTTATTAGACATGTGCATTCGTTTTAGTACTAAAACGATTTAAAAACAAAAGAAGAGGGGGTGAAGTGCCCACCGGAAGAGTGTCTATCCCACTCGCTGAATATTGAATATGGGGGTTTCTCTAAATACCCAAGTAACAGTCTAGCAAAGAGAAATACAATACAATGACATCTCCAAGTGGCATCCCTAAGTGGACGTTCAGAGTTGATTCCTGGAGTTTTATCCAAGATCCACTATGTCATCCACCATCACGATCCCTAATTCCTGTGTCTCCTCTCTCCACAGGTAGGACATTATCACCCATCATCCACCCACATCTCAACTGATCCCCTGCATACTTTTGCTGGTAGGACATTATCACCCATCATCCACAGACACCCACATCTCAACGGATCCCCTGCATACTTTTGCTGGTAGGACCCCCATCACCCAGTATTCGCAGGCACCCACATTGTAACGTTACCTTGGTCTTTTTCTGTTTTTTTTTAATTTATTTTTGTTTTTCTCCACCATTTGCTTTGCTAATTAGCATGTGAATCTCCTGCCCTATTGACACAGCCCATCCAGCTTCAGGTGTTTACCTTTTAACTGCCTGAATGCAATCAGTCCGCCCTATATAACCACTAAGACCGGCTCTAGTGAGCCTTGGCTCTTGTGACATCCCCAAGTGGCATCCCTAAGTGGACGTTCAGAGTTGATTCCTGGATTCCCATCAATTCTCCAACCTACTTCACCACCTCCCTCACACCTCATCCTTCACCTGCCCTGATGCTGCCACTAATCACTACAACACTACGCTTATCTCTGCTCTAGACACTCTTGCTCCTCTTCGACTCTGTAAGGCCACACGCCGCCAGCTTCAGCCCTCACACACCCTCCAGACTCGCTACCTGCAAAGATGCTCCCACACCGCAGAGCGTGCCTGGAGGAAATCCCGCTCTGAAGCTGATTTTGTTCACTTCAAGTTTATTCTCCGGTCATACACCTCTGCCCTCCACTTGGCCAAACAATCCTTCTCATCTCTTATATCTACGCTGTCCTCCAACCCTAAACGGCTCAGGTCCACCTTCAACACCCTCCTCTACCCACCTGCACCTCCCCCCACAGCTGCCTTCAGCGCTCAAGACCTGGCAGACTACTTCCTCAGTAAAACTAACTATCAGAAGCAACATCCCAACACAAGATAGTTACCTGCCACCTCCACTCCCACAGGTCCCCTCTGCCACCCTCTGCCGCTTCCTCCCAGCCACTGAGGAGGAAGTCCATTCCTTATTGTCCTCCTCACATCTCACCACGTGCCGCTCGACCCCATTCCCTCACATCTAATTCCTCCCCTCTCCTCCTCCCTCACCCCTGCTCTCACACACCTCTTCAACCTATCTCTCTCCACTGGCTCCTTTCCATCCGCCTTCAAACACGCGCTAGTTACCCCTTTACTAAAGAAACCATCCCTAGATCCCAACTCTCCATCCAACTACCGCCCTGTATCCCTGCTTCCCTTCACATCAAAGCTCTTAGAAAAACTAGTCTTCAACCGCCTCTCCCTCTTCCTGTCCTCCAATTCCCTACTTGACCCCCTGCAATCTGGCTTCCGCCCCCTACACTCAACTGAAACTGCCCTCACCAAAGACCTCCAAACTGCTAAAAAACACGGACACTATTCTATTCTCATCCTGCTTGACCTCTCGGCTGCTTTTGACACTGTTGACCACCCTCTCCTTCTACAGACCCTCAACTCTCTGGGTCTCGGTGACACTGCACTTGCTTGGGTTGACTCCTATTTATCCAACAGGTCCTTCTGTGTGTCCTTTGCTGGTAACTACTCCTCCTCATTGCCTCTATCTGTTGGTGTACCTCAAGGCTCTGTCCTTGGTCCTCTGCTCTTTTCCATCTACACCTCCTCCCTGGGCAAAATCATCAACAGCTTTGGCTTTAATTACCACCTCTACGCTGATGACACTCAGATCTACCTCTCTACCCCTGATCTCTCTCCCCCTGTCCTCTCAAAAGTCAGTGACTGTTTATCTGGCATCTACTCCTGGATGGCCTCCCACCACCTAAAGATCAACATGTCAAAGACTGAACTCCTATTTATTCCTCCCTCCAATGCCTCCCCACCTCCTGACTTCTCTATCACGGTGGAGGGTATCACCATCTCCCCATCAAACCAAGTTCGCTGACTTGGAGTTACACTTGACTCTGCTCTTTCCTTCATCCCCCACATCAAGTCTCTTTCCTCCTCCTGCCGATACCAACTGCGTAATATTTCCAGAATTCGGCCAATTCTTACACGCCCTGGTAATCTCCCGACTCGACTATTGCAATAATCGCTTATCTGGCCTCCCTCTCTCCCGCCTCTCCCCCCTACAATCCATCCTGAACGCCTCCGCCAGGCTAATTCACCTCACCCGCCGCTCTGTCTCTGCCGCTCCCCTCTGCGAGTCCCTTCACTGGCTCCCAATCCACTGCAGAATTAAGTTCAAAATCCTTATCCTTACCTACAAAACCCTCACTAACTCAGCTCCCCACTACCTGTCCTCACTAATCACCAAATACACCCCAGCCCGCTCCCTAAGGTCAAACAGTGACCCGCGCCTAGCTTCTCCCCGCATCACCTCTTCCCATGATAGACTGCAGGATTTCTCACGCGCAGCCCCCACTCTCTGGAACGCTCTCCCTCGTACTGTCAGACTTTCCCCTAACTTCTCTTCCTTCAAACGCTCCCTGAAAACATTCCTATTTAGGGAAGCCTACCAACCAACTCACTGACGCAACCATCAATCACTCTCACCTTACAGTCCTCTCCTCCTGTTTCCAACCCCAACCCTCCCAGATTGTGAGTTCCTACGGGAATAGGGCCCTCATCTCCTCCTGTACTGTTTGTCAAATGTTGTTCAATGTATTGTAACCCTGTCTATACTGTGCTTATTGTACAACGCTGCGGAATTATTATTATTTTATTATTATTATTATTTATAAAGCGCCAGCATATTCCGCAGCGCTGTACAATAAGCACAGTACAGACAGGGTTACAATACATTGAACAACATTTGACAAACAGTACAGGAGGAGATGAGGGCCCTATTCCCGTTTATTTATAAAGCGCCAGCATATTACTAACGGGAATAGGGCCCTCATCTCCTCCTGTACTGTTTGTCAAATGTTGTTCAATGTATTGTAACCCTGTCTGTACTGTGCTTATTGTACAGCGCTGCGGAATATGCTGGCGCTTTATAAATAAAGAATAATAATAATACAGCGCTCAAAGACCTAAGTCCATGGGAAAGTGGGGTAGACACAAAATATGTCCATAAACAGTAGTCCTTGTCTTTAGGAGTAGATCTTCTTAAAAATGCAGACGAAGTATGCACTTTAGGAAAAAACATAAAGAGGACCAAAAATTGCGCAGTATGATAGCACCCAAAATGAGAGCAACTTATATTGATGTTTAACTCACATTCTGGGGAGCCCACAACCGGCTCTTGGGAATAAAGCAGGCAGGGACTTTAGATTAGGTGCCCATAGACCCTCCAATCGATTTCTCCAGAATTTGCCGAGGGAGGAATGCTGTAGAAAAATCAACAGAGACCAAAAAAGCACCTCCTAGTGCGGTAAATTACAAATAATTTTGTGGTTTAAAAAAGACCATCCTGGTCTGGTAGATATAATTTGTCTATTTTGAATAAATGTTTTTATTTTTGAACCCAATCGCTGTCTGCCTTTTTGAACCCTGCAAAGAACGTTTGGGGAACACCTATATGACTCCCTGTGTGCATTGTGACGGAGCCAATAGAGGCTCAAGTGCTTGTGAGTTTAAATTTGGCTCTCTTTTTTAAACCACAAAATTATTTGTAATTTACCGCACTAGGAGGTGCTCTTTTGGTCTCTGTTGATTTTTCTACAGCATTCCTCCCTCGGCGAATTCTGGAGAAATCGATTGGAGGGTCTATGGGCACCTAATCTAAAATCCCTGCCTGCTTTATTCCCAAGAGCCGGTTGTGGGCTCCCCAGAATGTGAGTTAAACATCAATATAAGTTGCTCTCATTTTGGGTGCTATCATACTGCGCAATTTTTGATCCTCTTTGTGTTTTTTCCTACAGTGCATTCTTCGTCTGCATTTTTAAGATCTACTCCTAAAGACAAGGACTACTGTTTATGGACATATTTTGTGTCTACCCCACTTTCCCATGGACTTAGGTCTTTGAGCGCTGTATTGTATTTCTCTTTGTTAAACTAAAACGATTTAGTCTGAATTTTGGGATAATTTAGTTTTCGTATGACTCCAGAGATACGAAACTGCTCAGTACAAAAAAATGAAAGAAACTAAAATAAAATGCACTACATTTTAGTTTCAGTCCTTTTTGTAATATTACATTGAGTGAAGGAGACCAGTAATGAAGAGCGCAACATCGCAAAGCTACAGAAAAGGTTTGTATGCGTAATCCTTCCCAACCCCACCTGAAAATCTGACAGTGATAGAGCTCCAGAATACTCACTCGCAGCACAGACAGCCAGCACAGGAGAGGAAACCTTTACTTAATCCTTGCATGTCTATGAGGCAGACAAGATGATAAAAGCAGCTGGAGAAGGAAACCATTCAAATAAAATCACATTGAAAGCTAATGACAGAGGAGGGCTGGATAGTAAAAACCCCTTTATAACAAGCAGCGCTGGGAGAAGAGAGGGACTTTATAAAACGTGTGTTATCTCCCCTCCTGCTCTGCATAATAAGGGCTTAGGTCTGATACATTTTATATTATCCAGGAGCACTATCCCCCTTTCCTCATCTATTATACACGTTTTATATAAAGTCCCTCTCCCAGTGCTTCTTGTTATAAAGTTTTTTTTTACGTCTGATACACTTCGTATCCAGCTCTCACAGTTACTCTGTCATTATGAGCCTTCAGTGTGATTTATTTGAATGTTTTCCCTGGATTTGAAGTGATTTTATTATAAAAATAAATTTGCCCCGGTCATCTCTTCTCTGAGATCTCAGACCGATTTACGTTAATATTTTCCCTCTCCCCTGCTTTTATATTCCTGTCTGTCTCCCCTACAGAGATACAAAGTTTAAGTAAAAGTTCCCTCTCCTGTGCTGGATAAGCATTGCATTCCGAAGTTCTGTACCCTCCACATGCCAATGCAGTAGGATGTTCTATACATTATACAGAGAGGGGTATTAATGCAGGAGGATGTTATATACATTATACAGAGAAAGGTATAAATTGAGGAGGATGTTCTATACAGAGAGGGACATTAATTCAGGAGGATGTTCTATACATTATACAAAGAGTGGTATTAATTAATGCAGGAGGATGTTATCTACATTATACAGAGAGGGGTATTAATTAATGCAGGAGGATGTTCTATACATTATACAGAGAGGAGCCTTTTTTAAGCCCTTTAAATCCAGTGGCTGTGAGCACTGAGATCGTCTGCTTGTTATATTATCTCTCAGTACAATGTATCAGGCTCAGCGGTTCCAGTAACTGACTGTAACAGCGCTCAGAGTTTCAGTAAAGGAAATAATATTGTTCTAACCGCTTATATATAAAACTAAATTTACTAGCTTTACTGAAATTCTGAGCGCTGTGATGAGCAGTCAGTTACTGTAACAGCTTTGCCTGACACACTGTGCTGAGAGTTAGAGATACTGTAACAAGCAGCAACCTCAGCCCTCTGAGGAGCCACTACAATAGTAATTGTATCCACTGGTTTTCGGATGAATGAAATTAGTTTTCATACTAAAGAACTGAAAACGAATTTCTTTAGCAACTAAACAAATTGCATTTTAGGACTAATCCATTAGTTCAAAACGAAATTTTGTGCTGTGCACATGTCTAGTTTTTATTGGTTTATGTGGATTATATTTGCTGTTTTTATTTGTTTACGTGGATTACATTTATGTTGTTTTTATGTTTACGTGGATTATATTTATGTGTATTTATTTGTTTATGCACCGTGTGTTCATTTATAAAATGGGAGTAACGTTGATACGCACAGGTAATTTGTAATCCCCACCTTAAATCACACTATTTTCATGTAATTATTTCCCAATATGCTTTTTTTTTGCACACCATTAAATAATATATTGATGCCAAATATTAATTTGGCTTCCATTATATACATTTATAGGACTTTAATTCCATTTAAATGATCACTGCATGTGATGTGAATACATTGTATCCGTATAATGCACTGCAATACATACAATCTGTTTAATAAAATGGATAAGGGGTTAAGAAATCACGGATTTCCTGCAGCTCCCTGTGCTATATGAGGGCGCTGTGCCCCCTAGTGGTGGCTGTGGACATTGCAGCCTGTCTTCATAATGATCTGTATCCATGGTAACATACAGTTGGGGCATAGACCGTATCTCCAGAAGGAAATAGACATCTTAGAGAGAGTTCAGAGAAGGGCTACTAAAATGGTGTACGGCTTGAAGGAGAAAAGTTACCAGGAAAGGCTTAATGATCTTAACATGTACAGCTTGGAAAAAAGACGAGACAGAGGAGATCTGATAGAAACATTTAAATACGTAAAGGGAATCCACAAGGTAGAGGAAGGGAGTATATTTAAAAGGAAACAAAATAGCAAAACAAGAGGACATAGTCTTAGATTAGAGGGGCAAAGGTTTAAAAGTAACATCAGGAAGCATTATTTTACTGAGAGGGTGGTGGATACATGGAACAGTCTTCCAGTTGAAGTGGTAGAGGCCAAAACAGTAATTGAATTTAAGCAGGCATGGGATAGGCATAAGGCTATCCTAAACAAAAGATAAATCCAGGTAAAGTATCCATGTAATTGGGCGACTAGATGGGCCGAAAGGTTCTTATCTGCCCACATTTTTCTATGTTTCTGTAGTAGTAGTACGACGGGCAATATACGAAAGTACGGCCGCATGAAAATTCGGCCGCGCAACGCAAGTGGCAAACAAACGCATTTTTTCGAGAACGTGAAACCGCTAGTACTGACGTACAGAGTGCGCTGCGTCCGCTAGCGGCGTGTGTGCGTGATTAGGAGACGTCAGACGCTGCTAATGTCCGGCCAACATCACGTCCAGACGCAAAAAGGGTTCTATTGATGAACCGTACAAAATCAGACGAAAATGCGCATCGTATGACCGCTATCGCGTATTCCGCGAAAAAATATGTACGTAGAACGCACTTTTTCACGGACGACGCGAAAAATGCGTTAGTCTGACCCTAGCCTTACATATGAAACCCCGCCATGCGCCCCCCCCCAGACAGATCTCACCTAACCCCATGGAACCAAAAGTTGCTTTAAGGACATGTCCTCCCGCTGCTCCTCAGCCAAGAGACAGACCTGGCTGCGATACAACTCAGTATAAAAATAATACCAATACTATATCCTCAGCCAGGTCAGTTTTGATGCTCCATGAGGTTAGAACCCACCTTGAAGAGGTGACGTGGTGTGGGGGGGGATTAAAGCTTTAATGGCCATTCCAGTAAAGTAAAACCTGTTTTGTGTCACATGGAGCCACAGGAATAAACCTTTTTTCTTGTTTTGTTATGAAGCGGGCTGTAGAATGTGTGTGTTGCATATATACATAGCTGTGTGGAGACATGGGGGTGGAGACAGGAAGTGTAAGGGTCTTAGAAGAAACAGGAAGTAGAGACACACACACAGAATGCCAGGAGAATAAAGCAGTTCTTCATAAAGTTTACCCGGTGACTCCGTCGTCGTTTGTGCAGATCTACATGCTGTCAGAAGTGAGATTGCTGAGGAATCATGGCTCAAAATCTAAGGCGCATAGAAGCACTTGTCTTTGAAAACGACTGGGTGGAGTAGAGGTAACATCACTGCTCTGCATGGAGAGAGCCTGTGGAGACATGGGTTCGATCCCAGAACGCAACCTCTCCAGTAAGTGTCCTTGGGCGAGACACCTAACGGTACACACTCGCCCCCAGGACATACTGAAAACCAGAGGAATCTCAATGTATCCTTCCTGGTAAAATACTTTCTCAAAAAAAAAAAACTGGCTGAAATTCAGGAGAGAATGGGACGTGTACAGCAAAGCAGGACTTTCAGACAAATCAAAAAAGGTACAAGCTTACACTTCTCTCAATTTGGCGGGTTCAGATGAGCTGGATAAATATGAATCATTTCACTTTCAAGAGGGTGAGGACAAAGAGGACCCCGATGTGTTAATCAAGAAATGTGATGAGATGTGTCTACCTGAACGGAATGTGATAACGGACAGACATGCATTTCACATGATGGCTCAAAAATCTGATGAAGGAATTCAATCCTATGTGGCCACATTGAGACTGCTGGCTGAAAGATGGGATTTTGGTGCATTAACCGATGAACTAATCCGTGACAGAATGTTCTGTGGAATCCACAATGATGCAGTGCGTGCTCAGTTATTGCGGGAAAAAGACCTGACACTGGACTCTGCTGTCAGAACATGTATGTTATATGAGCGTTTCTGACACGGACACTAAGGAACTAAAAAAAGAGACGGAAGTGTTTGGGGTGCAGCAGCATGAACATCAATGCGGTAACTGGTGTATTTGCGGTGCAGCAGCATGAACAGCAATGCGGTGACTGTGGTGGCGAGCGGCACTGAACGCAACAAGTGCCCAGCTTTTAATAAACGCTGTAACCTGTGCAACAGATGGAATCATTTCGCCAAGTGCTGCAGATCCAAGCCTCACATTACAGGTGCTGCAGATCCAAGCCTCACATTACAAGTGCTGCAGATCCAAGCCTCACATTACAGGTGCTGCAGATCCAAGCCTCACATTACAGGTGCTGCAGATCCAAGCCTCACATCACAGGTGCTGCAGATCCAAGCCTCACATCACAGGTGCTGCAGATCCAAGCCTCACATCACAGGTGCTGCAGATCCAAGCCTCACATCACAGGTGCTGCAGATCCAAGCCTCACATTACTGGTGCGTAGATGCCGCCATTTCGTCCAAATAAAAAGAAATATGTGCACAGAATAAATGAAGTGGAAAGTGAGGATTCCCCAGATGGTTTTCATTGTGAAAGTGTGGACCTACTTGCAAATAGAGGAGAAATATTCACCACCGTGTCAGCCACATGTAACGCGCAGGTTAAGCTGAAAAATCGACACTGGTGCTAAATGTAATGTCTTGTCCTTATCCACATGGCAAAGCATTGACCCTCGTGCCCAAACAAAGTAAACCTGATAGCTTATGGCGGACAGACAATTCAGACATTGGGCGCTACTACCTTGGATCTTTCAGGAGGCACGTTGTTATTCCATATAGTGGATAGAAATGTTAAGAGCCTGTTAGGCTTGCCAGACAGCATCCGGTTAAATCTCATCCAACTCAGCTCAGAGGTACATGCTGTACAACAACAGGCTTCTGAGATGACGGATTACGAGGACCTATTTCGTACTGACACTATTGGCAAGCTTCCAGTCACGTATCACATGCACCTGGATGAATCCGTGCACCCGGCAGTGTGTGCCCCCCGACGGATCCCGTTAGCTATGAAAGACAAAGTTGTCAATGAACTGGAAAGGATGTTTAGACTGGGCATCATCGCCCCAGAGGAGGAAGCTACCCCTTGGGTGTCTGCCATGGCAGCTGCAGTAAAGAAGGATGGCACGGTACGCATATGTATTGATCCTGTGCACCTTAATAAGGCTCTCCTGAGGCCTCACCACCCATTAAAGACTGTGGAACAAGTAATTGCTGATATGCCACAGGCAAAGGTCTTTAGTATTTTAGATGCAAAGTGTGGATTCTGGCAAATCCCCCTGGATGAGGAATCATCAACAACACTCACAACATTCATGACCCCATTTGGAAGATGCAAATTCTTACGGATGCCATATGGGATTTCCACAGGAAGTGAAGTCTTTCAAAGATGCATGGAACAGCTTTTTGCCGGACAACCATGTGAAATAGTTGTGGATGATATCTTGATTTGGGGCTCTTCTGTTGAGGAACATGACAAATGGCTTAAATGTATCCTAGATCGTGCCAGAGCCATCAATCTACAGCTCAACCCCACTAAATGTCGCTTTAGAGTTTCAGAGGTGCCGTATGTAGGCCACCTTCTCGCAGATAAAGGGGTTAAGCCTGACCCAGAAAAAACCAAGGCCATTCACCAAATGCCTGTCCCAGAGGACAAACCTGCGTTACAGAGGTTTCTTGGCATGACCAATTATCTCTCAAAATTCATTTACCGCTACAGTGAGATAATGTCTCCTCTCCATCAGCTCCTGCGCCAAGATGCTGAATGGTGTTGGACTGAACAACATGCTGCTGCTGTGGACACAATCAAAGCACATCTGACAAGTCCACCTGTCCTACAGTATTTTGATGTACACAAACCGGTGATATTGTCTGCTGACGCCTCGCAGCATGGTCTTGGTGCAGTCTGTCTTCAAGATGACAGGCCGGTGGCATTCACATCAAGAGCCCTTACTGAGACTGAAGCTCGTTATGCACAGATTGAGAAAGGATTATTGGGACTATTTTTCGCTTGTATGAAATTCCATGTTTATATCTATGGCCGCCCAGTGACTGTGGAAACGGATCATCAGCCACTTATAACAATACTGAGAAAGCCATTGCACACAGCATCTGCACGCATCCAGCGCAAGCTTCAGCGATACCACCTGAAAGTTGTCTATAAACGAGGCCGTGAACTATATGTTGCTGATGCGCTTTCGCGTGCACACCTCCCCACCACTGAGAACCCTGGAGCTGCTGAGGCTTATGAGGTGTTAGCTTTGGATGAGGTGTTGTCGTCCAGAAGAATTGAGGAGCTTAAGCAGAGCACTCAGGCAGATGCTACCTGCCAGCGTCTTGCGGGCACCATTCTCATTGGGTGGCCTGACTCGTTCAAGGAAATTCAGCATGACATCCGACCATTTTACGCTATGAGGGATGAATTGACTGTGGATGATGGTTTAATCTTGCATGGTCAGAGATATGCAATCCCTCACTCTCTCCAGAAATATTACTTGTCACAGCTCCATCAAGGTCACCCTGGCATTAAGTCCACTAAGCGTAGGGCGCATGAAACAATGTTCTGGCCCACTGTGTATAGTGACATTGAAAGAAGTTTCCAAATGTGCCCCATGTAATGCTCCCCGACAGCATCAAATGAGAGAACCCTTGCATCTGCACCCCGTCCCTGACAAACCGTGGTCCATCACAGCAGCTGATGTGTTTGTTTGGGAAGGCAAGCATTACTTGGTCTTAGTCGATTCGTACTCTGGCTGGTGGGAGTTTGACGTCCATCCAAACCTTTCCAGCACCACTGTGATCACAACATTGAAGCGGCACTTTTCTACACATGGGATTCCCCAACAGTTAATGACTGACAATGCGCCATCGTTTTCAAGCAGAGAATTCAGGATCTTTGCCCACCAATGGGATTTTCCCCATGTCACAAGCAGTCCCCACTACCCGAGATCGAATGGTCTAGCTGAGCGTGGTGTCCGGTCGGCCAAGCAGCTCCTAGCAAAACGTGCCCGTGATGGTTCTGACATTCATGCAGCACTACTCAACCTCCGCAACACACCACAGAATGGAATGCCTTCTCCAGCAAAACGTTTATTGTCACGTTGCACCAGGACTTTGATCCCCGTGGTCGCGACACAGCTACTGCCCAACGTTGAGACTGATGTTCAGGCTGCTTTATTTCGGCTCCGAACGAAAGGGAAGATAAGCCATGACAATTCGGCCATGCGTCTTTCACCTCTGGAGCCAGGGCAGGTGGTACGGATGGAGACTTCCCGTGGGTTTGACAAACTGGCTACGGTTCATGGAAAGGCCCGCCAACCCAACAGCTATGTTGTCCACTCTGATGGCAGGACCTATGTAAGAGACCGCCGTCACCTCCTACAAGTCCCTGAATCATACAGTCCCACCCCTGCCTCATTTGCTCCTGTGGTCTCTTCAGAACCTCAAGCACGGCCATCTGCTATGGTGCCAAATGACACGCCAAACGCTGAATGTAATATACCATTTCAAAATAATGACGTTTTCAGGCAACAGGTTTCAGATTCAGAAACCCCACTGGTTGTTACTCGATCGGGGAGAATGTGCAAACCTAACCCAAAATTTAACGACTTCATCACATACGGATTTCTTACAGCATTCCGTGTTTTATGTTACATGTTTTTACGGTTCATTGCTATGCTGCACTCTGGTCTAGATTTATGCATGTTATATATAGGTTTTCGTTAAAAGGGGAAAGATGTAGAATATGTGTGTTGCATATATACATAGCTGTGTGGAGACATGGGGATGGAGACAGGAAGTGTAAGGGTCTTAGAAGAAACAGGAAGTAGAGACACACACAGAATGCCAGGAGAATAAAGCAATTCTTCATAAAGCTTGCTCGGTGACTCCATCGTCGTTTGTGCAGGTCTACACGGGCTGGATACGCCTGGTTTTACGCAGCCGCTCAGGTAGGGAACGGTGCATGAAACAGTTTTTTGTGTATATTTGTACTCGATTTCAGGCAGCAGACTCCGGCAGTGCAAAGTTCTGCCTCGCAGTAATGTGAATTACAGACACCCCGACGCGAGCTCCATGGACTCCAGAAATGAAGGCAGCAGGACTGTTCCTTCAGGACATCCCATTGGGCTGTCAGGTTTAACGTGTCTCAGCTTTGTGATTGGGCCGTAACGTATGATGACAAAAGGTGGGAACTCGAAGGGGCTCCGGTTCTATGGATCAGTGGATGGATCGGCTGACCTCACTTTGAGCGATGCTCCGGTATCTGCCAGGTGACTTAAAACTCCAGCCATGGGTTTTCAAACCAGTAGCACGCCAGCGACCTGCCGCTCACACCGACCTCGAGTTTTAACTCATATGGTACAGGAAGCGAACGATCCAAAAACAAGAAGACAGCTAGTTGTTGGAGAAAGCAATACTTCTGCTAATAAACATCCAGGCTCTAGGGTGCCGGCCCGGCCTCGTATTTGGGGTACGTGCTGGCTGGTTCACCTTGGAGAGGTTTTGTGTGATGGGTCGCGTGCTCAGCTGTTTTCTCAGCTGTAGAATCGTTAGAAGGAATCGCTCAGGATCTGCACCGCACGTAAACAAGAGGATGCGCGCACAATGGCTCTCACACAGCTTTATTAATAAAAACCCCATAACAGACATCACTGCCCCCCTACGAGATGGGACGTACGGACACCACATCAAGCAGCGCAACACGTGCCGCAAGAAAGAAATGTGCAAATCACCACCCCACAGCAGAGGGTTGTGGGAAGGTATTGGTGCCCGGAGATTTTTGGTTTCTTCCCATAAAGAAAACAGGCAGACCCCCCCCCCCCCAATGGGTCTGGAAACGAGATTCCTAAGCGTCTGTGGCATCAAAGTGCTTTGTGATCGGATGTGTGGAGAGACCAGGCTCAGTATCAGGCAGCACCGCACACACAATTAGGACAATAACTACAATTAAATCGTGCGAACCGCCCCCCCCCACCGCGTTTTAAATGGTGGGAGGCATTAGCCCGCACCGCAACATGTCAAGGCATCCGTTTAGCGTCACTGTAGAAAAGCCATCGAGCTCGGCCTCACTGCCCGAGAGAATCAGCTGAAAATGTAAAACATGTCACAACCCCCGCGGCGGCGGCAGGGAGGAATGGCATACGTTCACCAAATCACCCAGCGAGCCTGAGAAAAAAAAAACACTACATTAGGAAGTCCGGCATTTAGAGCTGGAGATTGTGCAAACACTCAACAGCTTCATGGAAAAACGGGTCATCTGGCAGCGGCCACGGGAAAAGCGATCTGTCCACCCGCAGAATCCGGACACACTCTCGCGGGTGATCTCATTTCAGGGAATCGTGAGGATCTCCCAATGATCTGCAAACACAAAACATTTCACTTACATTAATTTTTAATAGGTTTTCCTGTGTCACACGGCTGCCAAGGTTGAGGCGCGTTACCGGTCTTGTCGCAGCTGCCGGTGCCTGGAGGAAGGAGTCCGTCCGTCCTTGGACGATTGTCCCAGAGATGTGGGAGGCTTCCCCGAGCGTCTGGGATGCAATGCTGACTGGTCTCGCTCTAAGCCTGAAAGAGGAACAGGGTTTAATTAAACACCAGGAGAGGAAGGAATGGAGGAAAAAAAGGAGGAAGGAAAACAGGAAAACAGAAGGAAGGAAAACAGGAAAACAGAAGGAAGGAAAACAGGAAAACAGAAGGAAGGAAAACAGAAGGAAGGAAAACAGAAGGAAGGAAAACAGAAGGAAGGAAGGAAAACAGAAAAACAGAAGGAAGGAAAAAAGGAAAACAGAAGGAAGGAAAAAAGGAAAACAGAAGGAAGGAAAAAAGGAAAGCAGAAGGAAGGAAAAAAGGAAAACAGAAGGAAGGAAAAAAGGAAAACAGAAGGAAGGAAAAAGGGAAAACAGAAGGAAGGAAAACAGAAGGAAGGAAAACAGAAGGAAGGAAAACAGAAGGAAGGAAAACAGAAGGAAGGAAAACAGAAGGAAGGAAAACAGAAGGAAGGAAAACAGAAAAACAGAAGGAAGGAAAACAGAAAAACAGAAGGAAGGAAAAAAGGAAAACAGAAGGAAGGAAAAAAGGAAAACAGAAGGAAGGAAAAAAGGAAAACAGAAGGAAGGAAAAAAGGAAAACAGAAGGAAGGAAAACAGGAAAACAGAAGGAAGGAAAACAGGAAAACAGAAGGAAGGAAAACAGAAGGAAGGAAAACAGAAGGAAGGAAAACAGAAGGAAGGAAAACAGAAGGAAGGAAAACAGAAGGAAGGAAAACAGAAGGAAGGAAAACAGAAGGAAGGAAAACAGAAAAAAAGAAGGAAGGAAAACAGAAAAAAAGAAGGAAGGAAAACAGAAAAAAAGAAGGAAGGAAAACAGAAAAAAAGAAGGAAGGGAGGAAAAAAGGAAAAAAGAAGGAAGGGAGGAAAAAAGGAAGGAAAAAAGGAAAAAAGGAAGGAAAAAGGAAGGAAGGAAGAAAAAGGAAGGAAGGAAGGAAAAAGGAAGGAAGGAAAAAAAAAAGGAGGAAGGAAGGAAGGAAAAAAGAAGGAAGGTAGGAAGGAAAAAAGGGAGGAAAAAAGGAAAAAAGGGAGGAAAAAGAAGTAAGGAAAAAAGGAAGAAAGGGAGGAAAAAGAAGTAAGGAAGAAAGGAAAAAAGGAAGGCAGGAAAAAGGAAGGCAGGAAAAAAGAAAAAAGGAAGGAAGGAAGGAAGGAAAAATGAAAAAAGAGGAAGGAAGGAAGGAAAAAAGAAGAAAGGAAGGAAGGAAAAAAGAAGAAAGGAAGGAAGGAAAAAAGAAGAAAGGAAGGAAGGAAAAAAGAAGAAAGGAAGGAAGGAAAAAAGAAGAAAGGAAGGAAAAAAGAAGGAAGGAAGGAAAAAAGGAAGGAAGGAAGGAAAAAAGGAAGGAAGGAAGGAAAAAAGGAAGGAAGGAAATATGGAAAAAAGAAGGAAGGAAGGAAGAAAAAAAGAAGGAAGGTATGAAGGAAAAAAGAAGGAAGGTAGGAAGAAAGGAAAAAAGGGAGGAAAAAGAAGTAAGGAAAAAGGAAAGAAGAAAGGAAAAAAGAAGGAAGGAAGGAAAAAAAGGAAAAAAGAAGGAAGGAAGGAAAAAAGGAAGGCAGGAAAAAAGAAGGAAGGAAGGAAAAAAGAAGAAAGGAAGGAAGGAAAAAAGAAAGGACGGTAGGAAAAAGGAAGGAAAAAAGGAAAAAAAAAAGAAGTAAGGAAGGAAAAAAGAAGGAAGGAAGGAAGGAAGGAAGAAGGAAAAAAGAAGTAAGGAAGGAAGAAAGGAAAAAAGGGAGGAAAAAGAAGTAAGGAAAAAGGAAGGAAAAAAGAAGGAAGGAAGGAAGGAAGGAAGGAAGGAAAAAAAAAAAAAAAAAAAGGAAGGAAAGAAAAAAGTAGGAAGAAAAAAGTAAGGAAGTCACACGAGTCACAAGGAGCAGATCAGGCGACAGTCTCCCGGCACTATGTGATGCAACAAACAAACACTCACTGCACGACGCGCCGCAGGGATCCAAACTCTCTGACGCACAAAACACACTCATATTTAAGAACTGATGTTTTAACCAGGTGGCGCGGTCATCCTCGAACATCTTCCTCTAAATAAAGGGGAAAAGAGAACGTAAAGGCCCAGACACACTGAATGATACTCAGTGTCAAGTGTGTGTGCATGCATGGGTACACAGGTAATATAGTGGTGTTCACACGGGTGAGCGCGTAATATATAAGCAACACATCCACTCCCTTGAAATCTAACAACTTGACTATTGTAATAATCGTCTAGCTGGACTCCCCGTCCACCTCACCCGCCGCCCTGTCTCTCCTCTCTGCGAGTCCCTTCACTGGCTCCCTCTCCACCTCACCCGCCGCGCTGTCTCTGCCGCTCCTCTCTGCGAGTCCCTTCACTGGCTCCCCATCCACCTCACCTGCTGCTCTGTCGCTCCTCTGTGCGAGTCCCTTCACTGGCTCCCCATCCACCTCACCCGCTGCTCTGTCGCTCCTCTGTGCGAGTCCCTTCACTGGCTCCCCATCCACCTCACCCGCTGCTCTGTCGCTCCTCTGTGCGAGTCCCTTCACTGGCTCCCCATCCACCTCACCTGCTGCTCTGTCGCTCCTCTGTGCGAGTCCCTTCACTGGCTCCCCATCCACCTCACCTGCTGCTCTGTCTCTGCCGCTCCTTTCTGTGAGTCCCTTCACTGGCTCCTCATCCACCTCACCTGCTGCTCTGTCTCTGCCGCTCCTTTCTGTGAGTCCCTTCACTGGCTCCTCATCCACCTCACCTGCTGCTCTGTCGCTCCTCTCTGCGAGTCCCTTCACTGGCTCCCCATCCACCTCACCCGCTGCTCTGTCTCTGCCGCTCCTCTGTGCGAGTCCCTTCACTGGCTCCCCATCCGCCGCTCTGTCTCTGCCGCTCCTCTCTGCGAGTCTCTTCACTGGCTCCTCATCCACCTCACCCGCCGCTCTGTCTCTGCCGCTCCCCATCCACTGTAGAGTTAAATTCATAATCCTTACCCCGACCTTCAAAGCTCTCACTAACTCAGCTCCCACTACCTGTCCTCCCTAATCACCAAATACACCCCAGCCGCTCCCTAAGATCAAACAATGACCTGCGCAAAGCCACGGAACGGAATATGCTGCAAAGATGACCTGGCTGGAGGTACAATCAAATACACATAGTACAGGAAGAGCGGTGTTGCACCTATTCTCCACTAGAGGTGCCTTGATGTTGTCAGGTAAGCTTACACTTCAATGGTCATTGCAGTAAACCAAAGCCTCGAATTGTGTTTTGTTTCACACGGTGTTACGGTAATAAGCACCGATGACACCTTATTTCTTGCTATGTTTTATACATGTTGCTGGGCTGGATATATTTGGTGGTTGCAGCCGCCCGATGGGGAAAAGGCACGACCCCGCTCCTTCTGTACTAATTATTTGTTTCAGTCTGATTAGGTCCTAGAAGATGTTGTGATTTTGTGAATGTAAATGACCCTCGTTTGTCCACATAAATATCTGTGCTTGTCCTCTGATTAAACCAGTTCTATTCTGACCCTACATTCAGTCACGGCTCATGGTTTGGGTAGCACCTATCTTCTGCTCGCTGTGCCAACGAAAAGGCTCCAGGGTCTACAGCTTCAGCTTATTTCTGGGGGCTGCTAGCCAGGCTCTCTGCATGTACCCGTCTTTAAGCTGCGGCTAAGGACTGGAGAAGGACACGGGAGACACGAGGAGAACCCGGGTGTCCAGCGAGGAAGTGGCATTGGCAGATGTGACCCTGTCGGGGCACAGAGATCTGTTACACAGTCCATCATTCCCAACCTGCAGTTCCTGAGGACTAGGAGGTGTTTATTAAACCCACACGTGTCACCAGGCAGCTGGGATTTAGAATTTCCCACCTGACAGGGACTGATGACATCATCATCTCCACTCACAGCAGTAAATGTTCTAGGAGAACGCACATGTGTGCGGCACCACTACATCGCCCTGTACAGGCGCTCGCAAGTTAAAGTGAGCTGGGAGTGTGCAACATCTCACAGACTCCATACACTGAACACCAGAATGCAAAGACCGCCGGCACACCAAGCCGCCCTTCACCTCATGGCCGAGCCGGATTGCGGCGTCCGTGAAACTCCTCCTCTCGCAGTCAAAGTTTTTCTTCTGTTCTCTGAATAATCGCCACTCCTCACGGAGACGCTCCTCGTCCTCCAGCAAATATTGCTCCTCACGTAACGCAGAGGAATCGGCGCTGGGCACATTCACCTGCTGCTGTGGTGGGACACGGGAACGTTAGAGGAGACACAATAACTACATTACTGTGTGCAAAATACAATGACGTTTCGATCAGATGTGGAACTTTCAAACACTACATTAGGCCAAAACGTATTTTGCATCGGAGCAATACATTTCCAACTTTTAAAAAACAGGAGCTCGGAGGCGAGTATTTGCATGCTCTTACTTTATTGCTCCTACAGCAGCAAAGAGAAAACACATTAAATTAACATTCCCCCCACATGGGTATCCGTCCCCATGGTCCAGTGGCCCCTCACACCCTAGTCCATAAAAGGCCAGTGTAGGAACAGCAAGTCCTCTTTCTTTGCTGCTCCTGCATCAGCCTAAATACCATGCATTACTCTAGAATTGATAAAAAAAATTTTTAAAACTTTTTCTTAATTTTACTTTTTAGTATTTAACTTGTTTTCCTGAGGAACAGACTTATCTCAGCTCTAAGGCTAGGGTCAGACTAACGCATTTATTGCAGCGACCGTCAAAAAGTGCATCCGACCGCATTGCCGTATTTTTTCACGGAATGCGCGAAAACAGTCATACGATGTGCATTTTTGTGCGTGATTTTTTACGGATCCAAACCAGGAAACTTAGGGTGTCTGGACGTTATGTTGGCCAGATATGAGCAGTGTCTGACGTCTCCTAATCACGCACACACGCCGCTAGTGGACGCAGCGCAATCTGTACGTCAGTACTAGCGGTTCTGCGTTCGAAAAAAAGCGTTCATTTTCCACTTGCGTTGCGTGGCCGGACTTTCATGCGGCCGTACTTCATATATTGGCCATCATTGCGCGTCATTTGCTGCTAGTGCGGCCGTGATTAAGTGCGCCTAAACTGACGTTAAAAGTGCGCTAGTCTGACCACAGCCTAAATGCGGGAGTTGATTTGTCAGCCCCGGGCCGCCACCCAATTTTCAGATCAGAATCAGCAGCTAGCTCCCTCCACATGCCTGGCCCGTATGACTTCATTCCCACCCCACAAATGCACCTCAAAAACGGCGAGACGTTTTGCGACCATCGATAACTTTGTCAGCGTCTTTTCAGCAGACAATGGAAGACGTTGCGGCATCAGTAAAATCAATGCATGTGCCGACTGATCGGATTTCTCCAACTCCCATTATTGTACTTGCTCCTGCGGTATCTAGTTTTGTGGACCAGCCTGGGTAAAAAAAACGCGCCAAAACAAAAGATCATCTCCATCTTTTTTTGTCTTGAGTGCTTAGAACTCTGAGGGGGCGGAGCTTGGCTGGGTATGCTAGCAAGCCCGTGAACTGGTGAGCTCTGGTGACTGCGGCATGTTCAGAGCAGCGATCGCATAGAACCGGCTCTGTTAGCAGCTACCTGATAGCCGTTGATAGAGGAGGGGGTCTGGCGGCATGAAATCGCCAAAGAAGTGCCGAGATGCCGGCTCTAAGGGACCTGCGGTTGCCCAGATATTCCAGCCTAGGAGAGCTGCAGAGGACCCTCAAGATGGCGGCAAACACGTGGGGCCGAGCTCACAATGCTCTGAGGAGCAGGCTCAGGCTCCCTCTCCAGCTACACGGCAGGATCTGGAGCAAATGACAGCCGCAATGTAGGAATTTATTGCAGCAGAACTGAAGCAAAGTGTAACAGAGGTAAAGGGGGAGATCCAAGTGCTGGGAGCACGGACAGATGTCGTAGAGAGCAGGATGGATGAGATTATTACAACCAAAACACGACCACGGACTAAGTAGATGCATTAGTGGGGCGCATTACCAGCCTGGAATTACAGCTGGAGGACCTATCAAACAGATCCAGGCGTAACAACCTACAGATAAGGGGGCTGCCAGAATCGGTTTCGACAAAGGCCTTACATGACACGGTACTTCAAAAACTGTTGCCTCATATCCCCGCAGAGCACCTACATATTGATCGAATACATAGATTGGCGAACGCCAGAGCAGCGCCCCAGTGGGTACCTCGCGACACCATACTTCGGTTCCATTATTATACAAGCAAGGAGGAAACTGTACGTGCCACTAGGCAGACCCCGCTGATATATCAAAACATGGCCCTGCAGGTATTCCAGGATCTTCCACCTGTGACCCTGGCTAAACGCAGGCAGTGGAAACCACTTACAGATCATCTGCAAGCTAATGGAGTTAAATATGCGCCTGATCACTATGAAAGATCCCTGGTTTTTTTACGGGCATTAAATCTGCCCGCTTTGCCAGAACTTTTATTACCTCCACCTCTAGCACCATTGCCACGTCTGTCCACAGAATGGTCTGTGGTTCCAACATCTTCTCACCGGGAACCTACTTGAGAAAATACTCTGTGGTTCATTTGCAATTTATTATTTGTAAATGAAAGGAATGTGGGTATAAAGCTATATAACCTAAAACGTGGGCGCCTATAAAGTTATATATCGTTTTTACCAATGGATGCAGTTTGATAGGATGCCGCCCTGGGATAAAAAACAACCAAAATCTGTGCTAAACAAAGATGAGGGAGGTGTGGCAGGTATCCGACAGCGCATCAATAGTGCAAAACACTGGAATGCAATTGAAACATTTGCATATGCATAAATATATGATGAAATAAAGTGCATCAATAGTAGGCACAATAGTGAAATAAAGTGCAACAAAACAGTAAAGTACAGCGGTGCCTTAAAAGAATAAAACCAGCCGGGCTTAGTACATATAGTGCATATAGGAGGATACGTAGATAACCTGTAGATGATAATCAATAAAGTGCACAAATTAAATGTCCAACGCTAATCCGATGAACATGCACAAAAAGTGCAAAAAGTCTCCAATATTTCAATTACAGTTGTGTTCAAAATTATTCAACCCCCAATGCTGTAAAGGGTTTTAGGGAATTTAGTGACATTTGTAATTGTATTCAGAATGAAATCCTACAAGGACTTTTTAAAGAACCATATGCAACTAAAATGACATCAATTGGTTTTGTAATACAGTAGTAAATGTTTCTTTTGTGAATTCTTCATTGACACAATTATTCAACCCCTTAAAGACTACCACTCTGAAGAACAGAGGTTCATTCAAGTGTTTTCAATCAGGTATTGAAAACACCTGTGGATGTCACGGAGCAGCAATAAAGCATAATAAGCACCAATTAGGCAGCTTTAAAATGACTGATACTCAGCTCCTTCTAGACATTTACTGGTGTGGTTACAAACATGGTGAAGTCAAGAGAATGGTCCAGGAAGACACGAGAAGAGGTGATTATTCTTCACAGGAAGGGCAATGGCTATAAGAAGATTGCAAAGATGTTAAACATACCAAGAGAGACCATAGGAAGCATCATTCGCAAATTCAAGGCAAAGGGCACTGTTGAAACGCTACCTGGTCGTGGCAGAAAGAAGATGCTGACTTCGACTGCTGTGCGCTACCTGAAGCGTAGAGTGGAGAAAAGTCCCCGTGTGACTGCTGAGGAACTGAGAAAAGATTTGTCAGATGTGGGTACTGAAGTTTCAGCTCAGACAATACGGCGCACACTGCGTAATGAAGGCCTCCATGCCAGAACTCCCAGCCGCACCCCCTTGCTGTCTCCAAAGAATAAGAAGAGTCGACTGCAGTATGCCAAAAGTCATGTGGACAAACCACAGAAGTTTTGGGATAGTGTTCTGTGGACTGATGAAACAAAATTAGAACGGTTTGGGCCCATGGATCAACGCTATGTTTGGAGGAGGAAGAACAAGGCCTATGAAGAAAAAAACACCTTGCCTACTGTGAAGCATGGCTGGGGGGGGGGGGTCAATCATGCTTTGGGGCTGTTTTGCTTCTGCAGGTACAGGGAAGCTTCAGCATGTGCAAGGTACCATGAATTCTCTTCAGTACCAGGAGATATTGGATGACAATGTGATGCAGTCCGTCACAAACCCGAGGCTTGGGAGACGTTGGACCTTTCAACAGGACAATGATCCCAAGCATACCTCCAAGTCCACTAGAGCATGGTTGCAGATTAAAGGCTGGAACATTTTGGAGTGGCCATCGCAGTCACCTGACTTAAATCCCATTGAGAACCTCTGGTGGGACTTAAAGAAAGCAGTTGCAGTGCACAAGCCTAAGAATGTGACTGAACTGGAGGCTTTTGCCCATCACGAATGGGCGAAGATACCCGTAGATCGCTGCAAGACACTTGTGTCAAGCTATGCTTCACATTTAAAAGCTGTTATAACCGTAAAAGGATGTTGTACTAAGTACTAAGATTGAATGTCACTTGGGGGTTGAATAAAACTGATAATGATGTGAGCACAGAAAAGACATTTGTGCTTATTTCATTATAAATGTTATGTTATATTTGTCTGACCTACACGTGCCTCTTTGATTTAATTGTAAGCAAGATGACTGAATGATCAAAATCAATGTCAAACTGGCCAAAACACTCAATTTCAGTGGGGGTTGAATAATTTTGAACACAACTGTAAGTGCAATAGTGCGTATAGCAGCCCGTGAAAATGGAGGATAAAATACTCAGGAGTCCCAATGTTTGTGGTGCTCCTTCTTATTCCGGTGGAAAATTCGTCACGTCCTCGATTTCATAAGAGAAGAGAGGAGCACATGGGGAAATCTTTGGTGCAGGAGATCTTATGACAAATTGGAGAAAGATTACTACTGGTAGAGGTATATACCCTCACATTTAAATGAGCCTAAAGCTTTCCCGGCTCTAGGTTTACTCGCCTATGGCCATGTAGAGAGTGGCACTTACCTTCTTTACCAAGTAACAGATCCTAGACGAGTTAAGAACAGATGGGAGACAATGCTCCCATAGTGTAATACTGCTGGGTAACCAAACACAGGTAATTACACAGTGCACTTACCAATTAAGGAGCCTTTCAAACTCAGGCTCAGTCAGTATAGCCTTAGGCACTCTTAAGTAGGTGCCCTGGACCTCTTTTCCTCGTTGGTAGATCCAGTGGTGTTGTGCTCATGAGGTATCAGGTTGGAATTAGCAAAACACGGCCAATAAAGGGTTTTAAAACAGAGACACTACAGGACTTCTGACCTCTAAAATTATTTTTGTTGTCTTACTATATCCACTATCCATAGATTTTGCAAATACAATGGAGCATGCTAATGTACATATAGGATTTAGTGAGTAGGGAGCCAATCATTTAATATATATGGGATTTTAGTTGATAGGCTGCTATCTGGATTCAAGAGCATAATTTGAACGGACAATAATTTGCTTATAATAATTAGGATCTATTCAACCTTGTATGTCCTAAGCTTAAGGTCATCATGTTACTGAGTGATCTTATTCTATGCACCTACCAATTTTATTAATGCTATTTGCATTGAGTTTATACATCAATTGCCGTTCATTATATCACCTTTCTGAATAGTACTGTGATCCTCAGTGAGGTCTACGAAGTTTAACTTATGTGACATGTTGTTTTAATGCTTCTGATCACGAATCCATCTGTTGCAAATACTCATATCCTATTTAGGGTGCTTTTCCTCCAACCGTAGTTTCTAGCTCTTCTGCAGATAATTAACGATCACAATTAATTAATCAACTACCTATATATATATGGAATAGGCCGGCTAGTCTCACATAGCTCCTGATGAAATTGCTATGTTAACACCAGAGAAACGCGCGTTGAGCGTCTGCAGGTTAATTGAACCTTGAATATATTTCTCGGTTAATCTAGCCGCTATTTGAACGGTCATCATACCAATAATCTTTAGCCAAGTGGCTGCTTAACTTGAGTATTTTCTCAGCTCATTTGAACCTTTGTGGAACTTTTTGTCATTTGGATGTTCTCCTTCTAATGATATTGAGCCTGTGGCTATTTAACTTTTTTCTTTACAAAGTGCATGCACATTAACCATTGTTCGGGCTGATAGTTATTACGGAGTGTGTATCCCCAAGATTTGCACCCGCTCACTCGGGAACACGCTGTGTGCCTGTCATATTGAATGCTTATCATCGCATATTTAGCGCATGAGTTGGTTGGCTTTAATTGAACTACCCATTGGTTCACAGCATTATCAATATACTGAGTATTACTTCCAATAATAAATTGTACCTTTAATTTCAGTACCTAATGACTGTTTGAACTGTTCTGGAGTTAATATTCGCCGCTAACCGAGCACCGTCTAACGCTGTTACCTTATTGATTGAGGACGTGTAGGTTCACTCCTTCTTGACGAATATCTATTTGCCATTATGATCGCTACATAGAAACGTTCCTAACCAACTCTAAGGTGTAGGATCATTCATCAATATTTGTGCCATCACACCTCCTCCCTGAGCGTTGTATTCTCGGTGTGTAGTTTAGCGCGATGGTCCAATTAATTACGCATTGACCTTTATTTATTTCAATCTCCATATTAACATATATGTTTGGTTACTTCTCTCACTGGCATACGTAGGGAGTTAAGTTCAATTCCAAGTCGATGAATGTTATCCTTATCCATCATTGGGTCTAGCGATTACCACAATATGTGTTTATTATGTGCATGCAAATTATTATTTGAGATATATTATTACGCCTGAATGGGCGTCCAATTTTCACAATAGGAATCTATGCTAATGGGCTTAATATTTTCAATTATCCCACAATCGACTATTTGCTGGTATTCCAAAGCCAACGGGCATCAATCAATTATTTACCAATCGAGTAGCACGTTGACAGTCTAATCAAAACTGTGGGGGTTAATCTAATTACGGTCTTTTGCGCTTTACTTTAAGTGATTGCTTCTTGGCTATTTAAGCTTCATCAAGGTTATTTTGTGTAGGGGTCAGAGCGCGACTCAGGTGGGGTTAGCCTCATTTTCTTATACATCCAGGTCGTTATTAATCTGACTAGGGTTATCACCCTTTCCTGTATATTATTATTATTATTCTTTATGTATATGCGCATCTGTGTATATTGGTGGACGCACCAATTACTTTAGTATATTACATACACAATGATACCACACGTGGGTTTAATTTGTTTAATACAAACAACTAATTCATTTGTAAAATCGACAACTGTTCCTTAATATTTTATAATTGAGATTAAATAAAGTTTTAATTTTGCTAATAAGCCTCTTTCCTCACAAGGGGATTTGATATATATTCGCAATTAGTGTTTAGTCACTTTCCTATTTCCTTACACGGTGGTTTTGTCCATCGGTTTATTCATTCAATACAGCGACTGAGGAAGGCTACCACAGCCAAAACGCGTCTCGGTATTTTTATGTCCCTTTTTATGGAATAAATGTATATTTTTTACTTTTAACCCTTCATTGGCCATGTTTTGCTAATTCCAACCTGATACCTCATGGAAACAACACCACTGGATCTACCAACGAGGAAAAGAGGTCCAGTGCAACTACCTAAGAGTGCCTAAGGCTGTACTGACAGAGCCTGAGATTGAAAGGCTCCTCAATTTTATCCCAGGACTCGGAGGCTCCTATATTGCTGCTTTCCTTCAAGGGAATGTGTCCCAGGCCTCAGAGCCTTCCCAGCCCCAGGAGCAATTACAGGACGCCTCCCCTCAAAGGGTTTTAGACCCCTCAGCCTTAGGGCATATTAATCCCCATATTTCATGTCCATCTGGTGCTTATGGAGGGGCTGGCAACCCCGCAACAATGCCTTTACTGCTCCGCCAGTCTGATTATCGCAAGACAGCCCCTGACCGCGGGGCAACCAATGCGGCCGAGAGTAAGAGACCCAAGGCAGCAGCCTGGAGTCTCGTCCCAAGAGGACCAAATTCAGGGGAAGGCGATCCTGAGGGCGATGACAGAGAGGAGCCCCGGTCCATGATGAGGACCTTATGGTGGAGCCACCCCCTATGCAGGTTGGGGATACGATTTACGACCCAGCGGGAAATCCCATGTTTAATCCCCGTGAGATTTCCCACCCAATCTCCACCGCTTGGACCCCCAACCCCATATTGAGCCCTGGATCGACAGCGTTTTCCGCTGCTCTCTTGACAAGGGAACCAGATTAAACCTGCGGGCGGAATGCCCTCGGCCCACCACTGCTGGCAAGACTTGTATCACCCCGAGGTGGATGAGGCCTTCCAGCAGTTCGTTGCCAACAAAGGTTGGTCGGCTAAAAAAGGCATAGATTTTGCCATAAAGACCTGTCAGGACAAATTACTTGACACGGCTGGCCCGTTGGTTAAAGCCCTGGATATTGTGATTCATGCCAAAATTATCAGAGACCCCACTAGACCCCTCAGAGATTGAGGAGTGGCTACAGCGCTCCCTCTGTCTGCAAGGGAATGCGAACGCTGCATTAGCGGAGCGCAGGAAAAATATCCTGCTAAAAATTGATACTAACCTAACCCACATGGCCGCTACCGACTTGGGAGCCAAGGCAACAGGCCAACTCTTTGGCGAACCGTTTGCAAAGAAGCTCAACACGTACGTGGGGTCTTTCTCCATGCTGGAAAAGGCCGAGGCCACGATGAAGAGAGTATTCCCAGGACAGGTCTCTCACAGGGCCGGCAGAGGCAGCTCTACCGGCCACGCGGGTCACTCCCGTTACTCTGGCTCCGCCTTTAACTCCACCCGATATGCTGCCGACAACCCCAGCTCCAGCTCCCGGTTTCTCCCATCCAGAGGAGGCAGTTCTTCCTATAGAAGACCCTCAGGTGAGCACCTTTCAGATTATCCCTTCATCGGGGGGAGAGGGTCAGGGGCCGGCTGACCGACTTTGCGCACGCGTGGTCGTGCCTCACTACCGATGCGTGGGTCGTGGCCACGGTACGGGGTTTCTCCATAGACTTTGTGGACACGCCTACACAAACAACCCCCTGCACCACTCCACTTTGCGCACGCGCAGGATTTACTGGTGCAGGCGGAGATTCAAGACTTGTTGTCCAAGGGGGCGATCGAACCCGCCCTCCTGTCCACGGGTGTTTTTCTCCGCACCTTGTTTTTAGTCGCCAAGAAAGGCGGGAGCTTCCGCCCAGTCATCAACCTAAAACAGTTGAACCTATTGGTCGTTTACCGCCACTTCAAGATGGAAGGTATTCACACGTTACGTCACGTCCTCCGGAGAGACGACTGGTTGGCCAAATTGGATCTGAAGGACGCCTACCTCTCGGTGCCGGACTGCTCATCCCACAGGGACTTCCTCAGGTTCCTCTGGCGGGTTCGTGTGTGGCGGTTCACGTGCCTTCCGTTCGGCCTCTCATCGGCGCCGTGGTGCTTCACGAAGCTGTTGAAGCCGGTGAACGCTTCCCTGCGAACCAGAGGCGTCCGCTTTATAATCTACTTGGACGACATCCTCCTGATGTCCGAATCCAGGGACACACGTCTGATACACCTTCGGTGGATGACCTCCCTTCTACAGGAACTGGGTTTCTTAATGCAGGAAAATCCCTACTGACTCCAACACACTGCATCGAATTCCTGGGTTTTCTCCTGGATTCCCGCGACCTGTTGTTGTCCCGAATCTTGGAGGGGGGCAGGAACATCCGCAAGGAAACTTCCTCTCTCCTCTGACACTCAGTGCCTACTCTGAGGATTTTAGCCAGGGTGATTGGCCTCCTGGCAGCGGCACACATGGCGATCGTACCGGCTCCTCTACACTATCGGGCCCTCCAACGCCTGAAGGCCCGTTCCCTCCGGGCAGGTTTGGATTACTCGGATACGGTGTCCTTGACGGAGGATGCCCGATCAGACCTGATGTGGTGGCACTCCCAGATGACGTCGTGGAACGGCAAACACCCGTTTCCTCATCCCCGACTCTTACCATATAGACTCCGAGGCCAGCGGCCTCGGATGGGGTGCCCACTGCGACGGTGCGAAAACAGGGGGACGTTGGTCTACCACGGAACGGACCCGACACATCAACGTCCTGGAGCTACTGGCGGGCTTCTTCGCCATCCGATGTTTCACCAGGAATACCCCACATCGCACGATCCTCCTTCGCTTGGACAACTTCCCGTGCGTTATATCAACGCCATGGGAGGCCCCAGATCAGAACCTCTGTCACTCATGGCGTCGGAATTCTGGGAGTACTGCCTTCGTCACGATCTCTGGGTTCAAGCCCAGTTCATCACGGGCCTCTCCAAATCAAATCGCCGACTGGAAGTCTCGTCACCTGTCAGATCCAGCAGACTGGCGGATACCGTCTTCAGTGTTCGATCGACTTCACTCACTGTGGGGTCCTCTCCGCTGGGATCTGTTTGCCTCGAGATTAAACGCTCAGCTGCGGGAGTTCTTCAGCTGGCGGCCGGACCCGGACGCCCTGGCAGTGGATGCCTTCCTCCAGGATTGGTCCGGGACCCGTCACTATGCCTATCCCCCTTTCGCCCTGATTGCTCGGACGGTGATGCAGATCAGGACTCAAGGGGCGACACTGGTTTTGATTGCTCCTTTCTGGACGACTCAACCCTGGTTCCCGACCCTTCTGGAACTCGCGGTCGACGTCCCCAGGATGCTACCCCGACGACCGGATCTCCTTCGGGATGCGACGGATGCACCCCACCCTCTGGTGGCGGACGGCAGCCTGGACCTTCTGACGTGGCTGGTTTCCGGTTTGCCTGGCAAAGCCAAGAGATTTCGGTCCGGACTGGGGGAACTTCTGTTACAAGCATGGGCCCACGGCACCCGGGGAGTGTATGGATCTGCATGGGGCAGGTGGGCTGATTGGTGTATGGGACGGCATCAGGATCCCGTTTCAGCCTCTCTGAGTTCGGCACTGGCTTTTCTGACGTCCCTGTTTTTTTTTTTTGAGAAAGGATTTTACCAGGAAGGATACATTAAGATTTCTCTTGTTTTCAAGTATGTCCTGGGTGGCGAGTATGTACCGTTAGGTGTCTTGCCAAGGACACTTACTGGAGAGGTTGCTCACTGGGATCGAACCCATGACTCCACAGGCTCTCTCCATGCAGAGCAGTGACATTACCTCTACTCCACCCAGACTCTGGACTGGCTTTCCGCACCTTGAACGTGTACCGTTTGGCAATGTTCGCAGGTCACGTGGGTTTCGCCGGGGTGGCTCTGGGCCAGCATCCATTGGTTTGCTGTCTGTTGCGGGGAGCTCGCTTCGAGCGCCCCCCTTCCTCGATATTCCACTAAATGGGATGTTTCCCGTATGTTGCATTTCCTGGAGTCCTGGCTGGACAATGGGGAGCTGTCCCTACGGCAACTGTCAGCGAAACTGGTGATGCTTTTCTGCTTGCTCTCCTGTAAGCGTGTGGGTGACGTTCTGGCTCTGGACTACCCTTCTCGCTCCTTCGGCCCGGACGGTGTCACTTGCGATGTGTCCAGACGTACTAAGACCTCTATTTCGGCTGTGTTTTTTCCATCCTACCCGGATCCTCCTTTATTGTGCCCGGTTCGGTGCCTTCGACTCTATGAGAGCCGCTTGGTGGGCTTCCGTACGGGGTCCGTTTCTCCCCTGTTCCTGTCCTTCCGTGCTCCGCATCGCCCAGTGTCCTCGGCGACCTTGGCTCGATGGGTGCGCTGGTTGTTGGAGCAGGCGGGGGTAGATACCGCCTCTTGGGCCCATTCGATCCGTGCCGCCATGGCTTCTTCGGCAGTGGCAGCCGGCTGGAAGACGTCATGCGTTCCGCGGACTGGTCGAGGGAGTCTACTGCTCGTCTCTTTTATATCCGTCCCCTGAGACACTGGACAGAGACGGTTATTGCTCAGCTTTGAATTGGCAAAATAGGAGTCTCCGAGTCCTCGGATAAAAATGGAGAAATTTTCCTATTCCATGACGGAAAGTTCTAATTTTAATATGAACGTGGCGTCTGGCATACCACAGTATCCCCTGCCCGTCCAGGATGTTCCGCTCTCCATTCCTTTCACCTGGCACCGCCGACTTGGATGGTTCAGGCACTGGGTAACACTCTTTCACCCTAAGTCAGTCCTTCTGACCACACAGCATGCTCCCTGTGCCACGCACAGTCTTATACACACATGGCACAGGCTGGCACACCGTGGCATCCTGCCCATCCCAGGCATTCCGATTCACACACTTCCCCTCCAGCACCGCTGACCCAGTTGTTCTACCACAAAGGAACCTACCTTGATCCTTTGTTCTCCCTCCCAAACGCATGGCATCACAGACACACCCGATTCTGGTCTAGGCAGGCAAACCACAGTTTCCTGCCATCCCCCCAAGTATTACGATCCACACCATACTCACGGGGCACTAGAGTCCTGGTTGGTTTAGGCGCAAGCAGACCCTCAGTCATTCCTCGCCCCCAACCATATGGCGCTTTCACACCATCGCACAGCAGAGATGGGGCCTTGTGCCCTACTCCCCGCAGGTACCCACTGCTGCCATGGGCACCGCTGCCTCCACACACACGGGGTCCAGCTGACTCAGGTGCAGGCGGATACTCACTCACCCCCTGCCTTTCTTCCCAGTCACACTGCCCCCTCATGCTACCACATAACACCTCAGACACACCTGGCGCAGGCGCAGACTGACTCACTGCCATCCCCTGCCCTCCCTTCCAGGGATCCTGTTGTGCATCCCCACACACAGCCCTCCCCACTGTAGAGCCACTAGTGGGCCTGGGTAAATCCCCAGCATCCCTTTCCAGTACATACTGTGACACCAATTTACCCAAATCTGTGCCCAGTTACATCTGTAGGAATAGTTCCAGACACCACCACCTCCCGCAGACCTCTCCCCGCTCCCCAATCCAAATAAACCCGTGCCATTGGCACCGCAGGATGTACCCCACCAAAACCTTTTACTGCTAGAGTCCTGCCAGGAATAAAGTCTGCAGGGCTGACTAACTGTGGACGCACCAAAGTTACCTCAGCCCCTGTATCGCGCAACCCCGCAGATTCCCGACAATGACTGCTTGCTTGTTTACATTGGCACTGCCCTCCGACCTGGTCACGAACAAGACGGAGGGTGATGCTGAGGGGTGTCCTCCCCCAGCTGTGGGTGCAGGCTTCTTCCTTTCTGGGCACGCTGCCAGGAGGTGGTTTACACGATTACAAGTGAAACACCGACGGCTCACACTTCTTCCAGAGGAGGACTCGTTCCCCCGTCCCCAGCAGAGACTGGCACAGAGGAGGGCGCTGCCGCCGTGATGTCTGGGGGTTGTGGGGAGTTGGACTTCCATCCTGACGATCCTTTGGGGAAACCTCTGCTCCGGTCCACAGACGCTCTGTTGGCCGCATGGAAATCCGCCAGCTCACCAGCTTCCAGGACTGTCTTGGGTTTGTGGTCCAGAAGCCATTCCTGGATCTCAGGTGGGCACAGCTGCACGAACTGCTCCTTGATCATCAGGTCTTCCAGGGCACGCAAGTGTCAATCTCCAGCCCCCTGACCCATTGTCGAAAAAGGGTGGTCAGGTGGCCCACTACTGCAGAATAGCTCTCTGCGGTCCGCTTCTGCAAGGACCTGAACTTCTTGCAATATACCTCTGGCGTGAGGTTGAACCGCCGCTGCAGCGCAGCTTTAATTGCCTCATAGTCCTGGTCGCTCTCAGCTGGTAACTCTGCAAAGGCTTCAAGCGCTGGACCTTTTAGCCCAGGAGTGAGATACCTGGCCCATGGATCCTTGGGCAGCTGGTATCGCTGACAAGTCTTTTCAAAACTCTGCAAGAAGACATCCAAGTCTCCATCGTTGTCCAGAGTTGGAAAATTCTTGGCACGAGGCCTGGGTGTAGAGAGATCTGCAGCAGCCGCAGGGGCAGGAGATAATGGTGTTCTGCCTACCTGGGCCATAGCGAGCTGGTGTACCCGTTCGGCTTGGCGTTCTGCCGCTTCTCACTCACTCTCAGCTCAGCGCTCCACAGCTTCTCATTCAGCTCGGCGCTCCTTTCGCTCTTGGTATTGCAGGATGAGCTGAAGCTGCATTTGAGAGTCCGTGGAGTCTACGTGTTTTAAAACAGTCTGCAGATAAATATCCAGGGCATTATCACCATTGGGCGAAGCACTTGACGCTGTCCTTTCCACCGGACTTGAGCTTCCTTTGGCTGGGTTAAGAACGGTACCCTGCTCTGCTGCATCATGGGTTGCTTGTCGTGCCTCATAATCCTTGAGGGCTTGCAAAAGTGCTTCCTTATTCTTGTATTTCGTCAAAATAGATTTTTCTTTGTACAGCTGTTCCAACGTTTTCTTGGACTGTTGATGAGCCATCCTCACTCCAGCCAAATAAAAGATAGAAAAGAAAACAAAGAAGGGAGGGAACTGCTTGTGGTGAAAGTTCTAATATATGCACTGAGTTCTGCCTCTGGAAATTGGAAAACCAATTTCTTTAGCATTTGGATCTATGGTGATTCACAGATCCATATACTAATCCTGATATCCAACTGCTGCCACAAACGTGCGCCGCGGCGAAAGAAACGCAGGGTTAAACAAATCACTATCTGTCTACACTAGACCCAAAATAATGACTACGTGGCCCACAATCCCCCGCACGCGCTTGCCTAACTGTCAAGGCAACGCCTTCACTCCCGAAGGGCAAGCAACGTGATGAAGTGGACACAGGGTTGCACCGCAGTATCCATCTACACTCGACCTGGAGTACTGACTACGTTGCCCACAATCCCTGTACCCACTTTCCTTATACTGTTCGTCATACTGCCACCACAAACCGACTTTTTAACCAAGATGCTTACTGTCTGAACCAGAGCCGGTATGAAAATCTGGTTATGCACCCTAAAATAGGAAACAGACGGAATGACTGACTTCACCCCAACTCACTGATTAGTAGATCGACTCAAGCTTAAACAAAGGCAAATCTCTATGATAATCCAGTCCTTTAGCTAGCGTGGATCGAATAGCAGGCAGAAGCAGATCTTAAGAAGTTTTAGATTTATGATAAACAAAAAAAAAGGATGTATCACAGTGCATTTGGTTATAGAAAAGAGATATGATAATTCACAATTACACACACACACACAAGCAGAAAAAATAAAAAGGATTAAAACACAGACCCTTTACGCACACTTCAAGCTAGAAGGACATCTGTGACCCCCTGGGGGCTGGAGATTGGAAAAAAACATCAAATTCCCACTTTCTTGTGTGACCCCAACAGAATAAGCCAAAGCACATGGCATGCTTCACCCACCCATTACATTTCCCTGAATCCCCCTCCTGCTAATTCGTGGGCATGCTCAGTTCACTTATTTAATTCACAGTTATAATAACAATTATCCAAAGATCGCCTCTAGCGATCAAAGGATATGCCCGCTTCTTTGAAATGCACTTTTGGTCACAGTGGTGCCACTCCGACTGGCTTTCCCCTGACATGAGCGAGTGTGCACCCACCCCCCCCCGCCTGCTGAGCAGAACAAAAGGGGCAATTTCCTCCATTCACACCTTCTATGGCTTCAAAGGACTTTGCTGGAGACAGGGCAGAAAGGCCATTTTTTTTTAAATTCATATACACGAACATGGGGAATATATATATCACGAATTGGAGCACTCACGGTCTGTTGTAGATAAAATCTATAAACTTTTATTGGCGATGCATATAAAATCCGACGTTTCGGCTCACAACAGAGCCTTCTTCAAGGATAAAAACAATAAGACATCATGCCCATATTTTTAATAAATCACATGCTTTCGATAATTGGATGATTAACTCACCCTTCCTGTAGCACGCTGCCCTGGACGGCGTCAACCCGATAACCAGAAGGGACTCGTCTCTCCTGGAACTGCGCGTCATTCTTGTCATGCGAACATCAATAAGGCGGACATCGCCATCAAAAAAAAGTTTTTCACGCTCCGTGCGTTTTTGGAAGGGCCGGCAGAATCAGAGGGCGCCCTGGCGGCTGGGCAAATACTCCCAGTACAATTTCCCGCTCAGGAAATATGCCCTCCTTGTCCACCTGAAAACCTAGAGGCACTGATTTCACGGGACAATTCTTCCCCACAAGAGCTCCACCCTGGCAAGGACGCGGGTTCCGAGGAACTAGAGGCAGAGGTTATCTCCGCCGCCCAGCAGGTAATTTTGCAAGTGATACCTCACTCATCAGTTCCGGTCGCGGGGCGCCTGTGACTTTTTCTACACAATTGGGCCGTACTAACATCAGACTCATGGGTTCTAAACACGGTTCAGGGATTCACTATAGACTTCGCCGACACTCCACATCAGTCGTCACCACCACCACGCCCGTTGGCGCTGGCATCACACTTACACACACTGGTACACACCGAAGTCTTGAGCCTCCAAGAAAAGGGAGCGATAGAACCGTCACACAACCCAGTTATTGTCAGCAACCTCTTTGTGGTTGCCAAAAAAGGGGGCGGCTATTGCCCCGTAACAAATCTGAAGGAATTAAATGGTTGGGTGACATATTGCCACTTCAAGATGGAAGGAATCCACACAATGAAGGACTTACTGCTACCTGGGGATTGGCTGGTCAAACTGGATCTCAAAGACGCTTATTTGACAGTTCCCATTCCAGAAGACTTTCGAGAATTTCTCGTATTCCCCTGGAACGGAAGAATGTGGAAGTTCACATGCCTCCCGTTCGGCCTGTCATCAGCACCATGGTGCTTCACCAAGGTGATGAAACCGGTGATGGCTAACCTCAGGTCGAGAGGAATTCGCTTAGTCATATATCTCAATGACATTCTAATAATGTCACAGTCACGCACCACTCTGCAAATACATTTATACTGGACCATTCAACTACTCCAAGGATTCGGGTTTCTGGTCAATATGGAGAAAATCGATTGTTCAACCATCACATCGGCTAGAGTTCCTGGGTTTCATTCTGGACTCGACGTCTCAAACTCTGAGCCTCCTGAACTCCAAGGTCCTTTCTATCAAGAAAGAAGTCCGTACCCTGTTACGTCACCGATCCACACCATTGCGGCAGATAGCATGCATAATAGGTCTCATGTCAGCAACACGTCATGCAGGGTTTCCGGCTCCCCTACATTTCCGAGCCCTCCAGAGATTTCGTTTTCTCCGGTCAGACTCCTCCAACAACACGATTGTGGAGGTCACAGAGGACGTGATGCAGGATCTACGCTGATGGATTTCAGATCTACACCTTTGAAATGGAAGCCCTCTTCACTTCCCGGCTCCTACCCTCGTGATCGAATCAGATGCCAGTCGCCTGGGTTTGGGTGCTCGATGCGAGGATCTGGAAACGGGAGGTCGATGGTCCTTAGACGAAACATCATTCCACATCAATGCCCTGGAATTACTAGCGGCCTCTTTCGCTCTCAAATGCTTCACGAAAGAGACAACCCATCAATCTATTCTCCTGAGATTGGACAATTTTCCAGCCGTTCCGTTATATCAACGGCCTAGGTGGCCCCCGTTCAGTCCAACCGACGTTGATGGCACGTTACCTTTGGGATTTCTGCTTCCAACATAGTCTTCACGTGTCAGCACAGTTCATCCCGGGACTCTCGAATGCAATAGCAGACTGGAATTCGAGACATTTTCACGACGCAGGCGACTGGTCGCTGCACTCTTCAGCCTTCTCAGCGCTCTCTCTACGGTGGGGTCCATTCCACACGGACTTATTTGCATCCCGGCTGAATGCAAAGCTACCCAAGTTCTTCAGCTGGCGTCCGGATCCAGACGCGGCGGCGACGGACGCGTTTCTCCAGACATGGTCGCAGGGACGTCACTATGCTTTTCCACCATTCAAAGAATGTTGAATGTCATCAGGACTCATCGTGTCACCCTGGTACTGGTGACCCCATTCTGGCCGTCTCAAGCGTGGTTTGCATCGTTACTGGACCTGGTGATCGTACACCTAGTCTGCTCCCGAACATGCAGAATATACTCCAGGACCCAGAAGGACGGCCCCACCCACTGATGTCTTCAGGCCATCTGCAACTCATGGGGTGGTTGCTGTCAGGATCAGTAGAACTTCAGGTGGCATATCGAGCTCTACTGCCGCATTGCTTGAACAATCCTGGGCCCCAGGAACCAGAGGGGTGTACAATTCCTACTGGTCCAAATGGTCTAGCTGGTGTATCGAACGGGCTCAAGATCCCTTTACTGCCCCTCTAAATTTTGTGCTAGATTTTTTGTCTTCAGTTTTCGACTCTGGAATGGCTTATCGCTCTTTGAATGTGTTACGGTCAGCTATGTTATGAGGACATATAGGCTTTGAGGGTGTTTCGCTTGGTCGTCATATCCTAGTGTGTCGACTCCTACGAGGTGCCCGTTTTGCTCGTCCCCCACAACCACGATATGTTACGACATGGGACGTTAATATCGTTTTGCGGTTTTTACTCGCCTGGCCTGATAATCATGGTTTATCCCTGCGTACTCTTCCTCTTCGACATAGCTTACAGGTAACGCCCTTGTTTATTTCATTTAAGCCTTCCTTCCTTCCGGTCAGCTCGCCCACCCTGGCGAGATGGATTCGTTGGCTTTTGGAATTAACAGGAATTGATGTTTCCCAGTACGGTGCACATTATGTACGAAGTGCAGTTGCTTCTAAGGCCGCCTCATCCGGTTGTCGTTTAGAAGATTTGTTACGCTCCGCTGATTGGTCGCGAGAATCTACCTTTAGAGAATTTTATTTTAAGCCTGTATCACACTGTTCCTCCGGTGTGTTAGATGTTTGATGCATATATGATTTCAGATAGCTTTGAACTTGTAAATATGAGCCTCCGTGTCCTGCCTTAAAATTACAAAATTTTCCTATTTCATAACGGAAAGTTTGAATTTTATTAAGGACACGGAGGCGAATATTTCCCTCCCTTTCAAAGTTTGTACTATTGTCGAATACTTCATAAAAACAAGAAAGTCAGAATTTTATTGAACAAGTACATACTGTATTTATGTATCTATATATTTCACTGTTTGATGCAATAAAGTTATTCGATTTTTTCGTGTACTGAAATTATTTCAGCGCTAGTCCAGCGTGTTCTTTGTATTGCACGCAGTTAAAGACTCACAAGCTAACACACATTTCATGTTTTGTGTTCTCTTTTCAGACTCGGGTGCATTTCAATAAATACTGGCTTTACTGGATCCTCTTCTACTGGATGATCCATCTTTGTCCTTCATCCGTTCCCGTTGGACTTCTTCAGTTCTGGGCGTCTTCGCGATTTTCAAGAAAGAGGGTTAATGGACGTTGGGGAGACTTATGTAGACTATGGACATTCCATACTGCGCTATGGGAGGGGTGTTGCAGGATATACTATGTTGGTACTAGCTTTTTTTGTCAAGTTTTTTATACTTTTCTGTCTGTCTTCTTGCTGCTGTTTAAATTAAAGAAATTAAAAAAAAGAAAGACTGCAAATATTCGCCTCCGTGTCCTTAATAAAAGTCAAACTTTCTGTTATGAAATACAGTGGCAAGAAAAAGTATGTGAACCCTTTGGGATTACGTGGAGTTTTGCATGAATTGGTCATAAAATGTGCTCTGATCTTCATCTAAGTCACAACAATTTGAAAAACACAGTCTGCTTAAAATAAAACAACACAAACATTATGTTTTCATGTTTTTATTGAACGTAACATGTAAACATTCACAGTGCAGGGTGGGAAAAGTATGTGAACCCCTAGCCTAATGACTTCTCCAAGAGCTAATTGGAGTCAGGAGTGAGCCAACCTTGAGTCCAATCAGTGTGATATTCTTGGATGTGTTGCTGAAAGCTGTCCTGCCCTTTAAAAACACACACCAGTTTTGGGTTTACTGGTTTCAAGAAGCACTGCCTGATGTGAACCATGCCTCGCAAAAAAGAGCTCTTAGAAGACCTACGATCAAGAATTGTTGACGTGCATGAAGCTGGAAAGGGTTACAAAAGTATCTCCAAAGGCCTTGATGTTCATGTGTCCACGGTAAGACAGACTGTCTACAAATGGAGAAAGTTCAGCACTGTTGCTACTCTCCCTAGGCGTGGTCGTCCTGTAAAGATGACTGCAAGAGCACAGCGCAGAATGCTTAATAAAGGTTATGTCATGCCCCATGGCTACCACCATCCTGAAACCCCCCCCCCCCCGGTGGTTCACTTCTTCCTGTTCCTGCCCTGCGGCCAGCAACCAGCATCCAGCAGTGCAAAAGTTAAACACAAACACGTGACATACGAAATAAAGGGCTCAGCCCTGCACACACTCACTGCTGGTTCATTACGGCTAATGCTCACGAAGAGTGAACATCCTTGCTACCTGAACCTGATTCCCCATTTCTGGTTCCTGCAAATTACTACCATCATCCCCATCATCCTCTGCAATCAACCTGGTCAGTCATCATATTTCATCCACCCTCCTCTACCCTTATCCTCGGTTTATTTGTGCAGACCACTGTACGCTGGACTCATACTCTCCTCACCCCTGGTGCCACCCCGGTACCATCCCCAACCGTGACAGGTAAAGAAGAATCCTAGAGTGTCAGCTAAAGACTTACAGAAATCTCTGGCACATGCTAACATTTTTGTTGACACATCTACAATAAGGAAAACATTAAACAAGAATGGAGTACATGGGTGGACACCACGGAGGAAGCCATTGCTGTCCAAAAAGAATATTGCAGCACATTTGAAGTTTGCAAAAGAGCACCTGGATGTTCCACAGCACTACTGGCAAAATATTCTGTGGACAGACGAAACCAAAATTGAGTTGTTTGGAAAAAACACACAACACTATGTGGAGAAAAAAAAGGCACAGCACACCAACATCAAAACCTCATCCCCACTGTAAAACATGGCGGAGGGAGCATCATGGTTTAGGGCTGCTTTGCTGCCTCAGGGCCTGGACGGATTGTTGTCATTGATGGAAAAATGAATTCCAGAGTTTATCAAGACATTTTGCAGGAAAACGTAAGACCATCTGTCCGCCAACTGAAGCTCCGCAGAGGATGGGTGATGCAACACGACAATGACCCAAAGCATACAAGTAATTCAACAAAAGAATGGCTTCAACAAAAACAAAATACGCCTTCTGGAGTGGCCCAGAGTCCTGACCTCAACCCGATTGAAATGCTGTGACATGACCTTAAGAGAGCGATTCCCACCAGACATCCCAAGAATATTGCTACACTGAAACAGTTTTGTGAAGAGGAGTGGTCCAAAATTACTCCAGATCGTTGTGCAGGTCTGATCTGCAACTACAGGAAACGTTTGGTTGAGGTTGTTGCTGCCAACGGAGGGTCAACCAGTTATGAAGTCCAAAGGTTCACATACTTTTTCCACCCTGCACTGTGAATGTTTACATGTTCTGTTCAATAAAAAACATATGTTTGTGTTGTATTATTTTAAGCAGACTGTGTTTTTCAAATTGTTGTGACTTAGATGAAGATCAGAGCACATTTTATGACCAATTCATGCACAACTCCATGTAATCCCAAAGGGTTCACATACTTTTTCTTGCCACTGTAGGAAAATTTAGTAATTATACTACAACAGACAATGGGACAAACTTTTGCATCTTGAAATGTGAAACCTAAATAGGCTAGGTACAGACAGTTAAATTAAAAACATTACGTAATATTTCTAAATGAGGCAGGACAATGGCAATCCGGATGATAAACAAAATTACAGTGAGCAGATTTACAAACTATTCAAATATAAACAGATATTAACACATTTCTGAGACAGGATTAGCCTTCCAGCATACCCGGTCAACAGAAAACAGATGCAAGAATAAGGTTTTGTCCAACTCAGATTACGTAAACATTCTGCACACAAGAGAGGCCAATGAAATATGGATTATGAGGCCTGCACCTTACAAATATGCCTCCAGGTCCATGCACCCCAAGTCCAAAGTGACTTACATCACATGCGCCATCATACGGCAAAATTTATCAGCAACCCATTTCTGGTGCCCAAGAAAGAGGACGGTATACGCCCGGTTATCAATCTAAAAGTTCTAAATTTATGTTTTTTAAATTTATGGTACCATCATTTCAGGATGGAGGGCATTCATACTCTCAGAGTGCTTGTGCGCATGCGATTGGATGGTGAAATTAGATCAAGGACATGTATCTATCTGTCCCTATGGCACTAGAACCTTGATTACCTCTGCTTCACATGGCAGGATCAGATATGGAGGTTTACAGATCTCCCTTTCGGCCTCTCGTCAGCTCCTTGGTGCTACATCTATTTAATGAAACCGGTAATGGCATACCTTCGCGCCAGAGGGGCACCAGAGGGGTGCACATGGTGATTTATTTGGACGACATTCTACTGATGTCGAACTCCGTGGATCGGTTACTCCTTCACCTGTCCTGGACCATATCCCTCCGAGATTTAGGGTTTCTAATGAACGAAGAGAAATCCTTCATGATCTTAACCCAAACCATAGTTTCCGGAGTTCCTCTTGGATTCCTTGTCTATGACGGATCCAGAAGCACAAGACAGACAAACTTCATTTTATCTGGCCTCGGGGCCGTCACTACGCATCCCCTCCACTTCAGATGTTGTGCAAAGTTTTATCCACTCTTCTAGAACAAAAAGGCAGATCTAGTTCTAATATCATCACATTGGCCAACTCAACCATGGTATCCCCGTTGTTGGATCGAGCAGTGGATATCCCTCGCGTACTATGGCACTTGCACGATCTGCTGTTGGATCCGGAAGGTCTTCCACACCAGTTGATTGTGACGGCATGTTTGATGCACCTAGCCTGATAAGTTTCTGGCTCCCCTGGCAGACCACAGGAGTTTTGGAACTAACTGCTGAGCTCTTGCAACATGTGTGGGCCCTGGGTACCAGAGGTGCATATGGCTTGGATTGGTGACATTAGATTCCTTCCCAAACACCAGCGATGCCAGAGTCCCTTACTTCCTCTCATTTGTGCACTGCATTTCCAGTATTGTTTGACTCTGGCTTGGCATTCCGTACGATTAATGTACATCGTTCCACCATCACAGCCGGTCATATTGGTTTTGATGGCATCCCTGGCAATCGTCATCCACTGGTTTGCTGATTACTAAAGGGTGTTAGTCTCTCCAGACCTCCGACTCCGTTACTCTACCACTTGGGAGGGGTCTATAATTTTGGACTCCTTAGGTCCTTTGACTGATAACGACAGTCTCTCTCTTCAGCAATTATCTACGAAATTATAGGTCTTATTCGGTTCGATTTCCTGTAAACGTGTTGGAGATGTTCGGGCGCTGGCTTTTCGATCCCGTTCCTTTACCCCAGAAGGGGTTTGTTTTGATGTCTCTAGACGTACCAAGTTGTCTTTTTTCCAGCTTTTTCCATGAATCCGCTGTTGTGCCCGGTGCGCTGCCTTCTCTCTTACTAAACTCACACAAGATCTTCACTCATGCCCGGGCTCCCCTCTGTTCGTGTCATTTCGGGCTCCACATTCACCTGTAAGTAGAACTACTCTGGCTAGATGGGCTTGCTGGTTACTGGGGCTCGCCGTTGTCAGTTTGGGGCTCATTCCATGAGGGGAGCTTCGGCTTCCAAAAGCAATTTTTTTCCGGGCGCCGCCTGGAAGACATCTTAAAAGGTGGCGGATTGGTCCAGGGAATATACTTTCCTGATGTTCTATTTTAAGCCTATTTCCCATATTTCTTAGGCCCTGGTGAGTTGAACCTGCAAATAAGAGTCTCCAAGCTCCTGTTTTAAAACTTCCAAGATTTTCCTACCCTTATGACGGAAGGTTTGGATTTTAATAAGGACTCTGAGGAGAGTATTTCCCGCCTCACCCTCCCTGATGCGGTGGCTATTTTCCCGATTTCGTTTATTGTGAGGTCAATAAACTATTTTCATGACTGTCTCAATTATTTCTCTGAGGTTAACGCGCTGCGCATAGTTCGCCAGGTACCACTTAAAAGATATATGACCTCTCCTTTTGGGAGGTTCGTGTACCATGACTACTGCATGACTTGTTTGATGGGATTCTTGTGGGTCTCAACCGTGTCACTCAGGTTTTCTGCTTCGCGATACTCCTCTTATGGACCTGCTTTTCAGTTGGCTGTTACGACATTGGTTTTTCTGTTTTCTTCGTTGAGCGTTTCTTGGATCCTGTGAAAGTCGCATACAGAAAGAGGATTTTGCCGCTTCTACACTGGCCTTTTATGGACTACGGTGGGAGGGGGTCACTGGACTATGGGAATGTATACCCCGTTAAAGTTTTTTTCTTATGTGTTCTCTTTGCAAATACTCACCTCTAGGTACTTATTAAAATCCAAAAACTTGCCATCAAAAGCGTTGGAATATTTGGGAAAAAAGTTTCTATCCTTTTGATGGAAAGTTTGGATTTTAATAAGGGGTTGGAGCCGAATATTTGGTTTTTCTTTCCTTTAATTCTTACAGTAGCAAAGAAAAAGTTTTGAACAAAAACATAGAAAATTCATAGGACATAATCCCCAATCCAAGGGACCCCCCCCCCCCTTAACGAACAGGCGTCTGACGCTCCGGGAAACAATCCCCTGCAGTTGGGGCAGGGGAAAGTCTGTTCAGAAGCACTGACTCAAGTAAACAAACTCAGACACCCCCTCCCCCCGCCCGAGAAGAAAAATCACCACAATAGGAGAGCAGCGATACTTCGCTGAAGGCTCTGAGGAGCAGCAAAGAAAGAGGGTTTGCCGCTTCAGCATATTTATAGACTGGATAAGGGGGTGGCTGGGAGAGGTCAAGGTGTGTGTGTGGGGGGGGGGGCCCTTGGAATGGGGAGTTTAGACTAAGAATTTTCTATGTTTTGTTCAATACTTTTTCTTTGCTGCTGAGAATTAAAAGCGAGTAGTTACAGGCATTTATACAGCGCCAGCATATTTCGTAACACTTTAGAATAAGGGAGCACAAACACGAGATGTACATGAAAACCCTGCCCACAGCATGACTGTCCAGGTCATACAGTACTTAACAAAGTGCTCAGACACCCTGTGGAGCTTACAATCTAAGGGACAGGGGTAACAAACAAATGGGAGCAGAGGGAAGGTGAAGCTGGTGGCCAGAAAGAATATAACAGGGCTTGCAGGGGAAGGACCAGAAGCTTGGGCTTAGCAAGAGGAATTGGAGAGAGAAGTGAAAACAGCTGGAAAGGAGTCCTGAGAATATGGACCAGGCCTAGATAGGAGGAGGGGGCAGTAGAGGGAAGCATGCAGGTTATTATTTCTAAATAAATGATGCAGGTCTGTGTAGGTATGCTGTGGAGGGAGAAGGAGGTTTGGTGAAGATGCTCGTATTATTAACCATTTACGACATAGGGGGAGGGAGGGAGAAACAGAGGGTGTTGTTCTAAGAGAAATGGAGGGAGATTTAAAAGACGACTAGTCAGACAGAGCTTAATAAATGCAGCCATAAAATGCAATTGCAAGAATATAGCAGCCTGGAATCTAGTGTTGGACGGCATGTTGGATCCTAGATACCTTTATACTTGGTTCAGGCACAGAGGCCAAGATGCAGTTCAGTCTGTTTGTGTATGAATAGCAAAGACTCGCCTCTGATCGCCATGTTAAAATCCACGCTTTATTGAACAACGTGCTGGCGTTATTTATTGATATGGCTGAGGTCTGCAGGCGAGGACCTTTGCTGGCTGTGATTACTGGAGTGGGCACTTCAATGGACCTTCATGGTTCTGTTGTTCCATAGTGGAAAGTCTTCCCTCGCACAGGGAGGCAGTCATTGACGCTGGGGCAGCTTTGTACAATTTGTACCGAGCTGATCAGGGAGAGACCGCGACGCTGGAACTAACCGTGGTTGAGGCATGCTAAACAAGAAAGAGGAGAGGTGGAGGGGGGTCCTTTAATGCCACATACACTTAACTGACGACCAGCCCGTCCATGGAGCCGGGTGGTGCAAAGGCTCCAGGCGGCCCTTTGTCAGGGACGGCAAAATGACGCCGTGGCATGGAGCGCCCAGCCCTCCAGCCTCGGCCATCTGATAGATTGTGGCCAGCCATCTGACACGCCCCATGACCTAATCAGGGGGAGCCCTCTGCTGTCATCCTTTGCTCCAGGCAGCACAGTGGCTTGGGCCGGCCCTGCTGAGGGGAGACACATGCACGCACATTTTAAGGACTGAGTGAAGCTGTAGATTTTATCTTGGTGGCACATCCTGATGTCCTGGAAGCTCTTCCTCAGGACATTGGGATAGCATGCGGGCACGCCGGGATCCCTGGCATAGGGGGAGGTTTCATGGATCCCTGCATCGTTTATCGCTCACCTGTAACGCGCGCTGCTGACTCCTTATAGTTTCTTTACATTTTTCAATTTCTTCTCTAAGGTTTTTCACTTCCTGCTCGTGATCGCTTCTCGAAATGAAGTCTCTCAGAGCTGAAGATTCCTCTGGTATGAGGGACGCTGCCAACACAAGAACGGCACAGACCCTGCGTTAACCTTCACACTGCACCCCCACCTTGTGTGTCATGATCTGGCGAGGGCTGGATCCGTACAGCCCATCTCCTGAGCAGCCGGTACCGGAGCCTTACCTTGGCTGTCCAGTCTCTCTACGTGAGTCTTCATTATGCGCCACTGCTGCCGGATGCTGTGGATGAGCTGCTCGCGCACCGTCTCGCAGGATAATTCAGAAATATTCTCTTTACTGGAATCGGCGACGTCCTCATCCACATCAGAAAGGACCTGGGACTTAAACACCAAGAGACAGAATCACCCCCAAAAACAACCACGAGAGATTCCCTGTGACACAGGATACAGGGTCCTATACAACCGAAAGATTCGTGCCAGGAAGGTTTAAACCTGCCCCAGACTTACCGTCAGCGGGCTGTCCTCGGTCTTCTCCTTCCTGGGGGATCTGTGCGGGCTCAGGATGGAAACCATCTCTTTCTTCATTTGCTGCAGCACTTTCTTTAGATCCGTGTTTTCGCTCAGCAGATCTTTCTGTCGCTTCTCGTAATCTCCCAGAAGAAGTTTATACATTTCCTCTTCATTCCTGAAACAGGAAGAACGTAACGAGTCGCTCCATCTCGCACCCGAAACCCACCACCGCAAAACTCACTTTGCTTCCGTGCGGCTGGTCTTCCAAACTGCCCGTTTCCCGTCCGCACGACCCACGTAATTAAGCAAATCAATGGCTAAAAAGAACCAGAAAATAATCTGACATGAGACCCTGTGCATCAGGGAGGGGCTGGGTTATATCTGTGTTATTTGTGTCAGGGAGGGGTTATATCTGTGTGATTTGTGTCAGGGAGGGGTTATATCTGTGTTATTTGTGTCAGGGAGGGGTTATATCTGTGTGATTTGTGTCAGGGAGGGGTCGGGTTATATCTGTGTTATTTGTGTCAGGGAGGGGTCGGGTTATATCTGTGTGATTTGTGTCAGGGAGGGGTCGGGTTATATCTGTGTGATTTGTGTCAGGGAGGGGTCGGGTTATATCTGTGATTTGTGTCAGGGAGGGGTCGGGTTATATCTGTGTTATTTGTGTCAGGGAGGGGTTATATCTGTGTGATTTGTGTCAGGGAGGGGTCGGGTTATATCTGTGTGATTTGTGTCGGGGAGGGGTCGGGTTATATCTGTGTGATTTGTGTCAGGGAGGGGTCGGGTTATATCTGTGTGATTTGTGTCAGGGAGGGGTCGGGTTATATCTGTGTTATTTGTGTCAGGGAGGGGTTATATCTGTGATTTGTGTCAGTGAGGGGTCGGGTTATATCTGTGTGATTTGTGTCAGGGAGGGGTCGGGTTATATCTGTGTTATTTGTGTCAGGGAGGGGTTATATCTGTGTGATTTGTGTCAGGGAGGGGTCGGGTTATATCTGTGTGATTTGTGTCGGGGAGGGGTCGGGTTATATCTGTGTGATTTGTGTCAGGGAGGGGTCGGGTTATATCTGTGTGATTTGTGTCAGGGAGGGGTCGGGTTATATCTGTGTTATTTGTGTCAGGGAGGGGTTATATCTGTGTGATTTGTGTCAGGGAGGGGTCGGGTTATATCTGTGTGATTTGTGTCAGGGAGGGGTCGGGTTATATCTGTGATTTGTGTCAGGGAGGGGTCGGGTTATATCTGTGTGATTTGTGTCAGGGAGGGGTCGGGTTATATCTGTGATTTGTGTCAGGGAGGGGTCGGGTTATATCTGTGTGATTTGTGTCAGGGAGGGGTCGGTTATATCTGTGTGATTTGTGTCAGGGAGGGGTCGGGTTATATCTGTGTGATTTGTGTCAGGAAGGGGTCGGGTTATATCTGTGTGATTTGTGTCAGGGAGGGGTCGGGTTATATCTGTGATTTGTGTCAGGGAGGGGTCGGGTTATATCTGTGATTTGTGTCAGGGAGGGGTCGGGTTATATCTGTGTGATTTGTGTCAGGGAGGGGTCGGTTATATCTGTGTGATTTGTGTCAGGGAGGGGTCGGTTATATCTGTGTGATTTGTGTCAGGAAGGGGTCGGGTTATATCTGTGTGATTTGTGTCAGGGAGGGGTCGGGTTATATCTGTGATTTGTGTCAGGGAGGGGTCGGGTTATATCTGTGATTTGTGTCGGGGAGGGGTCGGGTTATATCTGTGTGATTTGTGTCAGGGAGGGGTCGGTTATATCTGTGATTTGTGTCAGGAAGGGGTCGGGTTATATCTGTGATTTGTGTCAGGGAGAGGTCGGGTTATATCTGTGATTTGTGTCGGGGAGGGGTCGGGTTATATCTGTGATTTGTGTCAGGAAGGGGTCGGGTTATATCTGTGATTTGTGTCAGGGAGAGGTCGGGTTATATCTGTGATTTGTGTCAGGGAGGGGTCGGTTATATCTGTGTGATTTGTGTCAGGGAGGGGTCGGGTTATATCTGTGTGTAATGTGTCAGGGAGGGGTCGGGTTATATCTGTGTGATTTGTGTCAGGGAGGGGTCGTGCTATGGTGTTATATCTGTGTGTAATGTGTCAGAGGGGGGGTTTATATCTGTGTTATTTGTGTCAGGGAGGGGTCGGGTTATATCTGTGATTTGTGTCAGGGAGGGTGTCGGGTTATATCTGTGTGATTTGTGTCGGGGAGGGGTCGGGTTATATCTGTGTGATTTGTGTCAGGAAGGGTCGGTTATATCTGTGTGATTTGTGTCAGGGAGGGGTCGGGTTATATCTGTGTGATTTGTGTCGGGGAGGGGTCGGGTTATAGCTGTGTGATTTGTGTCAGGGAGGGGTCGGGTTATATCTGTGATTTGTGTCAGGGAGGGGTCGGTTATATCTGTGTGATTTGTGTCAGGGAGGGGTCGGGTTATATCTGTGTGTAATGTGTCGGAGGGGTCGGGTTATATCTGTGTGATTTGTGTCAGGGAGGGGTCGGGTTATATCTGTGTGTAATGTGTCAGGGGGTCGGTTATATCTGTGTATTTGTGTCAGGGAGGGGTCGGGTTATATCTGATTTGTGTCAGGGAGGGGTCGGTTATATCTGTGTGATTTGTGTCGGGGAGGGGTCGGGTTATATCTGTGTGATTTGTGTCAGGGAAGGGTCGGGTTATATCTGTGTGATTTGTGTCAGGGAGGGGTCGGGTTATATCTGTGTGATTTGTGTCAGGGAGGGGTCGGGTTATATTCTGATGATTGTGTCGGGGAGGGGGTCGGGTTATATCTGTGATTTGTGTCAGGGAGGGGTCGGGTTATATCTGTGTGATTTGTGTCGGGGAGGGGTCGGGTTATAGCTGTGTGATTTGTGTCAGGAGGGGTCGGGTATATCTGTGTGATTTGTGTCGGGGAGGGGTCGGGTTATAGCTGTGTGATTTGTGTCAGGGAGGGGTCGGGTTATATCTGTGTGATTTGTGTCAGGGAGGGGTCGGGTTATATCTGTGTGATTTGTGTCAGGGAGGGGTCGGTTATATCTGTGTGATTTGTGTCGGGGAGGGGTCGGGTATATCTGTGTGATTTGTGTCAGGGAGGGGTCGGGTTATATCTGTGTGATTTGTGTCGGGGAGGGGTCGGGTTATATCTGTGTGTTTGTGTCGGGGAGGGGTCGGGTTATATCTGTGTGATTTGTGTCGGGGAGGGGTCGGGTTATAGCTGTGTGATTTGTGTCAGGGAGGGGTCGGGTTATCTCTGTGATTTGTGTCAGGGAGGGGTCGGTTATATCTGTGTGATTTGTGTCGGGGAGGGGTCGGGTTATATCTGTGTGATTTGTGTCAGGGAGGGGTCGGGTTATATCTGTGTGATTTGTGTCAGGGAGGGGTCGGGTTATATCTGTGTGATTTGTGTCGGGGAGGGGTCGGGTTATATCTGTGTGATTTGTGTCAGGGAGGGGTCGGGTTATATCTGTGTGATTTGTGTCGGGGAGGGTCGTATATCTGTGTGATTTGTGTCAGGGAGGGGTCGGGTTATATCTGTGTGATTTGTGTCGGGGAGGGGTCGGGTTATATCTGTGTGATTTGTGTCGGGGAGGGGTCGGGTTATATGTATGTGGTTAGGTTTGACAGCCCCGGGCACGTGGCACTCACAGATCTTCTTGTCCCTTTTATCCATCACCAGTTGGTAAAGTCTCTCCTTCAGTTTGTTAAACTCGCGCTCTTTCCGCTTAATGTTGTGGTTGTATTGAGTGCAGCGGCTGGCGAGGAGGTTCTGCAGCTTCTGGACCTTTGATACATATAAAAACACAATCCTGAGCACAAACTCCCACAACACCCAGTGTGAACAATGAGGGTCCAGTCACATTGTAGTGTCGCTAAAGCGGGAGCTCACTTGCCCACAGCCCTGGAGGGGATTGCTGGAGTTCCCCCATGTTCCCGATCAGTTTCTGGTTTTAAGGTGAAAAGGAAAAACACACACACACACACACTTGTGTCTTGCCCAGATAGAGGTCTTCCCTCAGACTGGCCCAAGAGCTTACACATTGACCAGCCCTTACAGTGCGACAAACCCCTGTGATATGTTGGGATACAGAGTGTAGTGTAACGCTATGACACGTGCGGACATTACACCAGTTACACCATCCACCCATTACCGTAACCCAGGTGCCGTCTCTTACCTCCTCCTTCTCGTTTTTCAGTAGTTGCATTAGGTTCCTGGTCTTGCTGTGCACCTGACGCTCCCTCTCCTGCAGGGCGGCGCTCTCCCGCCGCGTCAGCTCAAGCTGCTCCTGAAAGAAGCATTGCATGTGTCAATATCCGGGGGGTCCACACTGCGTGTTATATGCAGAGCAGCTACACGTACCCACGGGACACGAAAGGTATCAGTAACCTCTCCCTGGAGGAGAGTAAAAGGAGCTCAGCATCCAGCGCTGTAAAACCCGTGCAAAGCAGCGGCCGCCACCGCGTCAGAATTAAAAGCACGGCAAATCTGTAAAAACGACGAACTGACAGGAAGGACTCGATGCTGCCGTAACCGGCGCCGGAAACCACACAAACCAACAAGAGGTGCAGGAAGGACTCGATGCTGCCGTAACCGGCGCCGGAAACCACACAAACCAACAAGAGGTGCAGGAAGGACTCGATGCTGCCATAACCGGCGCCAGAAACCACACAAACCAACAAGAGGTGCAGGAAGGACTCGATGCTACCGTAACCAGTGCCGGAAACCACACAAACCAACAAGAGGTGCAGGAAGGACTCGATGCTGCCGTAACCGGTGCCAGAAACCACACAAACCAACAAGAGGTGCAGGAAGGACTCGATGCTACCGTAACCGTGCCAGAAACCACACAAACCAACAAGAGGTGCAGGAAGGACTCGATGCTACCATAACCGGCGCCAGAAACCACACAAACCAACAAGAGGTGCAGGAAGGACTCGATGCTACCGTAACCGGTGCCGGAAACCACACAAACCAACAAGAGGTGCAGGAAGGACTCGATGCTGCCGTAACCGGTGCCAGAAACCACACAAACCAACAAGAGGTGCAGGAAGGACTCGATGCTGCCATAACCGGCGCCAGAAACAACACAAACCAACAAGAGGTGCAGGAAGGACTCGATGCTGCCGTAACCTGCGCCAGAAACCACACAAACCAACAAGAGGTGCAGGAAGGACTCGATGCTACCGTAACCGGTGCCAGAAACCACACAAACCAACAAGAGGTGCAGGAAGGACTCGATGCTACCGTAACCGGCGCCAGAAACCACACAAACCAACAAGAGGTGCAGGAAGGACTCGATGCTGCCGTAACCGGTGCCAGAAACCACACAAACCAACAAGAGGTGCAGGAAGGACTCGATGCTGCCATAACCGGCGCCAGAAACCACACAAACCAACAAGAGGTGCAGGAAGGACTCGATGCTGCCGTAACCTGCGCCAGAAACCACACAAACCAACAAGAGGTGCAGGAAGGACTCGATGCTACCGTAACCGGTGCCAGAAACCACACAAACCAACAAGAGGTGCAGGAAGGACTCGATGCTACCGTAACCGGTGCCGGAAACCACACAAACCAACAAGAGGTGCAGGAAGGACTCGATGCTGCCGTAACCGGTGCCAGAAACCACACAAACCAACAAGAGGTGCAGGAAGGACTCGATGCTGCCATAACCGGCGCCAGAAACCACACAAACCAACAAGAGGTGCAGGAAGGACTCGATGCTGCCGTAACCAGCGCCAGAAACCACAAACCAACAAGAGGTGCAGGAAGGACTCGATGCTGCCGTAACCGGTGCTGGAAATGACAATCACAGGATTTTTTTGGAATAGAAAATATATATGTATACACACTGGGTTATTCAAAAAGAATAAACAGATTTTTTTTTATATTTTTTAATTTTTATTTTGTAAAAATTACATCAAGAAATCAAACATGGAGTGAGGGCCTCGCAGGGCCACACAAGGTCATCTAGTATACCAAAAATAAGAGGGGTGAGAGGAATCGAGAGGTGACGCAGAGAGAGCTGGAGGCAGGTACTGGCTGGACAAAAGGGGGGGGGGGAGAGGAGACTGCCCTTAAAAGTACAGCATTCCCAGCTCACCTAGGCCCCCCCCCGCCCCAGGAGAACAAGGGCCATGGCAGAGGCTATGAGGCCGGGAGACCTGGGGCCGAGAGGACGGCCAGAGCCTAGGTAGCTATCCTAGCGGCTCACCCATGTTGCTACCCATTATCTCATAAAAAAAAGGGAGGGGTGGGGGGGGACTGATGCTCCAGCATCAAGGCCTTGAACTCTGCCGGCACCGCTATACGTTCGGTCAGGAGAACAGACGGAGGGTGTAGGTAAAAAACAGGAGAGGTTGGTCAATTCGGCCAAAAACAGTCCATCATGAAGGAACAGCATAACGTGTCAGACCAGAAAACAATGGAATCAAGGATGTCGGCAGAATAAGCTACGACAAAGGTTTCTATGGGTAGGGAAGGATGCTGGGGGGGGGGGGGGGGTCAGAACAGGCCTCCGAGAGCAGTCAAATAGCCATAAACAGCGTAGGGGCATGAGGCTCGAGGACAAATAACACAGGGCAGGTAATAGGTAGGGCCTTCAGCCGACATAGAACTGAGTCTGGAGCAGGGGCGGACTGACCCATCGGGCACATGGGCGCTGCCTGAGGGCCCGCGGGTCAGTAGGGGCCCGGTTTTGGAAGGCTCAGTAGTCCCAGATATTTTCCCTCAGCTCCAAAGGGAAGATCATCTCAGAATGGCTGTGGCACCCGGCCCAGCGGTGCACTACCAAACCGCCGCGGCGGCGCTGCAGTGTGCCTAACAGGAGGGGGGCACGTGTATTGACGCTGCCCCCTCACGTGATGCACGCGCCACTCACATTGTGCTTTAGATCTGTGCCCTGCTTCCAGCCACGTGCATCCAAGCACTGCATCCTGCCGACACCAGCGGGACGGTCACCCTGAACTCGGCAGGCATGCTTCTTCTTGCCAGCCTCAGCACCATGCCCGGAGTGGCATTAAGCGGTGGAGGGGGCAGAATGAGCCCCTGCCCACAGATTGTGCTGCGCTGATATCATGCTCCCAGGTGGCGCTGTGCGCTGCCGGGACCAGCTCTGCCGGGACTCACTCTCTCTCAGCCCCTGCATCAATTACTACATCTTGTTCCTGTGAGTCGTCACTCAGCGCCGGTCTCCATATACCAAGCCCCCCCCCCCCATAATACAGAGACCAGCACTCCTTCAGCTGCCAGTCTCGATGCTTAAACTGCATTTCTAGGCCCCCCCCCTCAAATGCCCACCTTCCTCAAAAGCCTGCGGGGGACTTTATATTGATCCAGCACTGCACAACAAGGACCCCCTCCCCTCCAGCTCATCCTGTCCTGACATTTAGGACTTCTGTTTCTATCTTGCAAGGAAACCCAAAATGAATCTTTTTCAGGAATCAGGAGAGCCCCCTGTACTGTAGGTATAGCCCCCGCATGCCTATTTAATAGTATGTAGCCCCATATCTTGATCAGAGGGACCCCCACTTACAATGTGACTTTGTGGGGGGAAGCTCTCCATGAAATGGAATGACCTGATTGTATATGTTGTTAGTGATGATAACCCGCTTACTATTTATTAACCCCCCCCCACATATTTTAATAGGAAGGATTTCTATAAATGTATTTTTTTTATTGTCTCTAACTTTGCCTTTTTTAAGGAGCTGTAGCATTGTGACTGCAGATCCCAATATAAAACTGCCTGTATACTGCGCGCTCTATATACTGCGCGCTCTATATACTGCACGCTCTATATACTGCACGCTCTACATACTGCGCGCTCTATATACACTGCGCGCTCTATATACACTGCGCGCTCTATATACACTGCGCGCTCTATATACACTGCGCGCTCTATATACACTGCGCGCTCTATATACACTGCGCGCTCTATGGAAAAGGAACTCGGACACCTCAGCTTAATCCTAATAATAAGAGAGGACAAATGAAATGCTTGGGGGGGGGGGGGGTTGAATAAAATCTATACGTTACTATTAAGTTTTATTGCTGTGGATTCTGTGATACGCTCACATACACTGCACATTACTGTGAGTTTTATTGTTGTGGAGCTCTGTGATACAGTAATGTGCAGTGTGTATGAGCGTATCACAGAGCTCCACAACAATAAAACTCACAGTAATGTGCGGGGTGTATGAGCGTGAGTTTTATTGTTGTGGAGCTCTGGGATACAGTAATGTGCGGGGTGTAGGAGCGTGAGTTTTATTGTTGTGGAGCTCTGGGATACAGTTATGTGCGGGGTGGATGAGTGTGAGTTTAGTTGCTGTGGAGCTCTGGGATACAGTAATGTGCGGGGTGTAGGAGCGTGAGTTTTATTGTTGTGGAGCTCTGGGATACAGTAATGTGCGGGGTGTAGGAGCGTGAGTTTTATTGTTGTGGAGCTCTGGGATACAGTAATGTGCGGGGTGTAGGAGCGTGAGTTTTATTGTTGTGGAGCTCTGGGATACAGTAATGTGCGGGGTGTAGGAGCGTGAGTTTTATTGTTGTGGAGCTCTGGGATACAGTAATGTGCGGGGTGTAGGAGCGTGAGTTTTATTGTTGTGGAGCTCTGGGATTCAGTAATGTGCGGGGTGTATGAGCGTGAGTTTTATTGTTGTGGAGCTCTGGGATACAGTAATGTGCGGGGTGTAGGAGCGTGAGTTTTATTTTGTGGAGCTCTGGGATACAGTAATGTGCGGGGTGTAGGAGCGTGAGTTTTATTGTTGTGGAGCTCTGGGATACAGTAATGTGCGGGGTGTAGGAGCGTGAGTTTTATTGTTGTGGAGCTCTGGGATACAGTAATGTGCGGGGTGTAGGAGCGTGAGTTTTATTGTTGTGGAGCTCTGGGATACAGTAATGTGCGGGGTGTAGGAGCGTGAGTTTTATTGTTGTGGAGCTCTGGGATTCAGTAATGTGCGGGGTGTATGAGTGTATTATTAGAATTAAAATTATTAGTTTGAAAATTGTGTGAAGAAATAAATTCTTTAACACAACAATGTGCATGTAGGTTGTGCGTTGTATGGGAGGGGTTTATGGGTGTGGCCTACTGTGTAGGCTTGGCACAAGGGGCCCCACTAACTCCTATTGCCCAGGGGCCCCATTAGTGGTCAGTCCTCCCCTGGTCTGGAGCCAAGGGATCCGGTGACCGCAGTACATCCAGCGTAGACAGGAGTAACCACCCCTCCTCCAGAGTGTTAACACTATGCTGTACCCCGTTATGGGTGATCACCAGTGAATCAGCAGCACCCCATCGGTATCGAAGCTCTGCAGCTCGCAAATCGCAACGTCACCTCCCTGAAGCGACGTCGTGCCAACAGGGTCGAAAATGGCAGGTCATGGAACAAGGAAAGTGACATCGATTCAATCGCCAACGGGATGTAGGAATAGCCATAATTTGAGCCTTCAAAGAAGGGTCCCGGTCCAACGCCAGAACATCTCGGAAGACATCACTTGGGGCCATCGGCGACTATCGCAGGCGTGTCACAGACCCGAAGACAGCAGGTTCATCTCGCCCCCCACTGGAGCAGGGGAGTAGCCAGTCGGTTAAGAAGATCTAAAAGCTTCCCAGGTGGGACAGACTCCGGTATGACACGAACCCGTAGATTACGACGTTTGTGTTGCAACTCGACTTGGGCCACTGATCTCGTGAGGTGCTCCACCTGACTTCGCAAAGAGTCTGAGTCATCAAGTGGTCTCGAGTCGTCTCCAGGTCGGTCGTGCGTTCCTGCACGGAGGCTACCTGGGTCCGAACCCCCGCCGTCTCCGCCTGCAATCTGCGGATATCAGCCTGCCATGTGGCCTGCACGTTGAGGAGCAGCTGCTGAAGATCTCCCTTGGTAGAGGGCAGGTGAGCAGTGTCCTTAGCTCTCCCCATCGAGGCCATCATAGGAGGGGGTCCCACGAGGGAGCCACAGTGCTCACAGATGTCTCTGTATGGGTGGGTTGTAATGGCTGCGGGGTAATCTGGGATGCCGGGTGTGACGGAATGGGTGTTGTCCGCCTGCGGGTGTGCTCCTATCTGCTCCTCCCACTGCGCTTACCGCCGGCCCGACTACCGAGTGGCATGGCACTCGGCGTCTCGTGCGGCCTGGAGTGACCCCGGGGAAGGGTTGGCGGGCTATGGAGAGGGACCCCCTGCGTGAGATCAGCCCGACCACCGAGCGTCGCGGCCCTCGGCGTCTCGAGCAGCTGATCTACTGACCTTGGTGGAGATCGGATCGTCTGTGGAGCGGGCTGTACGGTTGGGAAACGTTTCGTCCGTTCGGATGGGAAACGTTTCGGAATTCACTCGGAAGTGCAGCGCTTCGGTATACCGATGCGCAGAAGACACGCCGCGGCTTCGGATCGGGGAAGCGGAATCGAAGCGTGGGCGATCGTTCGATTTGGTCGAAGCACGTACGATGCACCTCTGTTCTGATCCGAGATGCAGACACAGGGTAGCCGGATCGTACCTCGGGGTAACGTACCCTGGAGACCGCGCGGGATCTCAGCAGCACGATCGTCAATAAAGGACACCAGGCGGAGCTGTATGCACTGGATGAACTGACTTTTACTGGGGAATCACATATTTTTATAAACATTCGTACAGAGAGAGAACAATAGGAATCCCTGCCCGCCCCCATGAGTCTCATTGGCCCTCGCTGGAAAAAGGTACCTGGGTCCCGATTCGTATTGGCTGTTCCGAATCGGGGTGGTGCCGATTCGTACCCGGAAGGTCCGAATCGGCCATTTTACGATCCGATCAATTCGACCGGATCCACGAGGCACTGGGAAATGGCGGCGGGCAAAGCATACAATGGGGGGTTTTAACATACGGTTCACAGTTACACATACGGGGACACTTTTATTACATCACACAATAAAACCACATCTATTAAAATAAAACAAGGTGTTCCTATGGTGCAACGGCACCTAGGAGTCCATAGCAACACAACCGTCCTCAAAACTGTCCCTGGCTGAGGGTCCTGGGGTTGGCGTCCGAGCCTCTTGGGCCATTCCGTGACACCGAGGGTCCCCCGGCAGTGTCGGCTGGCTCCAGACAGGTGTCGTCTCCCTCCTCCGAGGACTCCAGCCCGCGCAAAGTGGAAGCCTCCAGAGGGCATGTGCATCGCTTCCCATCTGCACCCAGGAAGTCACGGATGTCCTGCAGTCCGTGACCCTCGGAGAGGGGGAGTTTTTGAGTGGTCTTCTTATCCATGGTGACCCAGATGCGGAGAGCCCGAGCTGCTGCCGAACCGATTTCTTTACGCAATATTTTATTAAGGAAAAGTAATAAAAAACTCCAGCCAAGTCCCAAGTATTAAACTCACAATCACCTTTTATTTCCGGTCTTACAAGTGTTCAATGTGACACCATGTGCAGCGCGGGCAACATCGATGCGAGAAGAGAATCCCTCCCAGGCGCGTATCAGCACATCACCATCCACAGAGTTGTTCGCGGTTTAAGGTTATGGAGGTTAGTGGGCAGCGGTGGAACTTAAACGCCATCTTTTACATATCCCCACAAGAAAGAAATCACACACGGTGAGGTGTGGGGATCTCGCAGGCCAAGCACAAAGAGCAAGGTCACTGGCCCCCTTCCAACCAATCCATCACTGGGGCACATTTAAAAAAGCTGGAACCATTAAGTGCCAATGGGGTGGTGCTCCATCTTGTTGAAAAATGAAGTCATGTGAATCTGCCTGCAGTGAAGTGAAGAGCACGTTTTGGAACATAAATCGAGCATATTCCTTCAAAGAAAAAGGGACCATAAACCTTGTTCAGAGACAGAGCACAGAAGACGTTCACCTTAGGGGAAATCTCTTTTTTTTTTGAGAAAGTATTTGAGATTTCTCTGGTTTCCCAGGAAGGATACATTGAGATTTCTCTGGTTTCCCAGGAAGGATACATTGAGATTTCTCTGGTTTCCCAGGAAGGATACATTGAGATTTCTCTGGTTTCCCAGGAAGGATACATTGAGATTTCTCTGGTTTCCCAGGAAGGATACAGTGAGATTTCTCTGGTTTCCCAGGAAGGATACATTGAGATTCTCTGTTTCCCAGGAAGGATACATTGAGATTTCTCTGGTTCCCAGGAAGGATACATTGAGATTTCTCTGGTTTCCCAGGAAGGATACATTGAGATTTCTCTGGTTTTCCAGGAAGGATACAGTGAGATTTCTCTGGTTCCCAGGAAGGATACATTGAGATTTCTCTGGTTTCCCAGGAAGGATACATTGAGATTTCTCTGGTTTCCCAGGAAGGATACATTGAGATTTCTCTGGTTTTCCAGGAAGGATACAGTGAGATTTCTCTGGTTTCCCAGGAAGGATACATTGAGATTTCTCTGGTTTCCCAGGAAGGATACATTGAGATTTCTCTGGTTTCCCAGGAAGGATACATTGAGATTTCTCTGGTTTTCCAGGAAGGATACATTGAGATTTCTCTGGTTTCCCAGGAAGGATACATTGAGATTTCTCTGGTTTCCCAGGAAGGATACATTGAGATTTCTCTGGTTTCCCAGGAAGGATACAGTGAGATTTCTCTGGTTTCCCAGGAAGGATACATTGAGATTTCTCATGTTTTACAAGAAGGATACATTGAGATTTCTCTGGTTTTCCAGGAAGGATACATTGAGATTTCTCATGTTTTACAAGAAGGATACATTGAGATTTCTCTGGTTTCCCAGGAAGGATACAGTGAGATTTCTCTGGTTTCCCAGGAAGGATACATTGAGATTTCTCTGGTTTTCCAGGAAGGATACATTGAGATTTCTCTGGTTTCCCAGGAAGGATACATTGAGATTTCTCTGGGTCCAGTAATTCTTTTGCAGTCTTGGCCTCTTCCATCATCTCAAATAAACAGACCATAGGTCCAGCCACATCAAGGACATTGTCCTGACAGTTTGTTTTTACCCCCCCTCTTTGAGCATGGTCTTTCTTAGGAGACCACCCTCGTCTGTCGATATATTTTTGGAAACCGATCGACAACTGGAGTTAAACAGGTCTTCCCAGCAGTGGTGGGTCTGGGGCATTCCGTCCTGAGCGTGGCACGGTCCACCCTTTCGAATGGCCTTAGCATATGCGCATCCACCCACTGGTCAATGTGTGGGGCAGGACAGCAGACGTTGGATCGAGGGTATGTGAGGTCCTGTGGTGCAAACAGTGGCTCGCCCTGGGGGTCAGATGTCCGCACTTCTGAAGGAGGAGGGTCGACCTAGCAGGAGCCTCTGCGACCAGGATATCCGGGTCCATGGGAACCTCGCCTGGAAAGCTGTGGTCGGGCCAAGACTGCGCAAAGAGAAAGCAACCGCCCGGTGGCTCAAAGGAATGATTGGTAAATTTTGGTAAGGACACAAAGAACACTACAAAAACAAACAAACAAAAAGGGACACCGAATTCCTTTATGTTTCCAGAATGAAAGGAATTAAACTTTACTAATTTTGAATAAAAATAAAGGTTCTTTTAAATCGGCTCTAATTTCGGAGATTCCTCTACATAGATTATAGAAAAGAAAAAGGCAAATTTCATCAGTATTACCTGTAGATACTCGAGTATAACGCTAGATTTTGGTGCCAAAAATTTACTTCAAAATTGGAGGGGTTGGTTATATTCGAGACATCTGCATCGCGTGTAAAAACAAACAAAAAAAAACTTGCCTTGCTCTGGATCCCAAGTCTCCCAGAAGTTCCGGTAGTCTCGCAGAAGTGAATGAGGGTTCCCTGATGCTTGCAAACACTTCAGGAACTCCCGGATTCGGGAAGAGGTGGGATCCATCACGGCCAGAGGGCATGCTCGGTTTAAGCCAATCATTCCCCTCGCTTACCTCTGCTGGCCATCTAAAATCGCTAGTAAAGCAGACGGGTGGCCGGCGACTTTATACCTAGTAACAACTGCAATCATTCTAGAGCAGCCAGCCTGACTGTGTTAAGAGAACCTCGAAGGATTTTAATGGTTTAGCGCTACAGTATAGTTTTATCATTTTGTTCCTCGCGTTATATTCGAGTCTTCTCTCATTTCCATAATAAATCTCTATCCGTCTCATTATATTCGGGTCGCGCTATACTCGAGTATCTACGGTAGATCATACAGCTGCAATGTAAATCAACGTTATTTCCATTCAATCGTAAAACAACACAAAAACGATAAAACCAGAGGAATTGCAAATACTGCCTGAAACAGAAGGGGATCATGCACTGTGAGGGACGCGGCGCACCGTGAGGGACGGGACGCGGCGCACCGTGAGGGACGGGACGCGGCGCACCGTGAGGGACGGGACGCGGCGCACCGTGAGGGACGGGACGCGGCGCACCGTGAGGGACGCGACGCTGCGCACCGTGAGGGACGCGACGCTGCGCACCGTGAGGGACGCGACGCTGCGCACCGTGAGGGACGGGACGCGGCGCACCGTGAGGGACGGGACGCGGCGCACCGTGAGGGACGCGGCGCACCGTGAGGGACGCGGCGCACCGTGAGGGACGCGGCACACTGTAAAAATTTTACAAAACAAAAAAAAAAAAAACACTGGTTTCTGGCAATGGTTTTTTGGGAAAAAAAAAAAATCACATGGTAGTAAAGGGGTTAAAGGCCTCCCAAGCTGGTTGCCATTGAGGACTAGCTCAAAGTTTTCATCCACAAGAAGTTCACGAATTTGAGGAGCAATGAAGAATCCTTCCGTAACGTTAGGCTCACTCATTCGTGGAAATGTGTCCCGCCGGTTTGTGAAAGCTTCTCCTTCCCCCTTTACAAAGCTCTTCATCAGGCCGAGTTTGATGGGTAAAGGAGGCAGAAGCGACGAGCCAGAGGCCTGTGCTGGACACGCTTTCCCCGGGTGGCAGAGTTTCCATTGGGGAGCAGTCTTGTCGGTTGTAGTGTGAGGATCTCGCCTGTCGCACTCACACAGGAAGCGGCAGAACTTGGTGTATACCAGCTGCATGTCCAGCAATATTGCCGTCACCTCCAGGTCTCCACAGATCGGCCATTGCTGGTCTTAGTACCTTATGGCTTCCAGCAGTGATTTCATATTGGCATAGGTTTCGCTCTCAAGGTTTGCCGGCCCTATAAATCGCTCTATGTACGATCTTAATTATCTGCTCGGAGCGTCGCTTCATACACACGTCCTAAAGCCTCATAAATGGGCTGGATCTCGGAAACGAGGAGACCATAACGAGCCTTTCATCGTTTGCCCAGTGTAATGGGAAGAACAAACCAAGCCAGACGCCGCTCCCAGTGATGGGCAACAGCCCGACGGGTCACCCGCACGGCTAAAACTAGGACAGGTGACTGTCAACAACAAGACGGGTAAATATGAAAAGAAATACTGAAACCTGCAGCGCGAGCATCCGAGAGATGTGACCTCTGTGGAAGCGCTTCCCCCGGAACGGACACATATTGGAAGGGATTGCAGTGGCACCAGGACTGTCTCTACATGTTGGAGATGGGTTTTTTATGGCTTTTTCAAAGTTTCTTGAACTTTTTGCTTTTCTTGTTCCAACAGCAACAAAGGGAAAACTTGAAACTACTGGGCTCCGAGTAAATGCAAACACCTGCTGCTGCCGCTCTGTGATTGATGGATGATGCTCTTTTACTCGTTTGAAGAAGTTCTACAGTTGCCAGGCAGATTGCCGCGCTTGCACTGCCCTTCTATGAATGGGCAAAGGATGCTCTGGTTTTCTGGTTTTTCTTTTCCCCTAATGTCTTTCTTTGCAATATAGAGAATGCAAATACTCGCCTGTGAGTCCTTAATAAAATTTTGGAATTTTCCCATTTCATGACGGAAAGTTTGAATTTTAATAAGGGTTTGAAGGCGAGTATTTGCTTCTCTTTTTCATTTATTATCCTCAGCAGCAAAAATATTTGAAGTGAAACAAACAAAAAACTTCCCCCACAACAGGGGTTAACGCAGGATCCCCACTGTCCTTTCCCCAACGGTCCATGTAGCTCCGCCCATAGGGTAGCTCCTCTTTTATTGATGAACCGAGCCAGTATATCCAACAGGTGCTCGTAGAAATCTTAACGGGGAGGAGACGGAGGAAACAAAGGAATCCAACGTGGAAATCTGAACAACGTGCAACCAAAGGACCATCATGCTGAAAGAAAGCAAAGACAAGAAAAGGCGATTTAGTCCCTGAGCCATAACTATGTGCATAAAACATTTCTAGCGCCAGAAGAACCACAGGAGGTGAAGACAAAAAAACAATAAAGTAAATAACAAAGACACAAATCATTTAATGACACAAAACCAAGAAGTACATCAAAAGGGAGGGAAAATACAGGAGGGAAATTCTCGCCTCCGAGTCCTTATTAAAATTCAAACTTTCCGTCATGAAAATTCCACAATTTTATCACAGGACGCGGAGGCTCATATTTGCCAATTCAAAGCTAATCAAAGTAGTCGGAGAGGAATCCAGGTGTTATCCCATACTCCAATGAACCCATCTGTATTAGATGGAACCGTGGACGAAACGTGTTCCTGTTGCCCAGATCTGCAACCACAGCTGTCTAGATCAGACCGAAAAGTCTTGGACTCGTCATGAGAACCAGAAATCAGCCAAGCTAATAGACGAAGATTGTCTTGTAAGAGGAGAGGATGATGAAAGCCGTCAACGTCCTGTAGGTTCATTCTAGGGCAGTCGATCGCCAACTCCAGCAGGGATGGGAACCATGGTTGACCTGGCCAAAATGGAGTTGTTATAACAATGGTCGCCTCTTGTTTCTGAACCTGAGAAATCGTCTGTGTGATGAGAGCAAATGGAGGAAAAGCATAATGACGAGTCCCAGACCAGTTCTGGAGAAAGGCATCCGTATCCAACGCTTCAGGATACGGTTTCCAACTGAAGAAGAGAGGAAGTTGAGTATTCAACCTGGACGCGAATAAATCCCACTTCAGGGGTCCCCACAGAGAATGGATAGAGAAAACCGATGACAGAATGCGCCCATCTCCCGAGTCTAGCAGATGTCTGGAATTCCAATCCGCGATCTGGTTGGAAAGGTACGGTATGAATTGAGCCTGGACCCAGGTATTGGTGTGGAGACAGCGCTGCGGAATATGCTGGCGCTTTATAAATAAAGAATAATAATAAAAATCCCAAAAGTTGGATAGGATCTGGATAATCCAAACCATCCCGTAGGGAACGAGCTTTGAGACGTTGTAAGGCCCGATAATGAAGCGGAGCTGGAGTGATCGCCAACCTTGCAGCCACCAAAAGATCAATCACCCTGGCCAACATCCGTAGTGTAGGTGCTGAATGACGGAGAAGAGATGAAACCTCCTGTCGGATGTCGTGCATCTTGGAAACAGGTAGGAAGAGCATCAGGTTGCGTGAGTCCAAAAGATAACCCAGAAACTCGATTTGTTGTGTTGGAATCAGAAGAGATTTCTGTTCGTTGACGAGGAAACCCAGGTCTTAAATCAGAGTAATAGTCCATTGAAGGTGAGTCAGAAGAACCTCTCGTGAGTGGGACATCAGGAGAATATCATCCAAATAGATAACTAGACGTACTCCTCTCGAACGAAGCGAGGCGACAACCGGCTTCAGTAACTTTCTGAAGCACCATGGAGATGAAGAAAGGCCAAAGGGGAGACACGTGAAACGCCAAACACTGCCTGAGCAACTAAATTGCAGAAAATCCCTGTGAGAAGCATGAATGGGAACCGTAAGGTAGGCGTCTTTTAAATCCAATTTTACCATCCAGTCGTCTTGAAGCAGGACATGTTGAAGAGTGTGAATGTCTTCCATCTTGAAATGTCTGTACCTCACAGACTTGTTCAATTCGCAAAGATTGATCACTGGACGCAGCCTCCACCCTTTTTACACACCAGGAACATGGTGCTCATAAAACCTTCCAAAGAAGGATGGGCCGGTTCCACGGCGCCCTTGCGGATCTTGTATCTCCTCCTGAGCCAGAGACTCCTGAGCATGCGCAAAATGGAGCTGCGCTGGGACAAAATCTATCAAAAAAACTTGGACAGTGGATAAAAACCAAGCATCGGTCGATAGGCCGATACGACCCCCTATTTTCTGCCCATGAAAGGGAATAACTTTAAATTCTCTCACCTGAAGGTCTCCTGAAAGTGGGATCTCTGCCTCGGGTCGGGCCACCACGCCATGGTCTGGCTCTTGATGGGAAGAATTGTGTGCTGGTGGACGTGTCAGTGTAGGACTGATATTTATTTATAAAGGATTTTACCAGGAAGGATACATTGAGATTTCTCTCGTTTTCAAGTATGTCCTGGGTTCAAGAACATTGAGTAGGAAGGGCCTGATGAGCGAGTAGGACCTGCATGGCCGGAAGAGTGACCCCCTGCCTCTGCTGGCCCTGTGAGAGATCCGTCCCAGGAAGACTCTCTTAATAGTGGTTTCTGCCTTATCAAGCAAAGAAAATGCACCAACATAGGTGTTCAGCTTCTTGGCGAAGGGGTCTCCAAAGGGTTGACCCTGGGCTACAACACACAGGTCAGTGGTAGCCATGTGGGATAGCTGGGGGTCCATTTTAAGGAGGATAGTTTTCCTCCGTTCGGATGCCAGGGCCATATTGGCATTACCCAGAAAGCATAGGGACCTTTTGTAACAAGCCATACACTTCGGTGTGGTTAATGAGGGTATGAGAAAGTCTGGCCCGGTCCACCACATCTAGTGCCTTGACTAATGGCCCTATTGTGTCCAGAATCTTATCCTGGCGTGTTTGCATAGCGAAATCAATCCCTCTTTTTGCAGACCAACCCTTGTTGGCCATTAACGTTTGGAAGGCGGGTGACGCAGGTCTTCCCCCTCAGTTGTGCGTCTGGGACATTCAGCCTTTAAATTGGGGCGTGAAAATGTTACCTATAGCGCAGCGCATAATAGAGTCTACATATCTCTCTATATGAGGTAGAGGCGTCCAAGTCGACGAGTTGGGGTGGGAAATGTCCTTGGGGTTAAAAAGAGGATTTCCCGCAGGATCATATATATAGTGTTGCCCACTTGTATAGGAGGTTCCTCCTCCTCTCACATCAAATCCTCATCTAGGTCAGGTGGATATAAGTCAATGGGGTCACCCCCTCATCTTCCCCGTACTCAGGGTCTACTACCACGGAGCTGGTTCCAACGAGGATGAGACTCCGGTCGCTGACCTTGGGTCTCTTTTCATTGGCCGCTTTTTGCGCCCCGCGGTCAGGGGCCCTTTTGCGATAAACGTGCTCGCGTCCAGCATGGACGGCTTCATGGAGGCATGCAGGTCATTAACTGCCAAAGAGTGAAGAAATAGAGGCGCGCAAGGAGCTTTCCAGCTGCTGCACATTTAACCCTAGAACTCGATTTCTTATGAGGAGGTTCGGCCAGAGGAGTCCCCCAAACTTGGGAAAGGGGTGTGGGGGGGGAAGCAAACTGTCCTCCGACCCAGAAGGGCGACAGGGTGGCGGAGAGGGGGGGGGTTTTAGGGACGTTAGAAAGCGATATGGCTTCAGTGTGGTAATCTGAGGTAGTGCCGCTGACTGAACACTAGAGGGCGGGCTCGTGCTGAAGTAGTGCTGGCTGCTCTGTGCGGTGTATGAGTGTAGTGCCACTGACTGAACACTAGGGGGGGGGGGCTCGTGCTGAAGTAGTGCTGGCTGCTCTGTGCGGTGTATGAGGTGTAGTACCGCTGACTGAACACTAGAGGGCGGGCTCACGCTGAAGTTGTGCTGGCTGCTCTGTGCGGTGTATGAGGTGTAGTACCGCTGACTGAACACTAGAGGGCGGGCTCACGCTGAAGTTGTGCTGGCTGCTCTGTGCGGTGTATGAGGTGTAGTACTGCTGACTGAACACTAGAGGGCGGGCTCACGCTGAAGTAGTGCTGGCTGCTCTGTGCGGTGTATGAGGTGTAGTACCGCTGACTGAACACTAGAGGGCGGGCTCGTGCTGAAGTAGTGCTGGCTGCTCTGTGCGGTGTATGAGGTGTAGTGCCGCTGACTGAACACTAGAGGGCGGGCTCGTGCTGAAGTAGTGCTGGCTGCTCTGTGCGGTGTATGAGGTGTAGTGCCACTGACTGAACACTAGGGGGGGGGCTCGTGCTGAAGTAGTGCTGGCTGCTCTGTGCGGTGTATGAGGTGTAGTACCGCTGACTGAACACTAGAGGGCGGGCTCACGCTGAAGTTGTGCTGGCTGCTCTGTGCGGTGTATGAGGTGTAGTACCGCTGACTGAACACTAGAGGGCGGGCTCGCGCTGAAGTAGTGCTGGCTGCTCTGTGCGGTGTATGAGGTGTAGTACCGCTGACTGAAGCAGGAAGACCAGACAGGAAATATCAGCGCGAGCTGTAGTAAAAAATATAAAAAACGCCACCGCGCGCAGGAGCGGGAAAACAGAAACGCAGGAAAAAAGCACAAAAAGGGGCAGAAAAACAGTAAAAAGTAAACCAGAGCCAACAGAAAAGGGGAGAAACCTTGTTGGGAAAACGGGACCACGCGATCTTAACTGCCGGTGCGGCGGGAGCCCCGACCAAAACTGGGAGAATCCGCGTCCCGCCAGAGGGTTAACAAAAAATAATAAACAGCAATAAAACTTTAATAAAATTATATATATATATATACTAAAAATACCATTTAATCACAATCTAAAACACAAAATACATAGTAGTGACGCGCAGAGGTACTTAACTGCCGAGGCGCAGCAAAAAAAGAGGAGGAGCTACATGGACCTTTGGGGAAAGGACAGCGTGGATCCTGGATTAACCCGTTTGTCACGGAACAGACCTGAGCGCTCCTTCCAGCGAGCCACGTGACTAAAAACGCAGACAATTTTAAAGACCATTTTTTCCTTTTATATTTCGGTTTTGCATGTTGGAATGAACAGTTATACCTTTTCTAGATGTGGTTTTATTGGTGTGATGTATTACCATGTATCCTGTATTGTATGAGTGTGGATTCAGATGTGTAATTGTGGGATGCATTTAAAGGTATTATATTTCCCCTTGGTTGCTAGGAGTGAAAGGCTGTGTTGAAATTCAATTGTATGCTAATTTCTGTGTACATTAGCTCTGTGTGTGTGTGTAATCTGATGATGCAAGCATGCCATTGTATGCAAATTGAGTTCCCATTCAAGCCTGGGCATGTCTGTGGGTTACCAAATGCTTTTGTGTTGTGTGTATAAATGCATCTGTCCAAACCCTTCATAAATCAGTCCCTGTTTTAAAGTTATACAGCCTCGTCTGGTGAGTTATTTCAGGACATATCACATTGCACCTAGAAGGCACTCGGCGGCCTTCTACATCACGTCTATCCCAAGACAAGGAGCCTCAAGTCAGCCCAGCAGCCACCTCCACACCAACAAGAGGTCAGTAAATCAGGCTGCTCATGACGTCGAGTCACTCGGTAGTCGGGCCGGACGCCATCAAGGGGGTCAGATAGGAGCAGGACCGCAGGCGGACACCCAATTCCGTCACACATGTTAATATATTTTTGCTGCTGAGGATAATAAATGAAAAAGAGAAGCAAATACTCGCCTCCGAGTCCTGCGATAAAATCCAAACTTTCTGTCATTAGGGTAGTACCCGCTACCAGTATCAGATGGACACACAGAGAGCCTCCCATTCCCAGCTCAGCCAGTATCAGATGGACACACAGAGAGCCTCCCATTCCCAGCTCAGCCAGTATCAGACAAACCCGGATCCCCCCCTGCGCACCTTTTGTTTGCAGTGGATGTTTTGCAGATGATCCAAATCACATTTGACTTTCAGGAGTTGCGTTTGGGAATCGTCGCAGCTGCGGAGTGACCGGGAGTGACGCTGCAGCAGCTCGTGGATACAATTCACAACGGACACAACGTGGAGTCTCATTCCCTCACTGGATTTGGCTGCAGTTTGTAATGGAGAGAAGCCTAAATCTCGCAGTTCCTGGTAAAAACGAGGCAAGAACGGTTTCAGTCACCCCCATCACCCACAGGAGGGTCACCAAGATCCCTGAGCCCACCCGCCGCTAGAAACACCCCCGGCTTCCCCCTGCCCACCCACAACCAGAAGAAGTACACATTCCCTTCCCTGGACAGCCCCTGGGGTCACCACCAGCGCTCACCTGCTCAATGTATCCCACGCACTGCTCCACATTATCCTCTGTACAGAAAGAGACATCACTTGGTGCAGCTTTGGTGAAAGACAGCGTGGTTGGCGGCACGCTCACCGGCGACATCCCGGGCTCCACCTCCTCCTAAAAGAAATGAAGGAAGCGCACAATATTTGGTCGATCAGACAGAGCGCTAGTGACAAGTCGCCACCTTCTGGCCGCTGTTGGGAACAACCTAAAAAAAAAAAAAAAAAAAAGGCTCTTAAAATGTAAAGGGGTTTAAATCGCATCCAAAAAAAAAAGAAAAAAAAAGCTCTAAATCCAACCGGAAGATCCCCAGAGCTGCAGCATGTCACCTGACGCGCTTGCGTTTCCCCAGGGAGAACCCCCCCCCCGAGAGCTGCGGCATGCCACCTGACGTGTTTCCCCAGGGAGAACCCCCCCCCCGAGAGCTGCGGCATGCCACCTGACGCGTTTCCCCAGGGAAACCCCCCCCCTCCGAGAGCTGCGGCCTGTCACCTGACGCGTTTCCCCAGGAAGAAGCCCCCCCAAGAGCTGCGGCATGCCACCTGACGCATTTCCCCAGGGACAACCCCCCCAAGAGCTGCGGCATGCCACCTGACGCGCTTTCCCACGGAGAACCCCCAAAGAACTGCGGCATGCCACCTCACAGGTTTCCCCAGGGAGAAACGCCCAAGAGCTGCGGCATGTCACCTGACGCGTTTCCCCAGGGAGAACCCAACCCCCAAGAGCTGCGGCATGCCACCTAACGCGTTTCCTCAGGAAGAAACCCCCCCCCCCCGAGAGCTGCGGCATGCCACCTGACGCGTTTCCCCAGGCAGAACCCCCCCCCCAAGAGTTGCGGCCTGACGCGTATCCCCAAAAAGCTGCGGCCTGTCACCTGACATGTTTCCCCAGGGAGAACCCCCCCTCCCCGACAGCTGCGGCCTGTCACCTGACGCGTTTCCCCAGAGAGAACCCCCCCCCCCCGAGAGCTGCGGCATGTCACCTGACGCGTTTCCCCAGAGAGAAACCCCCGAGAGCTGTGGCAAGCCACCTGACGCGTTTCCCCAGGGATAACCCCCCCCCAAGAGCTGCGGCCTGTCACTGACGCGTTTCCCCAGAGAGAACCCCCCAAGAGCTGCGGCATGCCACCTGACGCGTTTCCCCAGAGAGAACCCCCCAAGAGCTGCGGCATGCCACCTGACGTGTTTCCCCAGGGAGAACCCCCCCACCCCAAGAGTTGCGGCCTGACACGTATCCCCAAAAAGCTGCAGCATGCCACCTAACTCGTTTCCCCAGGGAGAACCCCCCCAAAAAGCTGCGGCCTGTCACCTGATGTATTTCCCCAGGGAGAACCCCCCCTCCGAGAGCTACGGCATGCCACCTGACGCGTTTACCCAGGGAGAAACCACCACCCCCCCCTCGAGAGCTCCTCGGTACCACCGCAACACACACTGTATATAGAGACACATTATGAAACATGCGTGTACAACCCTGACAGAAACCACACATCGTGACGCACCATACAGAGACACATCATGACGCACTATACAGAGACACATCATGACGCACAATACAGAGACACATCATGACGCACAATACAGAGACACATCATGACGCACAATACAGAGACACATCGTGACGCACTATACAGAGACACATCGTGACGCACTATACAGAGACACATCGTGACGCACTATACAGAGACACATCATGACGCACTATACAGAGACACATCATGACGCACTATACAGAGACACATCGTGACGCACTATACAGAGACACATCGTGACGCACTATACAGAGACACATGACGCACTATACAGAGACACATCATGACGCACTATACAGAGACACATCATGACGCACTATACAGAGACACATCATGACGCACTATACAGAGACACATCGTGACGCACTATACAGAGACACATCATGACGCACTATACAGAGACACATCGTGACGCACTATACAGAGACACATCATGACGCACTATACAGAGACACATGACGCACTATACAGAGACACATCATGACGCACTATACAGAGACACATCATGACGCACTATACAGAGACACATTGTGACGCACTATACAGAGACACATCGTGACGCACTATACAGAGACACATCGTGACGCACTATACAGAGACACATCGTGACGCACTATACAGAGACACATCGTGACGCACTATACAGAGACACATCGTGACGCACTATACAGAGACACATCGTGACGCACTATACAGAGACACATCGTGACGCACTATACAGAGACACATCGTGACGCACTATACAGAGACACATCGTGACGCACTATACAGAGACACATCATGACGCACCATACAGAGACACATCGTGACGCACTATACAGAGACACATCATGACGCACCATACAGACACATCATGACGCACCATACAGACACATCATGACGCACCATACAGAGACACATCATGACGCACCATACAGAGACACATCATGACGCACCATACAGACACATCATGACGCACTATACAGAGACACATCATGACGCACTATACAGAGACACATCATGACGCACTATACAGAGACACATCATGACGCACTATACAGAGACACATCATGACGCACTATACAGAGACACATCATGACGCACCATACAGACACATCATGACGCACCATACAGAGACACATCATGACGCACTATACAGAGACACATCGTGACGCACTATACAGAGACACATCATGACGCACTATACAGAGACACATCGTGACGCACTATACAGAGACACATCATGACGCACCATACAGACACATCATGACGCACCATACAGAGACACATCATGACGCACCATACAGAGACACATCATGACGCACCATACAGAGACACATCATGACGCACCATACAGACACATCATGACGCACCATACAGAGACACATCATGACGCACTATACAGAGACACATCATGACGCACTATACAGAGACACATCGTGACGCACTATACAGAGACACATCGTGACGCACCATACAGAGACACATCATGACGCACTATACAGAGACATCATGACGCACTATACAGAGACACATGACGCACTATACAGAGACACATCATGACGCACTATACAGAGACACATCGTGACGCACCATACAGAGACACATCATGACGCACTATACAGAGACACATCATGACGCACTATACAGAGACACATCATGACGCACTATACAGAGACACATTGTGACGCACCATACAGAGACACATCATGACGCACTATACAGAGACACATCATGACGCACTATACAGAGACACATCATGACGCACTATACAGAGACACATCATGACGCACTATACAGAGACACATCATGACGCACTATACAGAGACACATTGTGACGCACCATACAGAGACACATCGTGACGCACTATACAGAGACACATCATGACGCACCATACAGAGACACATCATGACGCACTATACAGAGACACATCATGACGCACCATACAGAGACACATCATGACGCACCATACAGAGACACATCATGACGCACCATACAGAGACACATCATGACGCACTATACAGAGACACATCGTGACGCACTATACAGAGACACATCGTGACGCACTATACAGAGACACATCGTGACGCACTATACAGAGACACATCATGACGCACTATACAGAGACACATTGTGACGCACCATACAGAGACACATCATGACGCACTATACAGAGACACATCATGACGCACTATACAGAGACACATCATGACGCACTATACAGAGACACATTGTGACGCACCATACAGAGACACATCATGACGCACTATACAGAGACACACATCATGACGCACTATACAGAGACACATCATGACGCACTATACAGAGACACATTGTGACGCACCATACAGAGACACATCGTGACGCACTATACAGAGACACATCATGACGCACCATACAGAGACACATCATGACGCACTATACAGAGACACATTGTGACGCACAGCATCACATACAGAGACACATCATGACGCACTATACAGAGACACATCATGACGCACTATACAGAGACACAAATCTCCCTGTCTGCTTATTCCTCAAACATAGGAAACGAAAGGAGCGTCGTCGCCGGCTGACATGACAATCTGTGCGTGGGGAGCGGGGCCAGCTCTGACAGCACAAACAACGTTACCCCAAACCTGCGGGGACAGAAAAATAACGACGACGACGACCTCCTACAGAGGGTCCCGAACACAACAACAAGAGAAAAACACTTACGAAGAGACACTGCGCACAAAGCACCGACTGCACAGCAAGATAAGGAGCTTACGCTCTAATCCATGCGCACCAAACACCCCCTCTGGGGCAAAGGTCACCACTAAGATCAGCCAATCACAGCGAACGCAGAATATAAGGGCTTCAAACTGAAAGAAAGGACAGCGCATTCCACCAGGGGGGGGGGGCGTCACACACACAGCACCTGCGGGGGGGGGGGGCGTCACACACACCACACACACACACAGCACCTGCGGGGGGGGGGCGTCACACACACACACAGCCACCTGCGGGGGGGGGGGCGTCACACACACACAGCACCTGCGGGGGGGGCGTCACACACACACAGCACCTGCGGGGGGGGGGGCGTCACACACACACAGCACCTGCGGGGGGGGGCGTCACACACACACAGCACCTGCGGGGGGGGGGGCGTCACACACAACACAGCACCTGGGGGGGGGGGGCGTCACACACCACAGCACCTGCGGGGGGGGGGGGTCACACACACACACAGCACCTGCGGGGGGGGGGGGCGTCACACACACACAGCACCTGCGGGGGGGGCGTCACACACACACACAGCACATGCGGGGGGGGGCGTCACACACACACAGCACATGCGGGGGGGGGCGTCACACACACACAGCACATGCGGGGGGGGGGTGGTCACACACACACACACAGCACCTGCAGGGGGGGGGTCACACACAGTATGTATCCACACGCTATATGGAGCCCCCCCTCTCTCACCTGGTCGCTCGGTGCCGTCGCGGTGTACACGGAGAATCTCCGGCCTCACGGGGGGGGGGTACCGGTAGAGCGACCTGCGGGGGCGGGGTGAGTGGCGGTGTGGGAGGGGCCGGGTGAGTGGCGCTCGGGGTGGGGAGTGATCGTTCACTCTGGGCCCGTGGCGTCAGTTTTTAGGCCGCAGCTCTGAATCTCCGGCGGTTACCAGGCAACGAGCAGCGGAGGGCGGAGACTAGGAACCTGCTCTGAGACTGCGCATGCGCGAACCGTGAGCACGTGAAACTGCCACTGGCCGACCCGAGAGCAGACAGAGCGCGGGAAAGTGAGAAGCTGTGAGGTAAACCGCGGCCCAAATCACAGCGGGAGGGAGCGCCTGCCTGCTGACATAAACGTATGTGAGGTCACCCTCCCTCTATATGTGTATAATGGTCTCGGCCAGTGGGGGTATTTGCTGTCTGCACCCTATAGGGTCGCTGAAGAGAATAATCGTCTCCAATTGTCCGTCCTTTAACCCCTAAGACCCTGTCTTAGGCACACCTTGAGTTAACTCTCCTTCTGCGCAGGGAGAGAGAAAAAATCCTTCAAAGAAGACACACGAGGCATGTATTTTTGTCTGGCAATTTTCTCTCTGCCTTCCAACGTTTTTTTGACACATATTTATGCTTCTAACGAAAACGTTGTCTCTTTATTTCATTGGTTAACATTTCAAAACATAGCATAGTTCATTGGCCAGTTTCAATACAGGTCTGGTGACACATTTCTGGACAGTCCCGTGGCCCGAGGCATGTGATTTCTTAAGACATCAGCACTTTTATCACTTCAGAGAAACTTGCAAACATCAGGACTTTTGTCATTTTAAAGACATTTACAAACATATTGAGAAGTGAAACTTAATCCTATAATACTGCTGATTATCAATCTATTTCTTATATTTAAACTGAAGGAGAATCAGGCTGGAGGATGGTTGTTACTATGAGCCAGGCAGCCATCTTGTTCAGAATATTGGTTCACTTGTATATAACTAGACAGGTTTGTAGCTGAAACTAGAATGAGGTATACGTAGAAATTTAGGAATGCGTTTAGATTAGCAGAAAAGCAATTAAAGCCTTATGAAAGATCTTTGCTGTTTCTGGCACGGAGAAGTAGATATTCCAAGGTCGTTGGGGCCCGCGGAAAGACGAAGGAGTATAGAAGACCGGGCCCCAGGCCATCTGAATAAACATAGCCGATAGGGAGGGAGGCACTCCCCGGAGAAAGACAGCACAAACAAATCACAGACTGTCAAACTAACGAGAAGTGTATCAATTTATAGTTATATGTGGAATGTTCTTTGTGTTCGAATTAATGATGGGAGGTATTAACCCACGTGGGGTGGAATAGAGTGTCATAGGGAGGTGGGCTAATGGGGATGTACCTAATTATGTATTCGGGGCATAAAACCTCATGTCTGTGTGTAATCGGGGCTCACTCTAAGCGATTCAATCCTGTGTGAGCACTTGTGTGACGACACAATAAACTCTTGCCTTTCCTGAAGAGACTCGTGTTTGGACAATCCTTGCTTGTGTCTGGTCCGGCGCCGTTCTGAAAGTGAACCTGTTTTTGCCCTCCTACATTTCTGAGGGGACTCGATAGCCGGGATAACGGGCCTTTTGCCAAGACACAGGCAACGGCTGCTGAACACAGTGCGGCGCTTGACTGCAGCAGTGCCAGAATCCCGATGGTTGGGGGCGTCCGTTGAAGGTGAGCTGACATCTGCAGGCGCCAAGCAGGATTTCCTGTACAGTGGACCTCATCTCGTCCCAAACGGACCCCCCCGGCCCGGGAAACTGGGACAACCCTGAGTCCGAGGAAACAGCGAGCAGCGCCGGCGATAGGTAACGTGTCTTCTATGTTTTGTATGTCTAAAGGAAATACCGGTATCTAAGGGAAACGTCCGACTGAGATAGACGGATAAGAGGATGCGATGGCCACCATCCTATTGGCATATCTAGCCCGCCGCTGATAGCGCTGACATTGAAGGAGCCAGAGTGGCTAGCGGGTGTCTGGATTCGGGGGAATTGAATGCCAATCAAAGGGTAGTTCTGTAAGAGAGGGAGAAGGTAGCTGCGTGGAGTTGCATAGTTCAGTGTTTGTAAATAGAGCTTCGCCACGTGGGTAAAAGGGAAAGGAGGAGGGATTTTCTGTGACTGGGCTGAGAGCCTGAGTCAGTGCCTAGTGTGTACGCCGTTTAGTGAAAAGGGCTCATAGTGGAGCCAGCGGTAGCTGCAGAGATAGTGGTGCTGAGTGGGTAGATTATCCATAAGGCAGATTGGAATTGCAGATGGAAGTATAGACAAGGAACGGGGTGCACATAGCCACACGCAGTCAAGAGTTAGAGTTCAAATTACGGGGTATAAGGAGCCACAGAGGAGGGACTGAGTAGTACCCTTGGCTGGCTAGTAGAAAGAGTTGAAGTGCCTATGTTCTGTTGTTCTGTTATGTGATGAAAGAATCTGATACGGTATGTGTTGCGGAGGAATTGTTGACTGAAGTATCAGACTGTAGATTTTAACTGTTGTTGAAATAATATATCTGTATTGCAAAGAGTACTGTTTTCAAGAGTAATAATGGCTAACGGGTCATCTAAGCCCAAGAAGGTGAAGGAGGGTGAGACGCCCCTAGAATATATGGTGCGGAATTTCGAAGCATTATATAAAACATATGATTATGGTGTAGAATTGACAAAAGAGAAATTAAAAGTAATGTGTACAGTTGTGTGGCCGTTATTAGTCCCAGGATGGCCAGAGCAGGGGTCAATGGACCCGGAGTTAGTACAGAAGGTACATTCCCAGGTTACAGAGCAGTACGGACATCCTGAAGAATACCCGTATATAGATATATGGAGATATTGTATTAAAAACAAGAGTTATTTTATAAATGATAGCGGGGAGAAATAAGAAACAGGACCCCCAAAATAATAGAGAGAGAGAGAGGTGTTAGTAGAACAACCGGAAGAGAGTGATGTTTTGCCCCCGTCCTATCCATTATGTTATGGGGTAGCCAGAGAAGTTTTGAATGCCGCGGTTGCGCGGGCGGAGAGGGGGGCGCGGGCAGCTGTTTCTTGGTCAGCTCCCTCCGCTCCGTCCCGTATGGCTGAGGAAGAAGAGCAGGGTGCATCGGGTGGAGGAGATAGAGAGGCTCCACCAGAAAAGATTGAGATGCCCGATGGGAGCATATATAAATTAATTAATATTTTACGGAGTGAGATAGTTGCGGTGCTGTATAGTTTATGTGTGTGGTTCAGACTGATTTTGTCCGATTGTGTTTTTAATTGATTATTAAACTGTTCAATTAAAAGTTGAGATTGAGCGTCGTCCCTGGTGTATAGGCCCCCTCCTTTCTGACAGACTGTTTGCAAGAGAGAGGGGGAGAAGGAGGGAGCAGTTTGTTTTTCTTTGCTCTCTGATAGCTAGAAAGAATAACCCTTTGTGTATCTGTACAGCGTACTATGCTTAGCTAATTTTAGTGTGTGTTACAATAGAATATTTGTCTGAAGTCTGTTGAGTGCAAGATATATGTTTATATTTTGTGTTGATATTATTCCGAAAGTTTAAGTTTTGTTCAGAGCTAGAATTAAATAGAAAAGAAAAGGGAGTCCTGGTTTTTTATATTATTGCATATAAATAATAATAAGTATGTAATAGTATACAATATTGCCTACCAAAATATAAAATTTATTAACAAATTAAATTGAAATATATGAAACGGTTAGAAAATTAATTCGAGAAATAATTAAAGTAATTTTTCTTTACTGTTTTTACAAGGTATGTTTTTGTTTGATTTTTGATGGAATGATTTATTTTTATTGTTTTTTTTTTTTTTCTCGATGTAGTATTAAGAGTCTGTTTTGGGCGATGGGAAAATATTTCTGAGAATATTATTTACACAATGTGTATATGTATATGCCCGAATGTCCCATCCAGCTCCTGGGGCGGGATATCTTTTGCAAATTGCAAGCCCAAATTATGTTTTTTTCCCGGGGGTCACGTTCAATTAGACCTGCCGGAGGGTGGCAGTTTTGTTCGGTAGTATAATCCAGCCAGCCCGCACAACCCCCAATCTGTGAAAATCGCAGTAGTTATGCCGAGGCAAGAAGAATGGCGCACGGCATCTACTCTGCCTGCTGTCCCCGCACGCACTACTCCTTGGAATTCCTGAGGTGGGGGCGGAGGACAACCCGCCCAGATTAGTTGAATTAAAGCCCGGCGCAACACCGGTGGCTCTAAAACAATATTATATCCCACAGAAAGCCAAGCAGGTTACAGAGTGTCTAAAAAAAAAAAGCACAAATATGTAAACAGAGTGTAAAATACCTGGGATTCCAGTTAACAGGTACCAAACGTGCACTAGGGGCAGAAAGGAAAGAAGCAGTGTGCCGCATACCCCAACTAAAGACCAGGAGACAAGTCCGTGAGTTCCTGGGAGCTGCAGGCTTCTGCCGCCTGTGGATCCCCAACTTCGCAGATATTGCCAAGCCGCTTCATCAAGCAACCAAGGGGGGAGAATTAGACCCCTTTCATTGGGAAGAAGAGCAAACCGCAGTGTTTCTGAAATTAAAGACTCTGCTGATGGAAGCTCCTGCGCTGGGCCTGCCAGATCATAGCAAGCCTTTCCAGTTGTTCGTACATGAACATAATCAAACAGCAACAGGAGTATTGGTCCAGACCTTTGGCTCATGGCTGAGGCCTGTGGTCTACCTCTCCAAGCAACTCGACCCTGTGGCCTGCGGCCTACCCCCATGCCTGAAAGCAGTGGCTGCCACCGCAATGCTGATAGCAGAAGCAGACAAACTGACCCTTGGACAAGTTCTTCATGTCAAGGTGCCCCACGCTGTCAAGGCTCTGCTGGATGTGAAAGGAGGTTACTGGTTCAGTAGCAGGCCGGATTTGAAAGACGTAACCCTAGACAAATACGATCTACAGCTATTCACTGATGGTAGCAGCTACATGGATGATGGGAAGAAAGTCTCCGGCTATGCAGTGGTCTCAACAGAAGAAGTCATCGAAGCAAAGCCACTGCCAGGCCATACATCTGCACAATTGGCCGAAATAACAGCTTTAACCAAAGCCATTGAAATCTCTGAAGGCAAAAGAATAAATATCTACACAGATTCCAAATACGCCTTTATGACAGTCCATGCACATGGTGCACTCTACAAAGAGAGAGGCCTACTTACGTCTTCAGGACAACAAATAAAATATGCAGCTGAAATCGCGGCCCTCCTGGAAGCAGTATGGAAACCAAGTGCTGTCAGCATCATGCACTGCCGTGGCCACCAAAAGGGCCATGATGAAATTCCAAAAGATAACAGACGCGCGGACCAGGCCGCAAAAGCAGCTGCTAAACCGCCACCGCCAACAGAAGATCAAGCTAAAGTACTGATCTGCAAGCAAGAACCTCAACTTTCCATGCCAAATTACGAGTTCTATATGAATTTGAAAAAGTTTGAACCCCACGGCGAGTTCATTGAAATAATACTGCACAAGTGGCAAGATGACTATGAACTGATAGAACTCAACCATGATTATATCCAATGGTTTTTCCCAACTCGAACACAAGGCCGAAATTTCTACTCTACTCCCCTAAATCCGCAAGAGACACGCCTAATGGTTAACACCTCAGAAGTTCAGCAAAGACTGCGCAGAGTCTACAAGATGATGCTGAAATTCTTCGGCGTGAAAATAGTGGGGAGGAGGAAGACAAAGAAGAGGAGGAAGACAAAGAAATAACTGAAGTTGAACGAGCAGAAAATTTCGCGTCACGTTTTGAAAATTTGACAATCAATTCTCACAATAATCTACGAATCACATGAATACTGCACAGTCTGGGAGAATTGGGAGCAGAAGAATATCAAGTCCCACTGGTGAGGTTCTTCCTTAAGGAGATCCTTATCAAGAACAGACTGCCAAGAATGAAGAGAAGTGCAATGAACTTTTTTTATACCAGCAGTAAGAGATTCACAAGACAGACAAGATTTGTTATTTTGAGAACAGGCCTATCGGGCTATCCCCAATGGTATTATTACAAATAGACTTTACAGTGCTGCCACCCTGCAAAGGATACAACTATTTACTAGTGATGGTGTGCACTTTGACAGGATGGGTGGAAGCCTTCCCAACAAGAACTGAAAAGACTACAGAAGTGGTAAAGAGCCTGATGAAAGAAATAATACCACGTTACGGGCTTCCACTCGAAAAAGGGTCAGACAATGGCCCCGTATTTATCCAGAACTGTTTACAACAACTTGCCCGGCTACTGGGCATCACCTGGAAGCTATAGACCGCCTACAGGCCCCAAAGTTCGGGAAAAGTTGAAAGAATGAACTGTACCCTAAAGACTTTGATGTCCAAACTGTGCCAAGGGACGTCACTAGGCTGGTTGGACTTGCTGCCGATAGTCCTTTTGCACATTAGGTGCAGACCAACCCCCCAATTGAAGCTAAGTCCGTACGAACTTATGTTTGGACGGCCAACCCCTCTGATTAATGGACTAAGGGGGGACCTTCAGGCATTGGGAGAAACTAAACTAAATGAACAAGTAGTAATGCTGGGTAAAACAATGCAGAAAATAAATATTTGGGTGGGGGATAATATACCGTATTCTCTGTATTTTTCACTGTATAAGTATTGTCCGGGTGACTCAGTATGGGTAAAAGAGTGGAAAAATGATCCACTAGGTCCAAAATGGAGAGGTTTTTATTTTGTCCTGTTATCAACCCCTATAGCAGTAAAGGTTGCCGAGGTGGTCCCGTGGATACATCACTCCAGGGTAAAAGCAGCCGCAGCCAGTCCTGAACCAACATGGAAGGTCGTTACCAACGAGACCAACCCACTGAGGCTGAAGCTGACAAAGACCACAGCCATGAGCACCTAAATGATCCTAACCCAGATAATACAGAGGATCAACAAGTGGGTGTTTTGATGGGCACAGGTCCTGACCACCCGCCAACGGGGGATACCCACAGGGTGCTTTTTAGGGGCCCGGCCCCCACCCTTGATTATCCAGAAATGTTCTTTATTTTTGAAATTCCGGTGGGGAGGGATTGGGTTTATGTGACTGTGAAAAGAATTGCCCAAGGAATTCTGACATTCGGGGCATTTGTGGTGTTGATTTTATATCTTGCTAATTTGATTTATGGACTCTCGCGTGGAGCATGCCCCAATTGTACAAGCACCGCTGGGAAAGTGGATATTTCCCATATCTGGAATGGTACGCACCCGGTGATGGAGAACCGTACCATGTGGAGACAAAAACGAGAGGTGCTATCTGGAACCAACCCAAGAGGACACTTACTTGTGCAATTCAAATATGACTATGCTAAAAAGTCTGGGCAAACCGCATGCTGGGTGTGTAGTAGACTGCACCCAGAGACAATTTATATACCATTTGTCTCTGTTCCAATGAATTTGAGTATGTTTGTATCAGGGAATGTCACAATACATGCTGTCGATGCACCAAGGGAAAAGACAGAATTATTCAGTCCCGGGTACCCCATAATAGGATCAGTGTGTCCACCAGAATGGTGTTTTCAACTAGGACCAGATAAAGAAACAAATAACGAGGGTGGGTTGTGTAACTCAAGTCAGTTCAACTGGACATCACACATTTACATATTCAAAACAGGACAAAAGGCGAATTATTTATATATACGATACAGGCAGCTCACTAGAGACCAAGAGGCGGTGATTGGGGATGGGACCAATGGAAGGCAGGATGCAGTGGATATGATGAGACGGCTGAGACACTTTGCGATAGAGATATCAAAGGGAACACTACATTCATTGCCATTTATAGTGAAAGGAGGATACCAGGTGTGCTGTGAAAGGGTGTGTTACACATAGGTACCACCAACAATAACGGGAATGTGTTATTTGGCTAAGCTGGTCCCAATCCAGAGACTAAGGGGAGAAGACAGAAACACAGACACAGAACTACACCCTAGGTACCCACTGGTGTTTGAAAGACCGAAGAGAGAATTGTTTGCGAAGATGGATCGAATATGGACATGGTTGCCAGCATGGACTGGATGGGGAGGAGAGATGATGAGGAGATTGAATAGCTATGTCAATCTGATGGATGAGATTCTGAATAGGACCAATATGGATATCCAGCTGTTGAATCTGGAAATGCGTGAGTTACGAAAGGTGCAAATGATACATGAAATGGCGCTTGAGCAGATCAGTGCGGCCTTGAATGGATTGTGTGAAATGACAATGCACTATGAATGTTGCACCTTCATCAGAAACACTACACACGAAGTCCCAGACTATTACCAGGTAATTCAAGATCACCAGGAGAAGGTAGCACAGTTGCAGGGCACAGCCAGGAGGATTGCTGCCGAAGCCTGGAATCCGCTCCGTGGGTTTGGAGCAATGGGAGAATGGTTTGGTTCCATTTTGAGACTCATCTCAAAGATTGGATCCATGATACTCATGATAGTGGTGATCTTGATCATAGGGATACTGATATACCGCATAGGGCTATGTATATATGGCCACTGTGCAAGACAGCACTGATATCTACACAAACACAGAAGATACCATTGATAATTCCACAGGGAATGTTCCCAGTGAAAGAAACCCCCCCTTTTAAAGGAGTTTCAGAATAGTGGAGTGTAATGGCTACAAGTGCCAGGAAAAGATCCTGACACTTGAGCCAAGGGGGGAATGAAGGAGAATCAGGCTGGAGGATGGTTGTTACTATGAGCCAGGCAGCCATCTTGTTCAGAATATTGGTTCACTTGTATATAACTAGACAGGTTTGTAGCTGAAACTAGAATGAGGTATACGTAGAAATTTAGGAATGCGTTTAGATTAGCAGAAAAGCAATTAAAGCCTTATGAAAGATCTTTGCTGTTTCTGGCACGGAGAAGTAGATTCCAAGGTCGTTGGGGCCCGCGGAAAGACGAAGGAGTATAGAAGACCGGGCCCCAGGCCATCTGAATAAACATAGCCGATAGGGAGGGAGGCACTGCCCGGAGAAAGACAGCACAAACAAATCACAGACTGTCAAACTAACGAGAAGTGTATCAATTTATAGTTATATGTGGAATGTTCTTTGTGTTCGAATTAATGATGGGAGGTATTAACCCACGTGGGGTGGAATAAAGTGTCATAGGGAGGTGGGCTAATGGGGATGTACCTAATTATGTATTCGGGGCATAAAACCTCATGTCTGTGTGTAATCGGGGCTCACTCTAAGCGATTCAATCCTGTGTGAGCACTTGTGTGACGACACAATAAACTCTTGCCTTTCCTGAAGAGACTCGTGTTTGGACAATCCTTGCTTGTGTCTGGTCCGGCGCCGTTCTGAAAGTGAACCTGTTTTTGCCCTCCTACAAAACCTTAATTTATCTATTAATATTATAATTCATGGGGTGTTATTTAACTACTTATAGGGTCCTTCTTATAGGTTAGCAGATGGTGGTCTGAGGATTCCTTTTCCTTCAATCCCCTCTTAGAATCATAGTATGATCATACTATTTGATTCTTTCTTTGTTTCATCTATCTACTGTAAGTTAGTATGGGTTGGGGAGCGAGACCCTCAATACCCATGTGGATCAATATAGAACCAGGGGGGCTGTACCTGCCACGGAACGGGTAACACATGGCAGTCTCCCAGTGCCTATTTATCTTCCTAACCTACAGTATATTTTTACTTCCGATTAGCGATTCGGCGGAGTTGGACATATTCTGCATAATCATTTGGAGTGGACGGTAGAGGTGTACTGTACATCATGGTGGTGGGGTTACCCTTGGCCATTTGGGCCTACATTATCAGGGATGTAGGTACAGCATGTACCTGTCCCCTCTATCATTTTGCATACACCTCCTTTTTCAGCCAATATCATGTCCAGAGCCATCCGGTTCTGGAACGTCATAATGGATGTGGATTGTAGTTGGTCAGCGAGGCCCTGTAAAGCTTCGCGAGTATAATTAACAAATCTCTGCTGGTTATAATATAAATAGTTAATCCAATCTACATTCTTATTAATAGTAACAAGAGGTGCTAGGAATGACTCAAACCCTGCCTTTACCTGATCCCTTGCTTTAAATTCATCAGGGACCCCTCTTGGTACCCCTATAACATCAATATAGACATGCGGATCAAGACTACCTTGTGGGCTTGGGACTTCCCTTTTCCTTCGACGTGAGCTAATATTTGGAATTTCCTCAGGATCCGAAACAATATGAAATCCCATTATGGCCTTAGCTAGGGCACATTCACCTGACCATTGAAGGGGCAGACGCCCCTAATCTTGAGGTCTCCACATATCCAGTAGAGATCCCCAATCAGAAAAACTTGATTCTGTAACTTAATACTGTTGATATTGCTATAATTGGCACAATAACCCTCGGGGAAGAAGGTGAGGTTCCTACCTATTTCTGCTGACCTATAGCAGGTATAGTTCCCTGGGTAAACATGTATCCCTTCTCCTGGTTGTGGGAGGCGTGTTAGTATGGGGTAGCTATTCTTCCAATATTCACATAAACTCTGGCTATCAGTGGTGTTAGTATATAAACTAAGAAAACATTCTTCTACATCTTGCGGAATATTAAAAGTACAGTGCCTAGATGTGGCCTAGCAGCACCACACACATAACAATTTGTACGGTTATTGTTTAGGGCACTAAATTTTACCCATTCTAGCCAAACATTTACATCTGAAAATCCTGTTTCCATTACTATGCTGTCTTCATAGGTGGGATTGGCTATTGATTTGGTGTTAGGTAGGAGAGGAGGAGGTCTCACTACCTCTCCATATTTCCTGGGTAGGAATGGGTTCTCTTCCTTCTTATAAATGGCCATATCTTGGAGTTTGAACTTGTATCGAGGGAATTTGGTTGTGGCAGTTGCGTATATTCCCATTACATAGACACCCGTGTCGGCCTGGGAAGGGTGTTGTATAGTTAGCGTCAATTGTACTGTCTGAGCTCCGCTTCTGATTGAGCACCGCCACCCACCTCTCCCAATTAAAGTCATACGATTTAATAGGCTTTGTCCCTCGGAACTGCGTCGTCGTGCGGCGCTATCTGGTTTATATCCCCATCTGTTAACTACGACATCAGAGGTACCATATCCCATATTGCCCGTGTCCCACCCCACTGCACCCCAATAATCACAATTATGTCCCCAGTACTCATCGGTTACACATATATATACAGTTGCCTTGTACAGTATCATACTGCAGTAATGGTGGACAATAAAAAAAAAAACAACAGTGGCCAGACAGTGATGGTTTGGGTTGGGGTTCTTTCTGGTAGGGGGTGTGGACAATAGGGGTTGTGACATATGTTCCGAAGGGGGGGAAACATATATTATTTCAGTCTTTTTCTTCCCCCACATGCGTCTCCATACTCTTCGAAAAGGATCCTTGGTTGTCATCTTCTCCTTGTTGGAAACCAGGGCTATCTGCCCTCGTGAGTGTCTCTTGGTCCGGGTCCTCTTCCTGATGGAGGCCAAGGCTATTAGCTGCCCCCGTTAGTACCCCTTGTTGAGTCCTTTGTTGAATCCGCTTGACTCGAGAGGGTCCCTTGTTGAATCCGCTTGACTCGAGAGGCGTGAATCCAGACTGGGCTGTCCTCTGTCAGTATAGCTGTGCGGGTTACGGCTACCACCGTGGTCTCTGGTCCATAGGCGAAATCCTCTGGTCTTTTTCCTTTCTGTAGCCGCTTTACCAGCACCTTGTCTCCTGGATTAAATGGGTGGGTAGATTTGTCTGAAAGAAAGGGAGACTTAAATATAACTTCGTCTCTGGTTGTCTCGAGGGTTGAGATCAGCTGCCTAAGTCCCCTGTCTCCACTGTTAGCCTACCTGTAGACCATGGTAATGGAAAGGGTCTGCCCATAAGTATCTCGAAGGGGGAGTAGCCTGTGTTCCTATTAACCGCCATTCTGATTTCAGCCAGAATGATGGGGAGTACCAATTTCCAATTCTTTAGCTCTTCTGTGGTTGCATATTTTTGTAAGGTACAAAATAATTGGTCCCCATCCATTGTGGGAGGTTGCAAAACCCGGCATTACTAGTTTAGCTATGTCCTGGTGTGCTGCTCGTTTAGCTGCTTGGTCAGCCAGATGATTCCCTTTTGCAATAGGATCTGAGGCTCTGGTGTGTGTGCTCTACAATGTAACACCGCTATCTGAGAGGGCATAAGAATGCTTGCTAGGAGGTCCGTGACCAGGGTCGAATGGGAAATCTTCTTGCCATCTGCGGCCACAAATCCCCTCTTTTCCCATATCGTCCCATGGTCATGGACCACACCATAAGCATATTTGGAGTCAGTGTATATCGTGACAGGTCTACCCGCATAGAGCCTGCATGCTCGTGTTAATGCAATCAGTTCTGCTGCCTGGGCAGACTGGTAGGGTACAGACCCTGACTCTAGAACAGTGTCAGGGAGTTGAACCACTGCATAGCCTGCATAATAAGTGTTGTCATTGGGGCGGGTACAGGAGCCGTCAACAAAGACGACATCTGCGTCCGGAACAGGTGTTGACATGAGATCAGGGCGGGGTGCAGTTTCAGACTCAATGGGATGGTATCTAAGGGATTCTTAAGACCCAGTAAAGCGTTTAGGATTGGTGCTGGACCAGACTGTATTCTATGTGCAGTGCAGGGTTGCTTAGCAGTGTGACTTCATATCCACTAACCGCTGTGATGACATGTGCTGTGTATGTATGCCCTTAAGTAAAGATAAAACATCATGGGTTGTGTGTAGGTGAGTTTCGTACCCTAATGTGTATTGGCTTGCCATACTAACGGCCATTGCACATGCTGCCAGGGCACGCAAACAGGCCGGCATCCCTTGTACCGTTACTGGCAGAATCTTTGAAAAAAAATGCTATGAGGCGCAACCGGCCCCCATGTTCTTGCGTCAGTACCGCGGCCATGGTTTTACAATTGTCCCTTGCAAACAGATGAAATGAAAGTACATAATCAGGGAGGCCAAGCGCGGGGCTTGTCATCATTGCATTCCTGAGAACCTTAAAGGCATTTAACATTTCATTAGACCACGTTATCATATTGGATTGACCCAACAGGGTGGCTTGTCTCAGAATGTTATCGTAGTAGGAGCAGTCAGGGATCCACTGTCTGCAATAGTTTATCATGCCTAAGAATGACAGCATGTCCTTCTTAGTTTTCGGGTTGACCAGGCCCGTGACAGACTGGACTCTCTTCTGACTGATGCTCCGTTCCCCCTGTCTGAGAACAAACCCTAAATATTCAACTTGCGTTTGACACCACTGCATTTTTTTTTTAAGGGAGACCTTGTGCCCACATTCTTGTAACCAACTAAGAAGTGATTAACCATCCTCCCGGCAGGCCTCCTCTGATGGACTGCATACGAGGAGATCATCCACGTATTGCAGCAGGACAGAACCATGGCTGGGGTGCCAGAATTTCAGAGTGGCCTGCAGTACAATACTGTAGACCACCGGGGCGTCAACGTACCCCTGAGATAACCTTTTCCATGTAAATTGGGTGCCTTCAAATGTGAATGCGAACAGTAATGCCGTTTCCGGATGTACAGGGATGCTAAAAAATGCATTCTTCAGGTCAATTACAGAAAAATGTGTATGTGTCGCTGGAATGGATGAGAGTAATGTTGTAATGTCCGGGACTATTGGTGCAATGGGGATGACAAGGGAGTTAATGGCACGTAGATCTTGTACAAACCGCACTGTACCATCTGGTTTGTGTACAGGGTTAATTGGGGTACTGAAGGGGGAGACTACAGGTTCCAGGATGCCATCCTGTAGAAACTGGTCAATCATAGGACGTAGTCCGTCCTCCTTTTCTTTTTGACAATGTTTAAAAATTCTATTAATATCTTCTATTTCTATCGCCTTTTTAAGAAACTTATTCCCCACGGTCATAAATGGAAAATGGGTTTTGTTGGTGTTATTCTCATATCTTAAGGGTTTATTAATGGCGATCCTTTGTTATATGCGAGTGGCCATAATAACGAAAGGCAGTATATATTCTTCTGCTTTTTTTTTTTTTTCTATTTTCTCTTTTACTGCCTCTTTTTTTTTTTTCCCGTCTTTGGATGTGGATGGGGCCGAAGGTTTCAAATCCTCCATTGCCCCCACCGCACCCAAGACCTCTGTCTCAGTAAAGGGACGGATATATGGATTGTCTATAAAACGGAGGGGGTCGTGGTTCCCAGCTGGCACGGGATATCTCTTGTTTATTCCGTGGTATACTCTGTTCTATTTTATGCAGTCTGGCGCTGTCAGAGGACAATGGGGTCCCTCTTCTACATTGTTTACTTTGCCTGTTAAACTAGTATTCTGTCACCATTTAACCATTGTCCCCCCCTCCCCAATTTCATATACTGCATGTCCCACTGAGGGTCTCCCTGATAATAGGGCCATGCCTCGGTGTCGTCGAGACATAATCCTTTCACTATATCCATATAGAATGGGCTGTGGTCTCCCTGTCTGAGAAAAGGATCACAACTCCCACTGCTTCTGTCCATCCCGCTAGATTATCTATCCATGGGTTAATTAAATAGCAATCTGTGCCCCCTACTCGTGCTACATAATCTTTACAAAACTCTCCTATTTTCAGTAAGGGATATTCTTTAACCTTGCTACTTTGAATACCCATGGCTAGTTGTACAATTGAATAATCAGGCAGGTAAAATAGAGAAAGAAAGAAAAAAGAGAGGCTCTTCACAGTGCTCGAAAAGAAAAACAATTTAAATTCTTACTATATATATATATATATCTCTATGCCACATGGATCAACAAAAAATTAGCTAATTTAAGGATAAGTAATAAAAACTTATTTAGTGAATCCTCCCCTAATCTCGAGAATCAAACTTCTAATCTTTTGCTTTTTATTTTGTAGTTATATAATTCCTTCATATCATAAACAAAAATTTATAAACCACAATCCAATAGTATATAAAAACTAGCTTCACAATATATGTATCTCCGGTTAGTAACTGCATACATGACCAACATCATCCACCCCATCAGTCAGCAACTAACACACAAATGGCCAACAAACACCTCTGCTTAATACAACATGCACCTCACAGCAAACAATGTCCAACCAGTCAGCTCTTATATATACATATATATATACACAGTACCATCAGTATACAATGGGGCAAAAAGTCTGCCCTACCTTACAGACTTTCCTGCCACCCAATTAACTTATCACTCTAATAATATATACTTTAACAATATATATACATGTTATTAAACCGGTAATACAGGAATGACGAGCGTCCGTCTTACCTTACAGACCACTCGGCACCTTAACTTATACCTCTACAATTTATGTAATTTACTCTTATCACAACTGAGGGATGTCTGTCTTACCTTACAGATCGTTCAACAGTGAATCTTAACACTCTAATATTCTTATACGCTAATATTCTTATACTCTATACATTTTATGAGGGTTAACGCAAGGTGTGATCAATTGGACATATAATGTCCCTTCTATGAGTGTGGTTCCTGACCTACTCCTTTAAATAAACGGCCCCTGGCAACGTTTCCTTTTAATAAACGGCCCCTGGCAACGTTTCCTTTTAATAAACGGCCCCTGGCAACGTTTCCTTTTAATAAACGGCCCCTGGCAACGTTTCCTTTTAATAAACGGCCCCTGGCAACGTTTCCTTTTAATAAACGGCCCCTGGCAACGTTTCCTTTTACACTATAGGACATGGACAACTAACTTTAGTTCGAGATAAACGTTGTCATTGCCCTCGTCCAGACAAGACAATATACTCACCAGGACGAGGGGTGACTGTTCATTTCGGCAGTGCCTCCAGATTGAAGAGAATAATCGTCTCCAATTGTCCGTCCTTTAACCCCTAAGACCATGTCTTAGGCACACCTTGAGTTAACTCTCCTTCTGCGCAGGGAGAGAGAAAAAATCCTTCAAAGAAGACACACGAGGCATGTATTTTTGTCTGGCAATTTTCTCTCTGCCTTCCAACGTTTTTTTGACACATATTTATGCTTCTAACGAAAACGTTGTCTCTTTATTTCATTGGTTAACATTTCAAAACATAGCATAGTTCATTGGCCAGTTTCAATACAGGTCTGGTGACACATTTCTGGACAGTCCCGTGGCCCGAGACATGTGTTTTCTTGAGATATCAGCATTTCTTAAGACATCAGCTGTCACGTGTAGATCAGGATTTGGAACCCAGGATGCAGTACCTTATCTTCCAATACTCGGGCAGCGTGGATTGAAGATAGATCGTTGAGTAATGCAGAGGGCGTGGATTGTAGAACGTAGGCAGGTCGAGGTACACGGTCCAATATCAGGGGCAGGCAGAGTTCGTTCAAAGTAGAGGGGGTCAGCCGAGGTCAAATACCGGGAAATCCAAATAGAGGGTAAGGGAGGTAGGCTCGGAGGTATTAAGAGGTATCAGTGACCAGCGCTTAAGCATGGGGGCACAGAACGTCTGAACATCAATCCATGGGAGCGAGGGGTTTAAATAGGGCGCCCAGGACAGCCCTTCCCCTCCTCAGCTGCCAAGTCCCTCCTTCCCCTTAATCCCACCAATGGTGGAGAATGGAGGCCCCAGCGTCATCTCCCCGATGACGCGAGTGCCGAAGCCCCGCCCCTTCTGCGTGACGCGCGGCCGCCGCCCAACGCCATGCTGGAGTTGGATGGGGTATCCCCGGCCAATATGGCGGGAGATCCCCGCTCGCGACGGACGTGGGGAGCCGCCGCGGAACGCCGCCTGCTGAGTGGGCGATGGAGCCCGGCACCTGCTGGGCGGGGGGGTACCGCTTCCGGAGGCACTCCGGGGAAGGTGAGCCCGGCGCGCGGGACGAGGGGGGCCAGACCCTGACATCAGCACTTTTATCACTTCAGAGAAACTTGCAAACATCAGGACTTTTGTCATTTTAAAGACATTTACAAACATATTGAGAAGTGAAACTTAATCCTATAATTAGGGTTGCACCGATACCGATACTAGTATCGGTATCGGGGCCGATACTGGGTACTGCAGGAGTACTTGGTACTCGTGCAGTACCCCCGATATTTTTTCCAATACCGGAAGCCGGCATTGAGCCGGCTTCCGGCATCCGAGGGGCTGCGGCGGCTGTCCGAATGCTCTATCGGCATTCGGACAGCCGGCCCCGCACTCTCCGCAATACATACCTTCCTGGGCGCCGCCGGGGAATGTCTCCACGCGCGCGCTCGTTGGAAGGACCCCAGCCGCGACCACGTGATCCCGGCTGGGGGCCTTCCAACGAGCGCGCGCGCGGAGACATTCCCCGGCGGCGCCCAGGAAGGTAAGTATTAAACACACTGAGCAGCTGCAGGGCCTGTCTGAATGCTGATAGAGCATTCAGACAGGCCCTGCAGCTGCTCTCCGCGACGATACTTACCTTCCTGGGCGCCGCCGGGAAAGTTTCCCCGCGCGCGCTCGTTGGAAGGCCCCCAGCCGGGATCACGTGGTCGCGGCTGGGGTCCTTCCAACGAGCGCGCGCGCGGAGACATTCTCGGCGGCGCCCAGGAAGGTAAGTATCGTCGGGGGGGGCGGTCCATGAGCTGGGGGGCATATCCATGAGCTGGAGGCAATATCCATGAGCTGGAGGCAATATCCATGATGGGGCATATCCATGACCTGGAGGCAATATCCATGATGGGGCATATCCATGAGCTGGAGGCAATATCCATGATGGGGCATATCCATGAGCTGGAGGCAATATCCATGATGGGGCATATCCATGAGCTGGAGGCAATATCCATGATGGGGCATATCCATGACCTGGAGGCAATATCCATGATGGGGCATATCCATGAGCTGGAGGCAATATCCATGATGGGGCATATCCATGAGCTGGAGGCAATATCCATGAGGGGGCATATCCATGAGCTGGAGGCAATATCCATGATGGGGCATATCCATGAGCTGGAGGCAATATCCATGGGGGCATATCCATGAGCTGGAGGCAATATCCATGATGGGGCATATCCATGAGCTGGAGGCAATATCCATGATGGGGCATATCCATGAGCTGGAGGCAATATCCATGATGGGGCATATCCATGAGCTGGAGGCAATATCCATGATGGGGCATATCCATGAGCTGGAGGCAATATCCATGATGGGGCATATCCATGAGCTGGAGGCAATATCCATGATGGGGCATATCCATGAGCTGGAGGCAATATCCATGAGGGGGCATATCCATGAGCTGGAGGCAATATCCATGAGGGGGCATATCCATGAGCTGGAGGCAATATCCATGAGGGGGCATATCCATGAGCTGGAGGCAATATCCATGAGGGGGCATATCCATGAGCTGGAGGCAATATCCATGAGGGGGCATATCCATGAGCTGGAGGCAATATCCATGAGGGGGCATATCCATGACCTGGAGGCAATATCCATGACCTGGAGGCAATATCCATGATGGGGCATATCCATGAGCTGGAGGCAATATCCATGAGGGGGCATATCCATGAGGGGGCATATCCATGTCGGGGCATATCCATGTCGGGGCATATCCATGTGGGGGCATATCCATGAGCTGGAGGCAATATCCATGTGGGGGCATATCCATGAGCTGGGGGGCATACTCATGTGTGAGCTGTGGGGGCATAATAACCCATGTGTGTGCTGGGGCATTATCCATGTGCTGGGGCATTATCCATGTGCTGGGGCAAATCCATGAGTGAGCTGGGGCAAATCCATGAGCTGGGGCAGTATGAATATATATATATATCGGGGGGGATATACATGTGAGCGGGGGGCATTTTTATATGGTCTGTTCTTATTGGAAAGCGGTCACATGACATTAAATAAAAGTATCGGTACTTGGTATCGGTGAGTACTTTTAAAAAGTATCGGTACTCGTACTCGGTCTTAAAAAAGTGGTATCGGTGCATCCCTACCTATAATACTGCTGATTATCAATTTATCTTAAAACTATTTCTTATATTTAAACCTTAATTTATCTATTAATATTATAATTCATGGGGTGTTTTTTAACTACTTATAGGGTCCTTCTTATAGGTTAGCAGATGGTGGTCTGAGGATTCCTTTTCCTTCAGTCATGTGGTGTATTCCCAGCATGTCGAGGTGTCTCACCTTCTGGTCAACTCAGTCTGTGTGAACTCCAGGCCAAGCTGTGACTCATGAAGGATATCTGTACACACAGACATAGACACACACATATACACACACATACACACAGCAACATACACACAGACATATACACTCAGACACACAGCAACATACACACAGACATAGACACATACACACAGCAACACACACAGATATAGACACATACACACAGCAACATACACACAGACATAGACACATACACACAGCAACACACACAGACATATACACACAGACATATATACACACACACAGCAACATACACACAGACATATATACACACAGACATATACACACATACACACAGCAACATACACACACAGACATATACACACAAACATATACACTCATACACACACAGCAACATACACACATCAACACACAAACATATACATTTATATGGATTTTGTTTCTGGGGGAGCATAAATAAAGGCCCACCAGTCCACCTCATGTCTGACAAGCAGCATGAGCAGGTAGGGTTTGCTATACAGCAGCCTGTGGCTTCATTTTTGGATAAGACTCGCCCTCATTAGAGGTGCTTTGACGCTGGCGGGCGAGCTTAACCCCTTAAGGACCGTGGACGTACGGTTTCCTTTAGATCTGCTGACGTTCATGGTACGTCCTGCGGTCTTTTGAGCGCTGGAAGCGATCGGATCACTTCCAGCAGCTCAAACGCCATTGCAGGCTGCCTGGGAGTCCAGGCATCTGTGCAATGGCGGACAAAAGTGCCGGGCCCCTTGTGATCTCTCCCCGGGAGAAATCAACATCTGGTTTCACCGGAAAGGTGCCCCACACTTCTAGAGAGCGCTGTAAGCGATCGGATCGCTTCCAGCAGCTCCAGGGTCATTGCACGCTGCCTGGGAGTCCAGGCATCCGTGCAATGGTGGTTAGAAGTGCCAGGGCCCCTTGTGATCGCTCCCCGGGAGCGATCAACATCTGGTTTCACCGGAAAGGTGCCCCGCACTTCTACAGAGCTGCTCTGAGTATATTGCAGGGATTCCTCGACATCCTGCCGCCGGTCCGCTCAGTGATCGCTCCCCCCGAGCGATCACTTCCGGTAGCAGCAGGAAGTACTGAGTGCCACGAGGTATCGTGGTACTCAGTACAAAAACGATCACATAAGTGATCAGGTGCTCTGCTGGGTGCCTCGAGGGATCAAGGCACCCAGCAGACTAAAAAAAAGTGTAAAAAAAGAAAAATAAATAAAAATTAATAAAATAAAAGTGACAGCCAAGATGGCGTTGCCCTTCTAAGGGCAGGGTCATTTTGGGGCTGTGTGGGATGTTCCTAGCCTGCCTCATCAGAGAGAGGCAGGTTAGCAACATCCAATCAGAAGTTAGAAAAAATCAAAATAAAATTTCTAATTTGTCAGGTCAGGTCAATATTTTGTAAATATTGGCTCTGACCTCTGTGATTCTCCCTCCCTCTCCTCACTTTTGTTTTGGTGAGCGAGAGAGAGAGATCAGATTTGACAGGTTAGAGATTTTAGGTATATTTAGTGAGATTAGAAAAATTGAGGCAGATTTAGAGGGATTTTAGGGAGATTTAGAACATTTGAGGCAGGTTTAGAGGGATTTAGAGAGATTTAGGTGTTTATTTGTATTTTCTTGTGAAACCCAACGGTTCTTCTAAGAACCCACAATCCGCTTATATATATATATATATATAATATATATATATAATAATTATAAAATTTTATAATCTATTATATATAATGTCTGAGAGGGTGTACAGCGCCGAGGAGGCATATGCCATCCTGGCGTCAGAATCTGAGGCATCTGCGTCTGACTCAGACCCAGATTTTGACCCTGCTAGGTGCTCAGATATATCAATAGATACATCATCTATGCTGGCTGATGTATCTCCTAGTGATGTTTCTGATGCAGATCCTGGGCCACCACCTGCCAGCAGGAGACGCACAGCTCCAGCTGAGGAGTGGGTAGTGCCTCATCGCCAGAGGCCAATATTGATGTTGCAGTATTTACCGCCACACAGTTTTTGCAGGTGTTTCTGGGGGATGATTTGTTGGGCCACATTGTTGCCCAATCAAATCTGTATGCCCATCAGCATTGTGCTGTGAAGCCAGACTCCTACTTGGCAAGGCAGCAATGGACCCCGCTAGATGTGCCAGAATTTCTGAAATTCTGGGCACTTACTATGCTAATGGGCATCATAAAGAAGCCCTCAATTCGCTCCTACTGGAGCAGTAGCCCCATCTGCTCTACCCCCATTTACCCCCAATCAATGTCACGTAGAAGGTATGAAAACATTTTGCGTTTCATGCACTTCAGTGACAACAGCCTGTGCCCTCCTAGAGAGCATCCCCAGCTTCACAGGCTGTATAAAATTCGCCCCCTGATTACCCACTTTGCCGGCAGGTTTGCAGAGGCTTCTACACCTGGAAGGAATATCTGCGTGGATGAATCCCTAATGAAATACAAGGGAAGGCTGGGATTCAAGCAGTATATTCCTTCCAAACGCTCCAGGTATGGAGTGAAGGTGTATAAGCTCTGTGACAGCGAGAGTGGGTATACTCAGGCCTTCCGGGTGTACGAGGGAAAGGATAGCAGCCTTGACCCTCCAGGTTGCCCAGAACACATGGGAACCAGTGGCAAGATTGTGTGGGACCTACTTTTTCCCCTGATGAACAAAGGGTACCACTTGTATGTTGATAATTTTTATACAAGTGTCCCTTTGTTCAAGCTGCTGTATTGTTTTGATACAGCAGCATGCGGTACTATTCACAAGAACCGCGTAGGTTTCCCAGCACAGCTTGCCCGCGCCCGGTTAAAAAGGGGGGAGACCTCAGCTCTGCGCCAAGAGGAGCTGTTGGCGGTCAAGTACAGAGACAAGAAGGATGTATACCTTCTATCCACCATCCACACTGAGAGGTCTGTGGAGGTCTCTGTACGTGGCAGAGCTGAGCGCATCAGGAAGCCAGTGTGCATCAAAGCCTATAACCGGCATATGGGTGGGGTTGATCTGGCAGATCAGCTGCTCCAGCCCTACCAGATTATGCGGAAGTCAAGGGCCTGGTACAAAAAGTTTGCAATTTACCTGATGCAAATTGCAACCCACAATACCTTTTTGCTCTGCAAAAAGGCAAACCCCGGATTGACACTGTCCTTTTTACAGTTTCAGCTCCAGGTCATTTTGGGGTTTTTGTACCAGGATGCACCTGCTCCCCGGGCGGTGATGGGGGACAGAGTTGGGGCTACACATTTTATTTTTAAAATCCCCCCTACTGAGGGCAAACAGAAACCCCAAAAAAGATGCAGGGTGTGTTTCAAGAGGGGGCAGAGGAGAGACACAATCTTTTACTGCCCAGAATGCCCTGGACAACCCGGTCTGTGTCTTGGGGACTGTTTCAAGGTGTATCACACTGTGCGTGATCTATGATTTTTTTTCCTTTCTATTTTTTCTTACAGTCTAGTTAGTTAGTTCAGTTTAGTTTATTTTTTTTTCTTTTACTGCACCAGACTTTTACATTTTATTCCTACATTTTTATGTTCTACAATTGGTGCTGTATTTTGCCAAAATCTTGGCACACCTATGCATGGGGGGCATGGGTGTACTCAGGAGACCTTGCAGAAAACAACCTGGAGAGTTTTCATGCAGTAACAAACAACAGTGTCTCCTAAATCACAGTCCAAATCTAATGTGGGTGTAAAAATAAAAAATTGAAAAATTACCGCCACACACCTTCTCAAATGTTTTGGGCTAAAACCGTTGCATCCATGGCATCAAAGCACTCCATATGCAATACCTTGGGGTGTCAACATTTCAAATATAAACAATTTTCTGGCAATAATTCAAACTGGGGTATGCGGTAGACCCAAAACCAAAGATAGGCCTATCTGAAGAAATAATCTCAATTTCAACTCCAATGACAAAGTCATAAAAATTGTATTTGAACCTTCCCAAAGTCCTGGCAAACCTATGCATGGGGGGCATGGGTGTACTCAGGAGACCTTGCAGAAAACAACTTGCAGAGTTTTCATGCAGTAACCGATAACAGTGTCTCCTAAATCACAGTCCTAAACTGATGTGGGTGTGAAAATGAAAAATGACCACCAAACAGTATCCAATTTGTTTGTAGCAAACGGTTGCATCCATGGCATAAAAACACTTCATTTACAATACTTTGGGGTGTTAGCTTACCAAATATATGCACGTTCATGGCAATAAAAAAAATTGGGGTATGTAAAAAGGCCCCTAAAAAGAAGATAAGCAAAGAAGATATGTCAAATTAGAAAAATGGCAAGCACATGTCTGAAGATTGGCGTAGCACCCCAAAAACAACAGAACAAATCTATATATGGGTGGTATCACTTTACTCAGAAGATGTTGCTGAACATATTTTGGGGTGTTTTTTGGCAGCAACCCATAACTGGACTTGACAATTCATACCTAAAGTACAATGTGTGTGAAAAAATAACACAAAACGTGACTACCTGAAAGTTTGACAAAGAGCTAGTGCATGGAAAGTGTTAAAATACAACTCTTTGAAGTACCCTAGAGTGTGCCCTTTCTAAAAATATATGGCTTGATGGGGTAAATTACTTTTGACTGGCTTCAAAAATGTCCCAAATAGGACATGGGTGCATGATGACGAAATGTGAAAACTCCAAGTTGGAAAACTGAAATGCGCACCCCCCAAATAAGGCCTATTAGCCCCCAAATGACCCGACATACCTATACATGGGTGGTATCAATTTACTTAGAAGATGTTGCTGAACATATTTTGGGGTGCTTTTTGGCAGTAAACCTTAAAGTTCACAGTACATGTATTCTTAAATTGCATTTAAAAAAAAATCACCAAAAATTGTTTTTTTCTCAACCTTTGGCATAGATTTGTGGTAAAATGGTTTGCATGGAAAGAGTCAAAATACCCCAAGTTTAATACCTTGATTTGTGTACTTTAAAAAAATATGTATATGTGGAGGGTTATTCAGGAATTAGTGACATATGTCAGTGTTACAATGTCACTATCACTACTTTTAAAAGTAAACCCTTTGGAAATGGCAAAGTGCTACTTTCACTTATTGTTGCATAAGATAAGGAAAAAAGCGAGGAATATGTAAACATTGGGTATTGCTAAACTCAGGACTATATTTAGAAACTACTAAGAAATTAAAAAATTTTGACGGTTGTTGATACATAAGAAATTTTGGGGGTCAAAGTTCGAAAAAGTGGTATTTTTTTTGTCATATTTCACAATGTTTTTTATAGTAAATTATACGAAATGATGAAATAAATGGTATCTTTATAAAGTCCATTTAATGACGAGAAAAACAATGTAAAATATGTGTGGGTTGCATAAACGAGTAAGAGGAAAATTTGACGTAAACACAAACAGCACAGAAACGTAAAAACAGCAGCGGTCACTAAAGGACGGATTTGTGTAAAACCTTCCGGTCACTAAGGGGTTAATCTTATAACGGCCATTAATAAGAAACCAAACCTCTAATTGTGTTTAGTTTCACACGGTATAATGGGAATAAGCGCAGATGACATTTTTTTCTTTGTTATGTTTTACACATGTTGTTGGGCTGGATGCATTTGGCGGTTGCAGCCGCCCCATCGGGGAATAGGCGCAACCCCACCCCTCCTGTACTATATACACACAGACACACACATCAACACACAAACATATACACACAGACACGCATCAACACACAAACATATACACAGACACGCATCAACACACATACACACACAGACACACACATCAACACACAAACATATACACACAGACACGCATCAACACAAACATATACACACAGACACACATCAACACACAAACATATACACACAGGCACACATCAACACAAACATATACACACAGACACGCATCAACACACAAACATATACACACAGGCACACATCAACACAAACACAGACACGCATCAACACACAAACATATACACACAGGCACACATCAACACAGACACACACATCAACACACAAACATATACACACAGACACGCATCAACACACAAACATATACACACAGACACATCAACACCGAAACATATACACACAGACACACACATCAACACACAAACATATACACACAGACACACGTCAACACACAAACATATACACACATCAACACACAAACGTACACAGACACACACAAACATATACACACACATCAACACACAAACATATACACACAGACACACACACATCAACATACAGACACACCAGGGGCGTAACTACCAGGGGTGCAGAGGGTGCCACCGCACCCAGGCCCTTGAGTCCCGGGGGGCCCACATTCACCTGCCTATATTTTATATATATAATTATTTTTTAATTTATTTTATACTTAAGTGTGAGTTTTACTTTGGAGCTCTGTGATACACTCATACACCCTATATATTACTGTGAGTTTTGTTGCTGTGGAGCTCAGTGATTTACAGTGATACACACCGCACATTACTGTGAGATTTATTGCTGTGGAGCTCTGATATGCTCATACACCCCGCACATTACTGTGGAGCTCTGATATTCTCATACACCCCGCACATTACTGTGGAGCTCTGATATGCTCATACACCCCGCACATTGCTGTGGAGCTCTGATATGCTCATACACCCCGCACATTACTGTGGAGCTCTGATATGCTCATACACACCGCACATTACTGTGGAGCTCTTATATGCTCATACACCCCGCACATTACTGTGGAGCTCTGATATGCTCATACACACTGCACATTACTGTGGAGCTCTGTGAGATACACATACAGGGTTATTCAAAGAGATTTGAAAAGTCACCGCACATTCGGTGACTTTTCGTTCTTTTCAATTCGGCGTGATTTGGCGATCCCATTTCGGCGACCCTGCGGTGTATTCAGCAAGCACCACAGGGTCCCCCGAATTGCAGGGAAAAGTCACCGCAAACCCGCCGACAACTCACCGCAAAACCCGGCGAATGCACACAGAAAACCCGCAAAAACATCTGGATTGACCTGCCGAAAACGCCAGAAAAACCCGAGCAGGAGCCGATCACACACAGTGCAGCCGCCGGAAAAAGCTGAGACCGCAGACGAATGGAGTGAATAAATTAGGAAAACAGTTTGCTTGAATGTTTGAAAAGTGAAACACTGTTTGCAAAGAAACTACTGAGCGAAAATGTCTGAAATTTACATATCAAATCCAATGAATTATAATAAAAAGGGCTATTACTGAAAAAATAAGTAAACTCAAAAAAAATCCAAAAAAATGCTTAAAATATGATAAAAAAATCTATAAATAAAGATTAAAATATTCTGCAGTAAAGAGTCTCAACGGTTTATTAGATATTGAATTAAAACGGGAATATTTTTAACATTGAAGCCTATGGTATTCTCCTGAATAAATCTGCCGGATGAAACCACCGAATGGCAGGGCAATTCGGCAACCTTTCACTGCTGGTTTGTGTTCTCTGAATGGACGAAGCATTGCTTCTCTATGGGAATTCACTGCCCTCGAACAGGCATGGAACAGGCACCGTATGTGCAGGCAATGCGCTAGGATTCTGCGAACTGCCTGCTCTCTGGATAGCCGAATGGCCAGGAAAGGTAACTGGACGCTGATTTTCAGCGTTCGGTTTCCTTTCGGCAGCCATTCGGATCTCTTTGAATAACCCTGATAGTGCACATTACATTAAAGATGGGATGGACTTTAGGTCAGGGTGGACCTGGAAAATATGGGACACTGTCTGGAGTCAACATTGTGGACCTGGATGGGACCAATGCATGTTGACGGGAGGGGGGACAAAATATGTCTTTGCCTAGGTTGGGGGGGCCCGTCATGGTTCCTGCACCTGGGCCCTGAGGTTTCTAGTTACGCCTCTGAGACACACACTCATCAACACACACACATTAACACACAAACATACACACACATTAACACAAAAACATACACACACACACATATTAAAACTGTGATGTTTTCCACAACCGTGTTTATATTCTTACTTAATTGGTTGACTTGTATAAAAACAGTCACTTCCGTATAAGCAAGTTGTAGTGAAAGGGACTCAGGTGAGAAGAAGGCCGGCATCTTGAGCCAGGCGGCCATCTTGTTCAGAATATTGGTTCACTTGAACCTAAATAGTAGATATTAGCTGAAATTAGGATGTAGCTTACATAGAATTCTAGGAATGTGTTGAACTAACAGAAAAGTAATTCAAATAATGAGAACGCAGGCCGTAGCTGGCACACAAGTGACAGGATGAGGAATAGATACACCAAGGTCAGAATAGCAGCAGCTGAGACAAAGAGGAGTGTGAAACCAGACCAGGCCTTATCTAGGATGAACAATAAACAAGCCTAAGGGAGGTGGGCATAGGCAGGATCCAGAGCAATTGTAAATCCTCTTGTGTCAGAATGTCATGAAGCTTGCCAATTTATAACCAATGTATGGAATGTCTTTGTATTCGATTAAGGGAGGTACGGACCCACGTGGGGTGGGATAGTGTCACCGGGAGGTGGGCTAATTGGGATGTACCTAATTACGTATTCGGGGTATAAGACCCTATGTCATGGTGAGATCGGGGCTCACTCTTTGCGATTCAATCCTGTGTGAGCATCTGTTGTGACGTCACAATAAAGTTTGCCTTTCCTGAAGAGACTCGTGTCCAGTCAATCCTTGTCCGTGCCGGCCCGGCTTTGTCCCGAGTGAACCAGGTGGGTCCGGTAACATTTTTGGGGGCTCGTCCGGGATCCAGGCCTTTACCGGTACGGCAATGACTGCTGGACACCGTAGCGGTTGACTGCAGGTGTGAGTGATCCCACCGGTTGGGCGTCCGTTGAAGGTGAGCTGACATCTGCAGGCGCCAAGCAGGATTTCCTGTTAAGTGGACCTCGTCTCGTCCCAAACGGACCCCCAGCCCGGGAAGCTGGGACACCACCGAGTCCGAGGAAACAGCGAGCAGTGCGGCGATAGGTAAAGTGTCTTCTATGTTTGTGTGTATTTGAGATACCGGTATAGGGAAATGTCCGACCATAGTTGGATAAGGAGACCCGTGGCCACGGTCTCGTCGGGCATACTGAACCCGCCGCATACAGCACGAACAATGCAAGGGAGCCAGAGTGGCTAGCGCATGTCTGGACCCGGGGATTGGATGCCGACAAGGTGTAGTTCTGAATTTGAGGGAGAGGGTAGCCACGTGGAGTAGTACTGTCATAGTAAATGTGTTTGTAAATAAAACTGCTGCACGTGGACAAGGAAAGGAGGAGGGATTCTGTGACTGGGCTGAGAGCCCGCAGTTGGTGCTAGTGTGTATTCTGTGTAGAGAAGGGGGCCAGTGGGGCCAGCGGTAGCTGCAGCGGGAGTGGTGCTGGGTGGGTGTATTGCCCATAGGCAAATCGGAATAGCAGGAGTGAGTGTTGCCACAGAACAGGGTACACATAGTCACAAGCAGACCAGAGTTAGAGATCAATTAATTGGGTATAAGGAGCCAAGAGGAGGGTCGGCATGCCCTCGGCTAGTAGAAAGATTAGGATTGTTTATGTACTGTTTTGTGCTGAATGTATCTGGTACAGTACGTGCTGTGGATGCTGAGAGTGTTGTGAGTGATTGTGCGCCTACTTGTCTAGCGAGGAAGCAAATCTGAGAGTGGACTCCGGAAGTACGTTTCCAACTCAGGCGACTGCAGTTGGCTACTGAAGGAGGAAGCAAAATCGACACGGGAGAACTGTTGCCTGAAGTACCAGACAGTTGATATAAAGTGATTAAGTGATTGTGTTGAAAGAAATATCTGCATTGTGAAAAAGTTACTGCCCACAAGAGTAACAATGGGTAACAGGTCGTCCAAACCCAAGAAGGCAAAAGAGGGTGAAACACCCTTGGAGTATATGGTACGAAATTTTGAAGCATTGTATGAGACACATCACTATGGTGTGGATTTGAGTAAGGAAAAATTGAAATTGTTGTGTACAATAGTATGGCCACTATTGGTTCCAGAATGGCCAGAACAGGGGTCTATGGACCCGGAGCTAATACAGAGTGCATTCCCATATAACCGTGAGATATGGTCATCCTGAACAGTACCCGTATATAGATGTATGGAGGTACTGTGTGAAAGATAAGAGTCATTTTATAATGATGGCGGGACAAAACAAGAAACAGGTACCCCCGAATAATGAGAATAAAGGTGAACAGAGAAAGCCGGTATTGGTAGAATATCCGGAGGAGATTGATTCCCTTCCCCCGCCCTACCCATCGTGTTATGGGGCGGCCAGGGAGGCACTGAATGCTGCGATTGCGCGGGCGAAGAGGAGGGAGCAGGCAGCTGCTATTTCCCGGCCAGCTCCCTCGGCTCCGGCTCGTGGTATCGCGGAAGAGGAGGGGGCTGCAGGTGGGGAGGATGAAGGGACCCCTGCAGAGAAAATTGAAATGCCCGATGGGAATGTATATCAGCTGGTAACCCCCAGAGAGAGTGGGATGATGGAGGGGTGGATCAAGGGGCCACCACTCGTGCGGCTAATAATATATTTAAGCCCCGGGATGTATATCTACACAATCCAGGTAAAAGTAAAATGCAGCTCCCCTTACGGGAGGTGCCGGGTCCTTTATTAGAGAATGGGGAACCTGGACCGGTGCAATACACATATGTACCATTCACGACGACAGATCTGTTTAATTGGAAAACTCATACACCACTGTATTCCACGAATCCCACAGCAGTGGCTAGCATGATAGAATCAGTTATGCTTACACATAACCCCACCTAGGCAGATTGCCAGCAACTATTGCTGATAATGTTTACAACTGAGGATAGAGCCCGTATAAACAATAGTGCGCAGAGGATTCTTCTCGCCCAGGCGGTTGAAGATAGCAAGCCCCAGCCAGAGGCATGGGTGGAGGAACACTACCCCAAAACAGATCCCAAATGGCCGTACAATACTAATGAAGGTATAGCTCATTTGCAAACGTACCAGACAGCGGTAATAATGGGTGTTAGAGCGGGAGGCAAGAAGCCTACCAACATGGGAAAAATAGCGGATATTGTGCAAGACATTAAAGAAACCCCTAGGGCATTTTTGGAAAGATTATTAGATGCATACAGGATGTATAGTCCAATTGACCCAGAGGCCGTAGAGAATCAGCGGCTAGTAAATCTAGTAAATCTGACTCATCCTTTTGTGAGTCAGTCACAGCGGGACATACATAACAAAATACAGAGATTGGATGGATTTCTGGGAAAAGGTATTAGTGAATTAGTAGAAATCGCTAATAAAGTGTTTCATAACGGATAAATACCGAAGAATAGAAGCAAAAAGGAAAAGTAGTTGGCTATATAGGAAACGGGAGGGGTGCCTCTGACAGAGGGGGGTTGAGGGGGAAGAGGACGGGGAGCCCCTAGGGAACCCCTGGGGCTCAATCAGTGCGCATGGTGCCGGGTGAAGATCACTGGAAAAGCGAGTGTCCGGCATTATTAGCTAAAAATGGGGTACAGGGAGAGGCTGGTGCGTCGGGAGGACAAGCCTCAAATGGCCAGGTAACAAATGGCAGGTATGAAAGAAATGATACTGCCGGATTTGTTGGTTTGGTGGGAACGTCATTTGAGGGACAAGGTATATATTGACACGGACCTGGGCCCATCCCACTCGGTAATCATGAGCCCACGGTCACAGTAAGGGTGGGAGACAAAGACAAAATTTTTATGGTTGATACAGGCGCTGAATATTCTGTTGTAACGCAGCAGATTGCACCCCCAATGGGAAATGAGGTTGACATAATGGGAGCAATGGGGGTATCGGCTAAATACCCTTTTCTTGCTTCTCGAAAATGTAGCGTGGGTGGGCATAATGTAGAACATGAATTTTTGTATATGCCTGAATGTCCCATCCAACTCCTGGGGCGGGATATCCTCTGCAAAGTGCAAGCCCAAATTACATTTCTCCCCGGGGGCCACGCTAGATTAGACCTGCCTGAGAGTGGCAGCTCTGTACGGCGGTACAGCCAAGCCAGCCAGAATACCCAACCTGTAAAAATTGCAGTAATTATGCCAAGCGAAGAAGAATGGTGCACAGCACCAACCCTGCCGGCCGCCCCAGACCCGTACACACTACTCTTGTGAATCCCTGGAGTCTGGGCAGAGGAAAACCCGCCCGGACTAGCTGTAAATATTCCTCCAGTGTATGTTGATTTGAAACCTGGCGCAACGCCTGTGGCTCTAAGACAATACCATATCCCACAGAAAGCCAAGCAGAATATCCAAACACATTTGCAAAGACTTAAAGATCACGGGATATTGAAATTTTGCGTGTCACCGTGGAACACACCATTGTTGCCAGTACAGAAAGAGGGCACACAAGAATACCGCCCAGTCCAAGATTTACGGGCCGTCAATGAAGCCACAGTAACCCTACACCCTGTGGTTCCAAATCCATACAATTTATTGGCATTAATTCCAGGCGATACAAAATATTACACGGTGCTTGATTTAAAAGATGCTTTCTTTTGCATCCGCCTGGCACCCGCAAGCCAGCCCCTTTTTGCGTTCCAGTGGAAGGAATCCACTACGGGAGCACGTCATCAAATGACCTAGACATACCTACCTCAAGGTTTCAAAAACTCGCCCACGATTTTTGGTTGCGCGCTCAGCCAGGACCTCCTGTCCTTCAACGCTCAGCCAGACAAGGTTGTTTTACTACAATATGTAGATGATTTGTTACTTGCTTCCCCTACAGAAAAAGACTGTCTCTCTGCCACCAAGGCCCTGCTGCATCTGCTAAGCCAAGCAGGGTACAAGCGGTTTCAAGAAAGAAAGCACAAATATGCAAAGAAAGTGTGAAGTATCTAGGTTTTCAATTGACAGGTACTAAGCGTGCACTGGAAGCAGAGAGGAAGGAAGCAGTATGCCGTATACCCCAGCCAAAAGACAAGGAGACAAGTCCGTGAGTTCTTAGGAGCTGCAGGCTTCTGTCGCCTATGGATCCCTAATTTTGCGGACATTGCCAAGCCTCTCCATCAAGCCACGAAGGGGGGAGAGCATGACCCCTTTCTCTGGGAAGAAGAACAGGCGGCAGCTTTCCTGAAGTTAAAGACTCTACTGATGGAAGCTCCAGCATTGGGATTGCCAGACCACAGCAAGCCCTTCCAACTGTATGTGCATGAACATAACCAGACTGCAACAGGAGTACTAATCCAGAATTTTGGCTCATGGCCAAGGCCGGTGGCCTACCTATCCAAACAACTTGACCCTGTAGCCTGCGGCCTACCCCCATGCCTGAAAGCAGTGGCAGCCACCACAATGCTAATAGCGGAAGCAGATAAGCTGACACTAGGACAGGTTCTTCATGTCAATGTGCCACATGCGGTCAAAGCCCTACTCGATGTGAAAGGAAGTTACTGGTTCAGCAATAGCCGGATGACGGAAGTACCAAGCCATGATGTGTGAGAATACACGGGTTCATCTGGACCTCATCGCTACCTTAAACCCAGCTACACTACTGCCTGACTGTGAAGAGGATCCAAATCACAAGTGCCTCCAAGTCATGGAAGAAGTATTCAGTAGCAGACCAGACCTGAAAGACGTACCCCTAGACAAATACGATCTGCAGTTATTTACTGATGGTAGCAGTTACATGTGTGATGGGAAGAAAGTCTCCGGCTATGCGGTTGTCTCAGGAGAAGAAGTTATCGAGGCGAACCCCCTGCCAGGCCATACATCAGCGCAATTGGCTGAAATAACAGCCCTGACCAGGGCCCTTGAAATCTCAGAAGGAAAACGAGTGAATATCTACACAGATTCCAAATACGCCTTCATGACTGTTCACGCACATGGTGCCCTCTACAAGGAAAGAGGCCTGCTCACTTCATCGGGGCAACAAATCAAGTATGCAGCTGAGATCATGGCTCTCCTAGAGGCTGTATGGAAACCAAGTGCAGTCAGTGTAATGCACTGTCGTGGCCACCAGAAAGGTCACGACGAAATCCCAAAAGGCAACAGGCGCGCTGACCAAGCCGCAAAAGCTGCAGCAAAACCAATGATTCCCCCTGATTATGTCTCCAAGGTTATGCTTTGCAAGGAAGAAGATCAACTCCCCATGCCAAACTACAACTTCTATATGAATTGGAGAAGATTTGATCCAAAAGGCAAATTCATTGAAACAATTTTACAAAAATGGCACGACAATTATGAGCTACTGGAAGGAAACCATGATTATATCCAGTGGCTGTTCCCGACACGATTACAAGGCGAGAATTTCCACTCCTCGCCTCTACACCCCCGAGAAGCACGCCTCATGAGTGACACCTCAGAAGTTCAGCAAAGACTACGCAGAGCTTAGAAGATGATGCTGAAATTCTTCGGCGTAAAATTAGTGGGGGAGGATGGAGAAAATACAGAAGTGACCGAAGTTGAACAAGCAGAAAATTTTGCCGCACGTTTTGACAATCTAACAGCCAATCCTCATAACAATTTGAGGATTACACATATACTGCTGAGCTTGGGAGAACTGGGAGCACAAGAATACCAAGCCCCTTTTGGTAAGGTTCTTTCTCAAAGAGACCCTTATTAAAAATAAGCTACCAAGGCTGAAGAAAAGTGTGATGAATTTCTTTATACCAGCAGTGAAAGACAGGGAGGAGAGACAAGATCTGCTGTTCTTTGCCTGGCGATATTATTACCCAAAAGAAGAATTCATATGGGAAACCAGGAGGAGCTTGGAAGATACAAAGCAACACCAGTGGTGGCTGCACTCCTACCGGCGCCACTGAGGGAATGGACACCCGTGTACTCAGAAAAAGAGAAGAAGTGGCTATCAGAAGAACAAGGTGCATATGGAGAAGATGGATGGTTCCAGTTGGAGAATAGACAAATAGTCCTGCCAGCAACATTAGCACCTGAAATTGTGAGAGCATTTCATGCAAGTACTCATGGAGGAAGGGAAATGATGGAGCAACAGCTGGAGCCACATTTCTACGTGCCAGGGTTGTCAGTAGTCTGTAAAGCAATAGCCCAGCAGTGCGTGACATGTGCCAAGAATAATCCGAGAACAGGCCCATCTCAACCTCCAGGAAAGCAGCCAATCGGACTGTCCCCAATGGCATCATTGCAAATAGACTTTACGGTGCTACCACCTTGCAGAGGATACAAGTATCTACTCGTGATGGTGTGCACTCTAACAGGATGGGTGGAAGTTTTCCCCACTAGGACGGAGAAAACAACGGAAGTGGTGAAGAGTCTAATGAAAGTAATAATACCACGATATGGACTTCCTCTTGAAATAGGGTCGGACAATGGCCCAGCATTTATACAGAACTGTTTGCAGCAGCTTGCCCGCCTGTTGGGCATCACCTGGAAGCTACATACAGCTTACAGGCCCCAGAGCTCGGGAAAAGTCGAAAGGATGAACCGTACACTGAAGACTTTGATGTCCAAATTATGCCAAGAGACGTCACTAGGCTGGTTGGATGTACTGCCAATAGTTCTATTGCACATTAGGTGCAGGCCAACCCCCCAATTGAAGCTAAGTCCGTACGAACTTATGTTTGGACGGCCTACCCCTCTAATTAATGGAATAAGGGGGGACCTTCGGACATTGGGTGAAACTAAACTAAATGAACAGGTTGTATTGTTGGGTAAATCAATGCAAAAGTTGAATACTTGGGTGGGAGATAATATACCTCACTTTTTATATCCCCCACTGCATAAGTATTATCCAGATGACTCGGTTTGGGTGAAGGAGTGGAAAAATGACCCACTAGGCCCAAAATGGAGAGGTCCTTACCTTGTCCTGTTATCAACCCCCACAGCAGTGAAGGTTGCCGAGGTGGTTCCGTGGATACATCACTCCAGACTGAAGGTAGCTGCGGCCAATCCTGAACCAGAGTGGAAGGTCGTCACCAACGAGACCAATCCATTGAGGCTAAAGCTGACAAAGACCACAGTTGTGAGCACCTAAAAGTAGGGATGCACCGATACCGATACTAGTATCGGTATCGGGGCCGATATTGCCGTTTGCACGAGTACTTGTTACTCGTGCAAACGGCCTGATACATCCCGCCGATACCGGAAGCCGGCGCTGGGCCGGCTTGCCGGTATCCGCTGGGCTGGGGAAGCTGGCCGCGTGCATGAAAAGCACGCGGCCAGCGTTCCCTTCCGGCACGCCGCGATACTCACCCTTCCTGAAGGTCCGGTCGCTTGGCAGTGATGCGTTCCCGCGGCCACTGGGTGCTCCTGTGACGCTGCCTCTCGGCTGGAGGCAGCGTCACAGATGCGCCCGGCGGCCACGTGATCGCATCACTGCCAACAAGCGACCGGACCTTCAGGATGTGTGAGTATCGCGGCGCGCCGGAAGGGAACACTGGCCGCGTGCTTTTCATGCATGCGGCCATCTTCCCCAGCGTTCGAGCTGCGGGCAAATCCATGAGAGCTGCGGGCAAAGCCATGAGACCTGGGGGCAAAGCCATGAGACCTGGGGGCAAAGCCATGAGACCTGGGGCATGTCCATCAGAGCTGGGGTCAAGTCCATCAGAGCTGGGGCATAATCCATCAGAGCTGGGGGCATATCCATCAGAGCTGGGGGCATATCCATGAGTGCTGGGGGCATATCCATGAGTGCTGGGGGCATATCCATGAGTGCTGGGGGCATATCCATGAGTGCTGGGGCATATCCAATGGGGGCGGGGGCAAATCCATGAGTGCTGGGGCAAATCCATGTGAGCTGGGGGCAAATCTCATATAAATTTTTATATGAGGTCTGTTCTTATTGGAAAGCGTCACATGACATTAAATAAAAGTATCGGTACTCGGTATCGGTGAGTACTTTTAAAAAGTATCGGTACTCGTACTCGGCCTTAAAAAAGTGGTATCGGTGCATCCCTACCTAAAAGACTCAACAAGTGGGTGTTTTGACGGACACAATAATGCCTGACCACCCACCAACGGAGGACCAAAGGGATCCCTCGGGGGCCCGGCCCTGACCCTTAATCAACCAGAGATGACTTTTACTTTTGAAATTCCGGTGGGGAGGGATTGGGTTTATGTAACTGTGAAAAGAATTGCCCAAGGGATTTTGACATTCGGGGCATTTCTGGTACTAATATTGTACCTTGCAAATCTAATTTATGGACTATCCCACGGGACATGCCCTAGGTGTCCAAGTTCAACCAACGAGGTAGACACCTTCCAAGCCTGGAATGATACACGACAAATGATGGAAAACCATACTATGCAGAGATATCGGCGAGGTGTAGAACCAGAAATCACACCACGAGGACATCTACTTGTAAAATTTAAATATGAATATGCCAAAAAGTCTGGACAAACTGCGTGTTGGGTGTGTAGTAGACTGCACCCAGAGACAATCCATATACCTTTTGCTTCAATCCCAATGAATTTGAGTACATTTGTGTCAGGGAATATTACAATACACGCCTTTGAACCTCGAGAGAGGCCGGAAGCATTCACTCCTGGATACCCAATAACAGGGCCAGTGTACCCACCAGAATGGTGTTTCCAATTAGGACCAGATAGAGAAACAGGCAAGGGGGGAAACTTGTGCAATTTGAGTAGGTTCAATTGGACTTCATACACATACAGAATCAACACAGAAAGTGAGTCAGGGTTTATATATATATTAGGAGAAAGAAGCTCACCAGAGATCAGGAACTGGTAGTTGCGAATGTGACTGCTGATAAGGAGGATGCGTTGGATTTGGTGAGACGATTGGGGCGGCTGATGATAGAAATGTCAAAAGGGACACTACATTTATCGCCATTCATACTAACAGGAGGGTACCAGGTATGCTGTGGAAGGGTGTGTTACACATGGGTCCCACCGACAGTTACAGGGATGTGTTACTTAGCCAGACTGATTCCATTCCAGTGAGTGAGAGGAGATGATGTCAACACAGACACCGCACTACACCTTAGATATCCACTGGTGTTTGAGATGCAAAAGAGAGAATTGTTTACTAAGAAAGATCGAATATGGGCGTGGTTTCCAGCATGGACTGGATGGGGGAGAGAGTTGATGAACAGCTATGCTAATTTGATGGATGAGATTTTAAATAAGACCAGTATGGATATTCAGCTGTTGAATCTTGAGTTGCAAGAAATACGAAAGGTGCAGATGAAACACGATATGGCACTAGAACAGATCAGTGCAGCTCTGAATGGACTGTGCGAAATGACAATGCATTATGAATGTTGCACATTCATCAGAAACCCAACACATGATGTCCCTGACTATTACCAGGTAATCCAGGATCACCAAGAGAAGGTAGTACAGTTGCAGAACACAGCTAGATGGATTGCTGCTGAGGGTTGGAATCCACTTCGTGGGTTCAGAGCTTTCGGAGATTGGTTCGGATCAATATTAGGGTTTATCTCACAGATTGGATCTATGATATTGATGGCGGTGGTGATCCTGGTGATAGGGATGATCCTGTACCGCATAGGGCTATGTCTATGGCCGCTATGCAAGAGAGCTCTAACACCCACACAAACACCAAAGATACCACTGATGATCCTGCAGGGGTGTTCCCAGCAAAGATGGGTCCCCCGAAGTACGAAGTATTCAAGAATAGCAATAGTGGAGTGTAGTGGCTACAAGTTTCAGAAGAAGAATCTGAGACTTGAGCCAAGGGGAGAATGAAAGGGACTCCGGTGAGAAGGCCGGCATCTTGAGCCAGTCGGCCATCTTGTTCAGAATATTGGTTCACTTGAACCTAAATAGTAGATATTAGCTGAAATTAGGATGTAGCTTACATAGAATTCTAGGAATGTGTTGAACTAACAGAAAAGTAATTAAAATAATGAGAACGCAGGCCGTAGCTGGCACACAAGTGACAGGATGAGAATAGATACACCAAGGTCAGAATAGCAGCAGCTGAGACAAAGAGGAGTGTGAAACCAGACCAGGCCTTATCTAGGATGAACAATAAACAAGCCTAAGGGAGGTGGGCATAGGCAGGATCCAGAGCAATTGAAAATCCTCTTGTGTCAGAATGTCATCAAGCTTGCCAATTTTTGACCAATGTATGGAATGTCTTTGTATTAGATTAAGGGAGGTACGGACCCACGTGGGGTGGGATAGTGTCACCGGGAGGTGGGCTAATTGGGATGTACCTAATTACGTATTCGGGGTATAAGACCCTATGTCGGGGTGAGATCGGGGCTCACTCTTTGCGATTCAATCCTGTGTGAGCATCTGTTGTGACGTCACAATAAAGTTTGCCTTTCCTGAAGAGACTCGTGTCCAGTCAATCCTTGTCCGTGCCGGCCCGGCTTCGTCCCGAGTGAACCAGGTGGGTTCCGGTAACAGTAGTTTAATAATCGTGTAGACCAGTTTTCTCACAGAGCTGCCTCATAACACTGCTCTGCTTCAGCCGCCATTTTACATCTACCAGAACATTCCCCTCAACTGACAACAGGAAGTGAGTAATCACCTCAGAGCAGGAACAGGAAGAAGGAAGGCAGAAGAAAAGCAATGCATCATTCACAACCAACAACAGTCAATACCTCACAGACACACACACACATTAACACGCTCATATAAACACACAGACACACATTTACACACACACACATTAACACACAAACATACACACAGACACACACATATTAACACAAACATACAGATATTAACACACAAACACACATATTAACACTCAAACATATACACACAGACACACACAAGCATATACAAACAGACACACACATTAACACACAAGCATATACACACACTGACACACACACACATATTAACACACAAACATACACACAGACACACACATATTAACACAGAGACACACATATTAACACACAAACACATACAGACGCAAACATTAGCACGTTCATATACACACACTAACACGCTCATATAAACACACAAACACACACATTAACAAACATATACACACACAACATGCTCATATAAACACACAAACATATACATAGAGACACACACATAAAACCAGACACACATCACACAGACACACAAACAAATGCGCATATAAACAAATAACGCATGTAACACAGTCCCTCCATTGGATTTCTGTACATTCACCAGACACACCTCGTGTACCTCTCCACTCTGCTGGTCCCTCCATTGGCTTCCTGTACCTCCCCCTCTGCTGGTCCCTCCATTGGCTTTCTCTACCTCACCCTCTGCCGGTCCCTCATTGGTTTCCTGTACCTCTCCCCCCTGTCGGTCCCTCCATTGGCTCCCTGTACCTCCCCTCTCTGCCGGTCCCTCCATTGGCTTCCTGTACCTCACCCCTCTGCCGGTCCCTCCATTGGCTTCCTGTACCTCCCCACTCTGCCGGTCCCTCCATTGGCTTCCTGTACCTCACCCCTCTGCCGGTCCCTCCATTGGCTTCCTGTACCTCCCCACTGTACTGGTCCTTCCATTGGCTTCCTGTACCTCCCGCTCTGCTGGTCCCTCCATTGGCTTCCTCTACCTCCCCCTCTGCTGGTCCCTCCATTGGTTTCCTGTACCTCCCCCCCTGTCGGTCCCTCCATTGGTTTCCTGTACCTTCCCCCCTGTCAGTCCCTCCATTGGCTTCCTGTACCTCCCCCTCTGCCGGTCCCTCCATTGGCTTCCTGTACGTTACAGGATACAGTTTAAAATACTGACACGTTCAAATCGCTCAATAACTCGATTCTGCTTTACGTGTCTTCATTACTCCGCAAGCACGTCCCGTCTAGATGACTCCGGTCAGCAGGCGACCTCCACCTGTCCTCTGTCTACACTAGGGTCGCCAGATTGGCCATGTTTTTCTGGACGCATATCATTTATTCATGCTGATGGGCAGTGCATGAAAAATGCAACCCTGCAACATGTAGAACCCATATATTGGAGATATGAAATAAAGCAGGAATCCCAGGTGACCTGTCTTGATTTCCTTCCTGCAGCATATGAATAATACAAGTTTCAGGTTAGAACCTTTCCCTGGGCTCCTATCATGGAACTGACGTGGCGCTCTCCGCTTCAAACCCCAATACTTTTATTTTCCTGGGAAAACCCCCAAAAGATACAGACATTTGCTTTGGGAAAGACCTTATGTTCATTAATATTGCGTGGTGTTGTTTAAATGTATTGTAAATTGCTTTGCTTGAGTTTTAAATGTACTTTTATTACTGAATGTAAATGTGAACTTAGAGATGTGTTTTGAAGGTGCAGACCTTTCTTTTTGTGTAGAACGTAAACAATTTTCAGTAATGTGTGATTATGCAACAGGGCTTTCTCTTTATCTGTTTAAAGTAGGGATGCACGGATACCACTTTTTTAAGATCGAGTACGCGTACCGATACTTTTTTCAAGTACTCACCGAGTACCGATACGTTTATTTTATGTCACGTGAATGCTTTTCAATAAGAACAGACCTCATATAAAAATGCCCACAGCTCACATGTATATATCCCCCCCCGAGATAGATATATATATATATATATACAGAATGCCCCAGCTCACATGTAGCTTGCTCCAAGCTCACATGGATATGTAGCTTGCCCCCAGCTCATATGGATATATAGCTTGCCCCCAACTCATATGGATATATAGCTTGCCCCAGTTCACATGGATATTGCCCCCAGCTCTCATGGATATTGCTCCCAGCTCACATGGATATGCCCCTAGCTCTCATGGATATGCCCCCAGCTCTCATGGATATGCCCCCAGCTCACATGGATATTTCCCCAGCTCTCATGGATATGCCCCAGCTCACATGGATATGCCCCAGCTCACATGGATATGCCCCAGCTCTCATGGATATGCCCCAGCTCTCATGGATATGCCCCAGCTCTCATGGATATTGCTCCAGCTCACATGAATATGCCCCAGCTCTCATGGATATTGCCCCAGCTCATATGGATATTGCCCCAGCTCTCATGGATATTCCCCCCAGCTCACATGGATATTGTCACGGTGGCCGATGTCCAGGGAAGTGTTTTGCCTACGGCCCATGTCCAGGGAAGTGTTGTGCCTTCGACCCATGTCCAGGGAAGTGTTTCGCCTTCGGCCCATGTCCAGGGAAGTGTTGCGCCTTCAGCCCATGTCCAGGGAAATGTTGCGGTCGTCAGAGCAGCTGATATCCAGAAAGCCTTATTCCCGGGTACTGTGTACTACCGGACAGAGAATGGTGCCGCCCACGAATCAGACGCAGCATGCAGGAAGGACAACCAATTGTAGCACATGACCAGCGATCCTATAGCAGAGCAGGGTGTCTCCTCTGAGCACCAATAGGAAGGACTGTGGCTCCATTTAAAGGGCTTCATTTCTCATAGCAAATTGCCCTAGCGTGGTTCCATTTACGCCTAGTGCCTTGTTGTTATTGCTGCTTTCCTATCTAACTGTTTTCCTGGTTATTACGATCCCGGCTTGTCTCGTTTTCCATGTATTCTGGCGCCCTGCATTTTGGCATAGTATAAACGGACCTCTATTCCTTAACCCCTACCTAAGTGGGTTTTTGTTTGTCTGCTCTGCTTAACCCGGCCATTAGTAAGGACTGGCTAGCTAGAGCACTGTGGGTTACTTCATTCAGCAGGTTGTTTTACTTTGCACTCCGCCACTTTCTTTGTGTTCGTCGTTCTCAGTATTACTGACCATAACCCGGCCATTACTAAGGACCGGTTGGTCAGGGTCTGTTGGCTTATCGTCTGCAAGCGGGGTTACCCGATCCTGACAGATATGCCCCAGCTCTCATGGATATGCCCCAGCTCTCATGGATATTGCCCCCAGCTCACATGGATATGCCCCAGCTCTCATGGATTTGCCCCAGCTCTCATGGATATTGCCCCCAGCTCTCGTGGATGTGCTCCAGCTCTTGTGGATGTGCCCCAGCTCTCATGGATATTGCCCCCCAGCTCTCCTGGATATGCCCCAGCTCTCATGAATATGCCCCAGCTCACATTGATATTGCCCCAGCCGAGAGGCAGCGTCACAGATGCGCACGGCAGGCCACGTAAACACATCACAGCAGCGCGACCGGAACTTTGGACAGGTGAGTATCGCTGCCGTCGGAGGGGAACGCTGGCCGCGTGCTTTTCATGCTTGCGGCCAGCTTCCCCAGCCCCGCGGATACCGACAAGCCGGCCAGCGGTGGCTTCCTTTATGGGGGGGTGTATCGGGCCATTTGCACGAGTACCAAGTACTCGTGCAAACGGCAGTATCGGCACCGAGACTAGTATCGGTATCAGTGCATCCCTAGTTTAAAGAGTCAAGAGTCTGGGACAGTGTTTGACTGCAAAGGTAATCTGATCTATTGGAACAATAGATTATGTAAATAATGTGTGATATGAAGGTTAAGGAATGTTTACTGTAAATATCAAACTGACATAGTGTAATTAGAGTTTTAGTAGGTCAATGTTGGTCGGTTGGTATGCAAATTATAACTGTTAGATCTGGGCATAAATAGTGACATTTTTCAATAAAAGTCTCAGAATCAGCTTGTCTGGTGTCTCATTCAGGGTACCCGCAATCACCCTCAAAAGGCACAGAGCGGCCTTTTGGAAATTCAAAGAGGCAGAGGATCAGATCAAGCAGGTCTGGAGCTACAGATCAGGCTGCTCGAGGCACTGAGTGCCGAGCAACTCAGCGGCCGGGCTGATCTTGGTAAGAGGGTGTCTGGAGAGCCAGAACAGGCGGAAGGAGCAGGATCCCGTTACATTGGCTGGCAGCGGTGTGGATAGAGGCTCTCCAACACCAAGACACCCCGAGATGGCCAACTACGCAGCCTGACAGCGGGACACTCTGAGGGACCTGCTGGAGAGCCGAGGAGGGATAGCCAGATCCAAGCAGAGGTGTGGAAATTATATCGTCCGACGCCCGGGACATGAAGATCCGGACAAGTAAATATTTTTGAGATGCAGTCCGGCAGGCAAGAAGTCCGCTGAACTGCTCCCAGCACATGAGGTGCCGTGTCACGTGAGCTTACAGCGGGCGTCATGTACAGCCTTTCCAGAGGGTGAAGTGGTCACTCGGTGTCTGCTGCTGCTCCGGCCTCCATGTGCGCCGGCATCCTGCTTAGCACTGCGAGCTCCAGCTCCATGCTGGGTCTGAAAGTGACTGGTGAGTTATGTCGTCACGTTCGGGTCCCGCGTTATTAGCCTTTCACTCCGTGACGGTTGCATTTACAGCGAGAGAATCTGGTGATTTCACCAAAACGCTGTCGTCCTGCTCGTTTGGCCGTAAATGCGCTCAGCTGCTTAATGAAGGGATAATTGAAGCGCATCTCCCAGCCCGGAGCGATAGGAAGCAGAGGGATGACGGCACTGGTGCAGATGGGAGTACCAAGGTGGGGGCGTTGTTATAAAGGGCGTACCTTTGTCTAAAGGGGTGCCCGGTGTGTGGGACTCGACTGCGGCATTACATGATGTCACACATCACCGTGATTTATGGTGCCACCGGAGCTGTGTGTATGTGTGTTATAGAGAGCGGGGCTCAGCCTGGCACAGGAGGTGTGTGTGTGTGTTATACAGAGAGCGGGGCTCAGCCTGGCAAAGGAGCTGTGTGTTATATAGAGAGCGGGGCTCAGCCTGGCAAATTTTTATAAAATAAAACTGGAGGGCGAGTGCTGGAATATTTTTTTGTTTTTGCAGAGATGCATGAATATTTTATTTTTCTATAATTTACACTAAGTGGCCCCCTGTAATATAATTATCTGGCTCTGCTAATTTGCATTTTAAGATCTGTCCTTTTTTTTTTTTAGGTTCAGCAGGTTTTGTTTTGCCTGTTTTTTCTGAGGTCTATATCTGTGGGCATTGTCTGTCTGAGGTCTATATCTGTGGGCATGATTTGGGCTGAGGTCTCTGTATATGTATCTTGAGTGGGCACGATCTGGTCTGTATATATGTATCTGGACATGATACTTTTAGGATTAAATTGGCAGTAATTTATATGTTAGAGTGGAATACGTATCTGGTTGGCGCGAAAATGAACGCAGCGGGATGTTGGGCAGTCTTATTGATGGCGTCCTCAATGGAAAGGTTTGTAGAGGGAACAAAAACAATAATACTCTATTGGTGCAGATTATTTTACACAAGATGTATATGATCTATGCTGGTGTGGTATACACTCACAAAGGAGGAGCCTCAACACCGGCTCTAAGCGGATGGACGCCTGGGGGTTATTTTTTTTCTTCAAGATCTTCACAGGAAACCCACTCCTTAATGTCAGTGATTCTTCACAAGGTGTTCAATGGAAATATGTGAAACCAAAAAAACAGAAAAGATCTCTGTGTGTATCTGGTATATAATATATCTCATTAAGGAATTGGAATAAATGGCAACTCACATTCGTTGGAGACTATTCAAGCTCAAGACAGACGCCCATGGATTTTTTGGTATGGTAAAAAATCCAAGAAAAAAACAGAAGGATTGCTGGAACTCGTTCTAAAATATTTAATTAAAATTAACAATTTTAAAAACAAATAATAAAGGTCCAGGACGCGTTTCGCCACCAAATTGCGGCTTCATCAGCTGGTATCCAGACTTGTTGTTATAGTCTTCCGAATCGAAAACGAATTGTCCCCACATGTTGCCAATCAGTGGCAACGGCTGGCGTGCGCTCCACGCCTCGCCCTGAAGCTTCCGATAGTCCCGTAGGTTTGGCGCCATTTTGCGCAGGCGCCGTGTGCAGCTTCCGCGTTGCGGCTGTGCGTTCCATTTGCTTCATGGAATTGCGATCTCTCTATCGTCCTTCATAGTGCGTACCCCCGGGCGGTCACACACACAAATGGAAAACAATAATATACAAAGATTACTTACAAACAAATTTCATGATTGATAACCCAGATAAGGAAGCCATACTCCGATGGTTACATATATGAAATTTAATATCTTTAATAAGTGCAAACGGCATCAATCTGATCTAGAGTTATAAATAAAAACAAACACTTCTTTATTGGGATGAGTGACAATGAGGTCTTCAATTTCTAATAATAAATGTAATGGTGAATCTTGTGGAATCATTATATTCTTTATTGTGGAATAAATGTGGGATTGTAAAAAACGTAGTGTTATGGAGCGTTATAATGGGAATAGTTTTGCTTCCCAATTGGGTATAACTTTTTATTGATGACTTGATGGAAAATCCTTTTATATCTATATAGTTAGTAACACCACCATTGGTGAATATATATAATATGGTTCTATATGTTAAATATAAAAAATTCTAAGTGAATTAAATGTATTAACCATCTGGTACAGTAATAACCATAACCATTGGATGCTATTCTGTATAAAGTTACTTATGACAATAATGTGTGGGCAAAAAATTAATGCTTAAAATGATAAAACAGAGGCATTAAAAAAAGAATACTTATGGTTGTGGATGATTGGAATCATTATACACACATAGTGTGGTAATTACAATATATATGGTGATTTTTTATTTTTTTGTAATGGATTCATTAATAGCCATGTGGAGTATAAATGAAGGGTTGGGTGCAGTAAATGAGAAAAATATTTGAGATAAATATTATAAGAAAATTTAACGTGATAAATAAGGTGTGACTACTTGAGTTCTAATTATTTTATCATAGTAAATAGATAAATATGAATTCTAATAGATAGACAAACCATTATTAATATATTTACACTACACTATCTTTAAAAATGGTGTACTGTAAAAAATATAAAACTCTAAAAATGAAAATTGAATAACAATACTGTACCTATTTTAGTGAAGTTAGATGTTCAAAATTTATCTGATAGATTAAAGGTATAACTATACATACCCATAAATTATACAAATATAACGTATAGGAGGCTGGCTTTCTCTCATAGGTTTACAAAAAATGGGTGACTTCAAAGTCATCATTCAGGCCACCCGGTGACATAGTGCCCATTTCATATATAGTGCGCATTTCCTCTTGTCCCAACTTTCTAATGAAGTCTTCGCCTATATCCATTTGTTTAACCTGTTTGATCGCCGTGAACTTTAAACCAACAGGAATACTATTATGTATTTTCTTATAATGAAGGGAAACTGAATGCTGTTCAAAACCTTTTTTTATGTTTCTAACATGTTCCGATATTCTTGTGTTGAGAGCTCTTTTTGTTCGGCCTATATATTGTAGGCCGCATGTGCATTCTAACATATAAATTATGTTTTTAGAAAAACAGTTAAGAACAAGGAGCATGCTAAAATATATAATTTTAAAAAGGCCAACTTTATTAAAATAAAGGAAGCTCTCAATGTCATTGACTGGCAGAAACTCTTTCACGGGAAAAACACTGAGGATAAATGGAATATCTTTAAACTAACACTAGAAAAGTACACGTCACAATATATTCCACTGGTTAATAAATATAAAAGAAACAGACTGAAACCAATGTGGCTTAGTAGGAAGGTAACTAAGGAAATGAAAAATAAAAAGAAGGCATTTAAAGCTTTTAAATTTGATAAATCTGAGGCATCCTATAAAGCATATAGGGTAGCCAATAAAGCATGTAAAAATGCGATTAGATGGGCTAAACTAGAAAATGAAAAAGAAATAGCCAAAGAGAGCAAGACCAACCCTAAAAGATTCTTTAGGTACATAAATTCTAAAAAACCCAAGAGTGAAAATGTAGGTTCACTAAAATCTGAGTCAGGGCTATTGTTAACTGAAGATCAGGATAAGGCAGAAATTTTAAATGATTATTTTTCTTCAGTATTTATCAAAGAGAAACCTATAACAGGAGACATGAAATTCATTAATAAAAACTTACTAATACAAAGTGACTGGTTGACTCAGGACAAGGTTTTACAGAAATTAAACAATGTGAATGTGAATAAAGCCCCAGGGCCAGATGGAATTCACCCGCGAGTACTGAGAGAGCTATGTGTTGAAATTTGTAAACCTCTGTTCTTAATCCTTCAAGATTCTTTTATTTCAGGAATAGTCCCAGAGGATTGGAGAAAAGCTGACGTGGTCCCTATATTTAAGAAAGGTTTAAAATTTGTGCCTGGGAATTATAGACCTGTGAGCTTAACATCTGTGGCTGGGAAAGTATTTGAGGGGTTACTAAGGGATAATATTCAGGAATTTATTGGGAGGTATAATGTAATTGGCAAAAATCAGCATGGTTTCATGAAACACAGATCATGTCAGACTAACCTAATTACGTTCTATGATGAAGTAAGTAGAAGTATAGATCAGGGGGTCGCAGTGGATGTGATTTACTTAGATTTTGCCAAAGCTTTCGACACAGTTCCACACAAAAGGTTACTATTTAAATTAAGAAAAAATAGTCTAGATGAAAATACTTGTTCTTGGATAGAAAACTGGCTAAAAGATAGGGTACAGAGAGTGGTCATAAATGGTACATTTTCAAGATGGACACCAGTGGTAAGTGGTGTCCCTCAGGGGTCTGTTATAGGACCAATACTATTCAATTTATTTATAAATGACATTGAGATAGGCATTGAAAGTCATGTATCAGTGTTTGCAGATGACACAAAGCTAGGAAAAGTAATACAATGTGAGCAGGATGTTACTTCGCTGCAGAGGGATTTAAATAGATTGGGGGACTGGGCACTTAAATGGCAGATGAAATTTAATCTAGATAAATGCAAAGTTATGCACTTTGGAGTGAAGAACACACAAGCAATTTATACCCTAAATGGTACGGAGTTAGGGAAATCCAAGCAGGAGAAGGATTTGGGAATAATCATAGACTTCAAACTAAGTAACAATGTGCAATGTCAAACAGCAGCCGCCAAGGCCAGCAAGGTACTGGCATGCATTAAAAGGGGAGTTCACTCACGGGATGAAAACATTTTTGCCTCTGTATAAATCAATGGTCAGGTCGCACCTTGAATATGCCGTGCAATTTTGGGCACCTGTCTTAAAAAAAGATATTATATCGCTAGAAAAAGTGCAGAGACGGGCAACTAAATTAATAAGGGGGATGGAAGGGTTAAGTTATGAGGAAAGACTAACAAGCTTAAACCTGTTTAGTTTAGAGAAAAGGCGCCTTAGAGGGGATCTGATAACCTTATATAAATATATACGGGGCCATTATCAACCATTGTCTGATAACCTATTCATTAACCCTTTTGCTGCTGAGGCTTTTCCCGCCCCTGTGCTGAGGTCATTTTTACCGGTTTTGCTCATCATGTTTAAACGTGTTTTGAAGGCTTATTTTAGTATATGACCCAGACATATTATATATCGTTCTTTCCGTCAGACTCGGTAGATTCATAATATGTCATTATTATATGTATACGTTATGTCATGTCTGTATATTATAACAAAAAATGCAATAAAATATGTATTTTCAATAATTTACAACGTGTAAAGTGTTTTTTTTCACATTTTAACATGCGAGCAATTGCGGTTATATTTTGTATGGGGTGCGCTTGTTAAAAAAATTAGAGATGGGGTCTCGTTACATTTTTTTTGGGGGAAAATTACACGATTTTTAACAAACGCACCGCATACAAAAATCGTTAGTGCAGCATCATTGTTCACATTATAATTGAAATGGGAACAATATTGCTGCATTAACAAACCAAAAAAAATTAAAAAAAAGTTTTTTTTTTTTTTTTTTATTTATTTATTTTTTTACAACATTTTTCACTTTCATGTTTGGTATCGTTGGAACGGCCATGCTCTGGCCGATCCAACCATACCAAAATTTAACCCCTAGCTGCCACGGATCGGGAGATAGGGAGTTCATATCTCCACCGTTGGTGGCAGTTAAGGGTTAAGTCCAGGACTACGCACGTGCTACGCACGATGACGCCAGTCCTCAGGGGGAGTTCCCGGAGGCTTGGCCGACATCCAAGATGTCGGCCAGCTCCGGGAAAGGATCGCGAACCGGCGCTTTTCAGCACCGATTCGCGATCCAGCTCCCCAGGGGTTAATGCCAGGCATCATTTGGAAGGGCAGGCTGTGCCCTTCCAAATGATGCCTGGGTTAACCCCCGCAGAGCCGCCGATCGGGAGGGAGAGAGGTCCGAAGGACCTCCCCCCCTCCCTTTCAGGCGCCTCCTCCGCACATGCAGGGGGGGCGCCTGAATTAGGTGTCATCGCGCTGCCGCGATGACACCTAATTCCGGCGGCTGTGGTCCCGTATGCCGGGCTGACATCGAGGATGTCAGCCCGCACCGGGGGGGCCAGCGATCGGCCGGAACCCGGCCGAACGCTGACCCCAATGGGAGGACGCGCTCAGCGCGTCCTCCGCATACCAGCGGGAATGCTGAGGACGCGCTGAGCGCGTCCTCAGCATCGAAGTGGTTAACAGTTTTATACACAGGACACGGGGTCATCCATTTAGACTGGAAGAAAGAAAATTTAGCTTAAAGCATAGGAAGGGTTATTTTACGGTGAGAACAATAAAGCTGTGGAATTCTCTGCCTTTTGAGGTGGTTGGGTCAGAGTCTGTACAGACTTAAAAAACGACTGGATGACTTCCTGCAGACACAGAATATTAAGGGTTATAATATTTAATATGTGGGTAAAAGCTTCTTGATCCAAGGAGAAATCTGACGCCATTCTGGGGTCAAGAAGGAATTTTTTCCCAGTATGTTGCATATTCAGACTGGGTTTTTTGCCTTCTTTTGGATCAACAGTAGGTTATGTGGGAGAGGCTGAACCCGATGGACGCATGTCTTTTTTCAGCCTATATAACTATGTAACTATGTAACACCCTTAATTACAATTTCTTGATTATTTTTATGGTTATGATATGAATCTCTAAATCCTTTCTTATTGCCAGTAGATCTGCAGGCTAAACACTGCCCGCAGTTATAGAAACCTTGCTTTAATTGAAAAAATTATTTTCTACAACTAGTTTTTTTAGTTTTACTGTGAACTAAATTGGTTTTGAGGTTTTTCGCTCCTCTAAAAATAATTCTAGGTGTCTTACCTATATATTCTTTCAGATCTTTATCGTTGTTTAATATATGCCAATGTTTTTTGAATTTTTTTTTAACATATGATGCTTTATTACTATAATCACAAACAAAGCTCACTTCGTCATTTTCCAATCTTTTTTTAGGTTTGTATTTCAGTAGTCCCTCTCGGTTCTCATGGGCTAATCCATCTATGATATGATCAAGATCTTTTTCTTCGTAACCTTTTTCCAAAAAGTCTTTTTTCAGAGTATCTGCCTGCTCTTTAAATGTATGAATGTCCGTACAGTTCCTCCGTAGTCAAATAAACTGTCCTTTGGGGACACTTTTAAGCCAAATGGGGTTGTGGCAGCTGGATTTGTCTATAAAAGTGTTCGCGTCCACTTCCTTGAAGAAGGTTTTAGATTTTAAACGACTACCCTCCTTTATATATTTAAATCTAAAAATACAACATTTTCTGTACTCCACTTTTTGTCTAACTTAATACCCCAGTCAGGATTATCGAGGTCAGTCAAGAAGGATACCAGATCTTTCTCTGTCCCTCTCCACACAACAAAGACATCATCTATATAACGCCTGTAAGACAAAATTTTACCCTGCGCCAGCTACGCGAACCATAGACGAACTGGAATTCCCAGCCGGCCATATAAAGGTTCGCGTAGCTGGGCGCAAACTTCGTCCCCATAGCGATACCTCTCCGCTGGATGTAAAAATTATCCTCAAATTTGAAATAATTATTATTAAGTATAAATTCCATACTTTTAAGTATGAAAGATATCTGATCAACAGACATTCCGTTTGTCTTTAATAGCTCTTCCTTTACTGTATTGAGGCCCATATGGTGGGGGATACTGCTATATAGTGCATTAACATCGCAGGTGACCATAATGTCGTTGGTCTGATACTGTAAATCTTGTAGAAGTGTTAACATACTTAAAGTATCTTTTAGGTATGATGGTATCTTTTGTACAAAAGGTTGCAATAAAACGTCTACATATTCCGATAGGCGGCTAGTAATAGAGTCGATTCCAGTGACTATGGGCCTTCCAGGTGGATTTGTCAGGTGTTTATGAATTTTGGGTAGGACGTAAATGTGCGGTGTTTTAGTATATTCCATTTTTAAATACTCATATTCTTTTTCATTCAAGATCTTGTTATCCTTCCCCTCTAAAAGGAGAATATTTAATCCTGTTCTTATAGCTTTGATGGGGTCTCCCTTTAGTGACTCATAGGTGGTATCATCATTAAGAATCCTTAGAACCTCTGTATTATAAGCTTCTTTTGAGAGAATAACTATCCCGCCGCCTTTATCGGCAGGTTTTATGACGATGTTGGGGTCTTTTTGGAGATTTTTTAAAGCTATATTTTCCTCTTTAGTGAGATTATAGTGACGTTCTTTCATGGACATTTTCTCTATGTCCCTCATTACAAGTTTTTCAAAAACTTTAATCTCATCTTAAATAGTATAGCGGGGATAGAATTTAGATTTGTTTTTAAGAGTAGTGTGGACAATTGGGTCAGGATTTTGTATAACATTCTTTTCTATAGGATTCTTTAGAAAGAATTTTTTTAAGCTGAGTTTACGCTTGAATTTTTGGAGGTCAATGTACATATTGAATTTGTCTAGTTTGGTAGTAGGGGCAAATTTTAGACCTTTGTTCAAAACTTTAGTTTCAACATTTGAAAGGACTCTATTGCTCAAATTGAATATGCCACTGGTTGGAATCATCTCCTTTCTCTTTTTTCTTTTACATACATATTTTCCAGCTCTCTTTCCACTTCTGGTCTTTCCCAAGATCTTTTTTGTCCCCCCTTTTTCTCCAATCTTACATCTAGATCTCTGTAGTCTTCCTGTTTGTCTCGTCTCCCTAATGGGTCCTTCCAAAAAACCTCCTCACCAACATGTTCTTTGAGGGCTGAAAATCTATTAGTGAGGGGGACGATGTTACTTATTGCTTCCTCCCTCTCCTTACTTAATAATCTCCCATTCTGAGACAAACCCTGTTGGTTTTGGTACCCAGAATTTCCACTAATGGGTTGTCTTCGAACAGTTGACCATTCACTAGGGAGTGGTCTTTCTTTTTGTCTCCATCCTTCCCTGTTTTCCTCTCTTATTGGGGGTCTATCAGAATAATAGGAGCTATGGTTTCTATTGTAGCCAAAGTTATTGCGGTTCATATTCCTATTGTACTGCGGATTGTTATACCTCCTATTGTTTTCTGATCTCCAGTTATTCTGGTTTCTGTTATTGTTATAGTATCTGTTCATGGTCCCATTATTATCGCCTTTCCAATAATTATCATACCATGGCCGCCCATTGTTATTCCAACCTCCAGATCTAGGTTCTCTCCTTTCTTCGTTGGTATCAGAAAATCTGTCAACTGTATTGTTGTAATTCCCGTGTATGTTCCCTCTTCTATAGTCTTCTATATCTCTTTCATATTTCTTTTTTTTAATTACCAAGATATCCTTCTCTATTTTGTCTAGCTTTTCTTCTAGGGTTGTATACTAGCTAGACAGAAAGGGTTAATCAAAGACAATGTTGTAATACAAAACCAGGTCAGCAACACGGGTGTAGTCAGACGAGCCAGAATCAGGAATACAGAGTATAGAATAGTCAAATGGAATAGCCGGGTCGATATCAGTGCAGGAGCGTAGTACAAGGAAATAGTCTAGGGCAACGGAAGGCAGAATAGTCAGAAAACAAGCAGAGGTCAATAACAGGTTAAATCACAAGAGAATTCAGGTACAAGGAGCTCAGGTATGGATAACCATTATCTGGCACTGCTTAGAAGGAACTGTTGGTTTTTAAAAGACCTTCACCAGACCGCACCCCCCTCTCAAGCCGCGCCTCATACAGCCACCTCCCTGCTTGTTTCAATTTAAACCGGGCGTTGGTGAGCGAGCAGCATCAGACATGCTGCCGTCAAGCACACTGGAAAGGCTGGAAGCCCCCAACGTTACAATAACCCAGTTGTGAACTGGACTGCAGGGGAGTTTGATTCTTGGGGACCTAAGTGCTGTGGTGGGCAGTCTGAATGTGGCCACAGCTCCCCCACTATCCACAGATGTACCCAAGTGGTATAACGACCTTAAGGATGTTTTTGATAAAGGAAAATCTGAGATTTTACCTCCCCACAGACCTTATGATTGTGCTATAGACCTGTTGCCAGGTACCATGCCTCCTAGGGGACATGTCTACCCACGCTCTCAAAAGGAGATTGATATAATGGAGGATTATATACGGGAAAACCTGGCTCGTGGGTTCATTCGCCGTTCCTCCTCTCCTGCTGGAGCAGGGGTTTTTCTGTGTATCGAAAAAGGAAGGGGATTTGAGACCATGCATTGACTATATAGGGTTAAACAGAATCACTATACGTAATGCGTACCCTATTCCTTTGATATCCAAATTATTTGATCGCTTAAAAGGTGCCAGAATCTATACGAAGTTGGACCTGCAAGGTGCTTATAATTTGGTAAGGATCAAGAAATACCATGAATTAGGGATGCACCGATACCACTTTTTTAAGTACGAGTACCGATACTTTTTAAAAGTACTCACCGATACCGAGTACCGATACTTTTATTTAATGTCATGTGACGCTTTCCAATAGGAACAGACCTCATAAAAATTTATATGAGATTGACCGCAGCTCACATGGATTTGCCCCAGGTCTCATGGATTTGCCCCCAGGTCTCATGGATTTGCCCCCAGGTCTCATGGATTTGCTCCCAGCTCACATGGGTTTGCCCCCAGCTCACATGGATTTGCCCCCAGCACTCATGGATTTGCCCCCAGCTCTGATGGATATGCCCCAGCTCTGATGGATTTGCCCCAGCTCTGATGGATTTGCCCCCAGCACTCATGGATTTGCCCCCAGCTCTGATGGATTTGCCCTCAGCTCTGATGGATTTGCCCCCAGCTCTGATGGATATGTCCCAGCTCTGATGGATATGTCCCCCCAGGTCTCATGGATTTGCCCCCAGGTCTCATGGATTTGCCCCCAGGTCTCATTGATTTACCCCCAGCTCACATGGATTTGCCCCCAGCTCACATGGATTTGCCCCCAGCTCTGATGGATATGTCCCCCAGGTCTCATGGATTTACCCCCAGGTCTCATGGATTTGCCCCCAGGTCTCATGGATTTGCCCCAGGTCTCATGGATTTACCCCCAGGTCTCATGGATTTACCCCCAGCTCACATGGATTTGCCCCCAGGTCTCATGGATTTGCCCCCAGCTCGAACGCTGGGGAAGCTGGCCGTGTGCATGTAAAGCACGCGGCCAGCGTTCCACTCCGGCGTGCCGCGGTACTCACCAATCCTGAAGGTCCAGTCGCTGGGCAGTGATGCGATCACGTGGCCGCCGGGCGCATCTGTGACGCGGCCTCCAGCCGAGAGGCAGCGTCACAGGAGCGCCCAGTGGCCGCGGGAACGCATCACTGCCCAGCGACCGGACCTTCAGGATGGGTGAGTATCGTGGCGCGCCGGAGGGGAACGCTGGCCGCGTGCTATTCATGCACGCGGCCAGCTTCCCCAGCCCCGCGGATACCGGCAAGCCGGCCCAGCGCCGGCTTCCGGTATCGGCGGGATGTATCGGGCCGTTTGCACGAGTAACAAGTACTCGTGGAAACGGCAATATCGGCCCCGATACTAGTATCGGTATCGGTGCATCCCTACCATGAATGGAAGACTGCTTTCAATACCAGAAGTGGTCATTATGAATACCTGGTCATGCCATTTGGCTTATGTAATGCGCCAGCAGTCTTCCAAGACTTTATCCATGATGTCCTGAGGGACTTTTTGCAAGTCTTTGTCATAGTTAGGGCTGCAGCGATGCCGATTCCGGGACCTGCACGAGTACTTGGTACTTGTGCAGGGCCCCCGATACCCAAACCGTTACCGGAAGCCAGCCCTGGGCTGGCTTGCCGGCTGGTTTCGTTGGCGCTCTGCTTGGCTCCTCTTGTTTCTTCTGTCTTCGAGCGGCCGCTGGCAGAGGTTGTAGCCCGGCCACTCGTTGAGAACCACGTACACAGCCGCGATCTCACGTGACTGCGGCTGTGCACATGGTTCCCAACGAGCGTCTGGGCTACAACCTCTGCCAGCGGCCACTCGGAGACAGAAGATGCCAGAGGAGCCAAGCAGCGCCAGAGGAGCCTGGCTGGGTGAGTTTTCGGTCTTTGAGCGGCCGCAGGCAGAGGTTGTAGCCCGGCCGCTCGTTGGGAACCACGCGCACAGCCGCAGTCAAGTGAGATTGCAGCTGTGCACATGGTTCTCAACGAGCAGCCGGGCTACAACCTCTGCCTGCGGCCGCTCGAAGCAGCAGGAGGAGCCAAGCATTGCCGGAGGGTGAGCTGGGGGGCAATATATGAGAGAGCTGGGGGCACTGAGAGCTGGGGGCGCACTGAGCTTGGGGGCACTGTGAGCTGGGCACTGTGAGCTTGGGACATACTGAGCTTGGGGCACTGAGAGCTGGGGGCACTTTATATGAGGTCTGCTATTGAAAAGCGGTCAGATGACATTAAATAAAAATATCGGTACTCTGTATCAGTGAGTACTTTTAAAAGTATCGGTGCATCCCTAGTTATAGTCTACTAGGTGTAAAGCCTGCCCAGAGGGCAGTCTATTGATAAGTGTGGTGCGTTGTGCTTAGTTCGGTGCCATTTATTGTGCTGTGTTTGGCTGTGCTCGGCTCTGTGCCGTTTATTCTGTTGTGCTCGGCTCTGTGCCGTCTATTGTACTGTGCTCGGCTCTGTGGCGTTTATTGTGCTCGGCTCTGTGGCGTTTATTCTGTTTTGCTCGGCTCTGTGGCGTTTATTGTGCTCGGCTCTGTGGCGTTTATTCTGTTTTGCTCGGCTCTGTGCTGGGCTCTGCACATCGGCTCTGTGCTCTGCTCTGTGCCGTATATTGTGCTCTGCTTTTTATTGTGCTCTGCGCCGTTTATTGTGTTGTGCTTGGTTCTGTGCTCGGCGCCGTTTATTGTGCTGTGATTGGCTGTGCCGTTTATTGTGCTCGGCTCTGTGGCGTCTATTGTGCTGTGCTTGGCTCTGTGGCGTTTATTGTGCTTGGCTCTGTGCTTGGCTCTGTGGCGTTTATTGTGCTTGGCTCTGTGGCGTTTATTCTGTTTTGCTCGGCTCTGTGCTGGGCTCTGCACATCGGCTCTGTGCTCTGCTCCGTGCCGTATATTGTGCTCTGCTTTTTATTGTGCTCTGCGCCGTTTATTGTGTTGTGCTTGGTTCTGTGCTCGGCACCGTTTATTGTGCTGTGCTTTGTGCCGTATATTGTGCTGTGCTTGGCTCTGTGGCGTTTATTGTGCTCGGCTCTGTGGCGTTTATTGTGCTCGGCTCTGTGGCGTTTATTGTGCTCGGCTCTGTGCCTTTAATGGGTTGTGCTCTGCTCTGTGCCATCTATTGTGCTCTGCTTGGCGCTCTGCTCTGTGCTCTGCACTCGGCGCTGGGCTGTGTTCAGGTACTGGGCTCAGGCGCTGGGCTCTGCTCAGGCGCTGGGCTCTGCGCAGGGCTCAGGCGCTGGGCTCTGCGCTCAGGCTCTGCGCTCAGGCGCTGGGCTCAGGCGCTGGGCTCTGCGCTCAGGCGCTGGGCTCAGGCGCTGGGCTCTGCGCTCAGGCGCTGGGCTCAGGCGCTGGGCTCTGCGCTCGGCTCAGGCGCTGGGCTCTGCGCTCAGGCGCTGGGCTCTGCGCTGGGCTCAGGCGTTGGGCTCTGCGCTCAGGCGCTGGGCTCAGGCGCTGGGCTCTGCGCTCAGGCGCTGGGCTCAGGCGCTGGGCTCTGCGCTCAGGTGCTGGGCTCAGGCGCTGGGCTCTGCGCTCAGGCGCTGGGCTCTGCGCTCAGGCGCTGGGCTCAGGCGCTGGGCTCTGCGCTCAGGCGCTGGGCTCAGGCGCTGGGCTCTGCGCTCAGCTCAGGCGCTGGGCTCTGCGCTCAGGCGCTGGGCTCAGGCGCGTGGCAACCTCCGTAACAGGCTGTTGCGGTTGGATGCGCGCGCGCCACCTGCCGCAGCACGCCCAAAGCGTCCAACGGTGGTTGGATGCGCGCGCAGCAAACCTCCGTAGGACGCTTTGGGCGTGCTGCGGCGGGTGGCGCGCGCGCACCCGGCTGCGCGCGCATCCAACCGCCACAGCACCCCGTGGGCTGCGCGCATGCGCAGTCCATATATATATATATACACACACACACTGTAACCCCATGTGGATATATATACACACACATATATGGTTTTTACAGTGTGTGTGTGTATGGCCGGCATCCAGGCTCAGGCGAGCCCCCGGCTCGGCTGGGCCTCTAGGCCCAGGCCAAGCCGGGGGCTCGCCTTAGCCTGGATGCCGGCCAAGCAAGTAGCTCGGGCGGCATCCAAGCTTAGGCGAGCCCCCGGCTTGGCTTGGGCCTAGAGGCCGAGCCGTGGACTCGCCTGAGCCTGGAGGACGCCCGAGCAGGCAATTCGGCCGGCCTCCATGCTTAGGTGAGTCCCCGGCTCGGCTGGGGCTCTAAGCCTAGGCCAAGCCGGGGGCTCGCCTAAGCTTGGATACCGGCCGAGCAAGCAGGGTGGGTGTGGAGAGCACATACTCACCTACATCGGCCCTCCAGCGATGGCAGTCCCGCTTCCAGTGTCCTCTCTCTGTTGGTCACCGGTATGACATCACAAAAGCCTTTGACCCAGGGTCAAAGGCTTTCGAGACGTCATACCGACGACCAACGGAGACAGAGGACGCTGGAAGCGGGACCGCCATCGCTGGAGGAGCTAAGGGCCGATGTAGGTGAGTATGTGTAGGCAACATCCTCCTACATTGGCCCTGAGCTCCAGCGGTGACCGTCCTCCGGCTGTCGCTGGCTGCTCGGCCGGCCTCTAGGCTTAGGCGAGTCCCCGGCTCGGTTGGGCCTGTAGGCCCAAGCCAAGCCGGGGGCTCGCCTGAGCCTGGAGTCCGGCCTAGCAGCCTGCTCGGCCGGAGGAAGTCACCGCTGGAGCTCAGGGCCGATGTAGGGGAGTATGTTTTGGCAACTTCGGCCCTGAGCTCCAGCGGTGACCGTCCTCCGGCTGTCGCTGGCTGCTCGGCCGGCCTCTAGGCTTAGGCGAGTCCCCGGCTCGGCTGGGCCTGTAGGCCCGAGCCAAGCCGGGGGCTCGCCTGAGCCTGGAGGCCGGCCTAGCAGCCTGCTCGGCCGGAGGAAGTCACCGCCGGAGCTCAGGGCCGATGTAGGGGAGTATGTTTTGGCAACTTCGGCCTGAGCTCCAGCGGTGACCGTCCTCCGGCTGTCGCAGGCTGCTCGGCCGGCCTCCAGGCTCAGGCGAGCCCCCGGCTTGACTTGGGCCTACAGGCCCAGCCGAGCCGGGGGCTCGCCTAAGCCTGGAGGCCGGCCGAGCTGCCTGCGACAGCCATCGCTGGAGCTCCGGGCCAATGTAGGGGGATGTTACCTACACATACTCACCGGCATCGGCCCTTAGCTCCTCCAGCGATGGCGGTCCCGCTTCCAGCGTCCTCTCTCTCTTCGTTGGTCGCCAGCATGATGTAACGAAAGCCTTTGACCCCGCATTTTGACCCGGGGTCAAAGGCTTTCGTGACGTCATACCGGCGACCAACGGAGACAGAGAGGACGCTGGAAGCGGGACCGCCATCGCTGGAGGAGCTAAGGGCCGATGTCGGTGAGTATGTGTAGGTAACATCCCCCTACATTGGCTCGGAGCTCCACCGGTGGCTGTCCTCCGGCTGTCGCAGGCTGCTCGGCCGGCCTCTAGGCTTAGGCGAGTCCCCGGCTCGGCTGGGCCTGTAGGCCCAAGCCAAGCCGGGGGCTCGCCTGAGCCTGGAGGCCGGCCTAGCAGCCTGCTCGGCCGGAGGAGGTCACCGCTGGAGCTCAGGGCCGATTTAGGGGAGTATGTTTTGGGAACTTCGGCCCTGAGCTCCAGCGGTGACCGTCCTCCGGCTGTCGCTGGCTGCTCGGCCGGCCTCTAGGCTTAGGCGAGTCCCCGGCTCAGCTGGGCCTGTAGGCCCAAGCCGAGCCGGGGGCTCGCCTGAGCCTGGAGGCCGGCCTAGCAGCCTGCTCGGCCGGAGGAGGTCACCGCTGGAGCTCAGGGCCGATTTAGGGGAGTATGTTTTGGGAACTTCGGCCCTGAGCTCCAGCGGTGACCGTCCTCCGGCTGTCGCTGGCTGCTCGGCCAGCCTCTAGGCTTAGGCGAGTCCCCGGCTCGGCTGGGTCTGTAGGCCCAAGCCGAGCCGGGGGCTCGCCTGAGCCTGGAGGCCGGCCTAGCAGCCTGCTCGGCCGGAGGAGGTCACCGCTGGAGCTCAGGGCCGATTTAGGGGAGTATGTTTTGGGAACTTCGGCCCTGAGCTCCAGCGGTGACCGTCCTCCGGCTGCTCGGCCGGCCTCTAGGCTTAGGCGAGTCCCCGGCTCGGCTGGGCCTGTAGGCCCAAACCAAGCCGGGGGCTCGCCTGAGCCTGGATGCCCGCCTAGCAGGCCGCGACAGCCGGAGGACGGTCACCGCTGGAGGATTCGGGGCTTGCGGCGTTTAAACACACAGGTAGCTGCGTGCGGCTCGTGCCGATTTTTTTTTTTTTTGCAGGTGGCCGGCACGCGCAGCTACCTGTTTGTTTTAACGGCCACTTTCAAATGTCCGTCGCGCATGCGCAGACCGCTTTTGGCGACGGACACTTGAAGGCTTACTCTTTTATAGTATAGATTTGTACGATATTTTGATATACTCCCCTGATGTTAAAACACACCATGTCCATGTACGTACAGTATTGCAGAGGCTGCTGGACAACAAACTGTACTGCAAGTTAGAAAAATGCTTGTTTGATATCACTTCAGTCCAATTTTTGGGTTACATTATCACGCCTGAGGGCTTTGAATGGACCCTCAGAAATTGTCAGCCATCAAGGAATGGCCACTACCCCAAGGGTTAAAAGCCATACAAAGATTCCTTGGTTTCACAAACTACTATAGGAGATTCATCAAAGGTTTCTTCACTGTGGTGTCTCCCATCACGGCCATGACCAAGAAAGGTGCTCAGAATCAAGTCTGGAGTGACCAAGCCATGCAGGCATTCGAGTCACTGAAAAAGGCATTCATCACGGCACCTATCCTGCGACATCCAGAGCCAGGTTTGCTGTTTCAGTTAGAAGTGGAAGCATCAGATAGGGATTGGTGCAGTCCTGTCTGTTATGGAAAGTTTGGTGTTTGCGCATAAAGTCCTGGTGCACTAAAAAAGGTACACTTCAGTATTAAAGTGCGCCCAGTACAAACAAATCCGTCACTATAAAAATACACGCTATATCTAGCTCTTTCTGTATAAGAACGAAGTACTTCTCTATCCCAGATGTAATCAGACAAACACGCTGCTTCAAGCTGGAAAATCCTGTGGCCAACTGAGCTGTGGCTCCTGGATTGTTTAATTTATTAGACAATCGCACACGCCCAGTAGCCCCCTGGCTGTACAACAGAAAGCCAGGTTGCTCAGTAATAACATTTACATATCAAAAGGACAGGGGCGTGGACCAGAATGACCGACCGGCCTCCTGGAGATGACTCATCCCTGAGCCATCTCCATGATCCCCGTCAGCCATGTTTGTCCCCGTCACTCGTCAATACGGACCCCATTCAGATACTGCTCAGAGTGATCAGTATCTGAGTGAAGATCAATCTACTTGTTCCTACGGGTTATTGACATATCTGCGGGGACAAATACAGTTATTATCTCAACACGGTACCAGTGTTGAGACAAGGCTTAAATGTCTTAAAAGCAGGTATGTCTCTAAACCCAAAAGAAGGTTTTCATACTGACGGTTTTGCCGCTGGTTTGGATTTAAAACCACATTCAAATCCAACACAGGGAGACAGATGACAACTTATAAAACACGCACATCCTAGAATATAATGTCCACATAATAAAATTTCCACGACAGTCCCTCCTCTTTGTCATTTGCTCCCCAGTGTCCCTCGATGAATCTCGATCTTCCTTGGAAAGAAATAGTTCCTCTTGTAAAGTTCTGAATGTAAAAAACCAAACAGATGATAGAAAACAACAGACAGTCCATCTTGACACGTAGAAAACAACAGACAGTCCATCTTGACACGTAGAATCTTAACGCAAGTCTTAAAACAAATCTTGACACGCCGATTTTTGCAAATCTTAAAAACAAATCTTGACACGTGGATCATAAAGCAAGTCTAAAAACAAATCTTGACACGTGGAACTTGACACGTAGAATCTTCTTTAGGGGAGGTGACTCAGAGGGAGGACATGAGGTGGTGGGTTGCGTCGATTGTTGGTCGGTCTGAAATCCTCTGTGTCCGGTCCATGGGTTGGTCTTCAGGGCGTCTCATCTCGGCAACGAAAATGTAGTCATCTATCTACTCTGGCTTTGGTAACTCGGTCGATTAGACAACAGGAACATTTCACTCCGGCATATAGAAGGAATAGAAACAGAAACACCATAAGTATATATACTCCCATTTCCTTTAGCCAGGATCCAATGGAAAACATGAAATCCCCGAAGCTTCCCAAACCTTCAAAAAGATTCCAACCCTCACTGGCTATAGCTCTGGCTCTGCCTTGCAGGGCGCTAACCTTATCCATATGTGCTTTGACCATGTCATTGGTGTCTGTTATCCAGGTGCAACAGTCCTCACTTATGAATTCACAGAAACCCCCCTGGGACGCTAAAAGATAATCAAGAGCCATCTTTTCCTGCAATACCTCAGTCTTTATTTGTCGTTGTTCCTGGGTGATCTCCCTGACAGCTTCTACGGTTTCATTGAACATCTCGTCTACAATAGAGGAGAAATTGTTCAATCGCTTCATAAGCTCTATTCCCCATCCAGTCCACGCGGGGAACCATGCCCAAGCCTGATCGTGGCTAGAGAATAGTTCCCTACGAGCTCTCCCGGACATCTTGGCCTTCCTACGCACCATCAGATCCTCTCGATCGGCTGCGACGTAAAATGCCGGAACAAGCTTCACTAAAGCACATGAACCTCTTGTATTAGGGGGAATTACCTTATAAGCGGCGGAACCGCACAGGAAATAATATGGGCCTGTCAGAACAGCACATGAGGAGTTTCTCTGCAGGTCTCGGGCACTCAGTAATAACTGAATAGACTGGGGGATCGCCCCCGCCGTCTGAACATCGCATCCTTCTTTACAGCAGATATAATCTGGTCTATGGGTGTTACTAAAGATATCGGGGGTTTCATTAGTAAGGTTGATTGTTATACCTTTCTTACAACTGGAGGATCCCACAAATCTGTCACCGAAGCTGATGATGAAGCATACCTGCGGGCCGCCTAATTGCCCAGACACCCATACAGGATTGGCAAGCGAGGCGCAAGAGCCAGAGCTAATATTAAAACTATAACTGACTAGTTGTAAAGCCTGCCCAGAGGGCAGTCTATTGTGGATATACTGCCCCTGCTCATGTATACTGCCCCAGCTCGTGGATATTGCCCCAGCTCGTGGATATTGCCCCAGCACGTGGATACTGCCCCAGCACGTGGATATTGCCCCAGCACGTGGATACTGCCCCAGCACGTGGATACTGCCCCAGAACGTGGATACTGCCCCAGCACGTGGATACTGCCCCATCACGTGGATACTGCCCCAGCACGTGGATACTGCCCAGCACGTGGATACTGCCCCAGCACGTGGATATTGCCCCAGCACGTGGATACTGCCCCAGCACGTGGATATTGCCCCAGCACGTGGATATTGCCCCAGCACGTGGATACTGCCCCAGCACGTGGATACTGCCCAGCACGTGGATATTGCCCCAGCACGTGGATATTGCCGCAGCACGTGGATATTGCCGCAGCACGTGGATACTGCCCCAGCTCGTGGATACTGCCCCAGCACGTGGATATTGCCCCAGCCCGTGGATACTGCCCCAGCTCGTGGATACTGCCCTAGCACGTGGATATTGCCCCAGCACGTGGATGGATACTGCCCCAGCACGTGGATATTGCCCCAGCTCGTGGATACTGCCCCAGCTCCTGGATATTGCCCCAGCACGTGGATATTGCCCCAGCACGTGGATACTGCCCAGCACGTGGATATTGCGCCCAGCTCGTGGATACTGCCCCAGCACGTGGATACTGCCCCAGCACGTGGATACTGCCCAGCACATGGATATACTGCCCCAGCACGTGGATTGATACTGCCCCAGCACGTGGATATTGACCCAGCACGTGGATACTGCCCCAGCACGTGGATTGATACTGCCCCAGCACGTGGATATTGACCCAGCACGTGGATACTGCCCCAGCACGTGGATACTGCCCCAGCACGTGGATTGATACTGCCCCAGCACGTGGATATTGACCCAGCACGTGGATACTGCCCCAGCACGTGGATACTGCCCCAGCACGTGGATTGATACTGCCCCAGCACGTGGATATTGACCCAGCACGTGGATACTGCCCCAGCACGTGGATACTGCCCCAGCACGTGGATACTGCCCCAGCAGTGGATATTGCCCCAGCACGTGGATATTGCCCCAGCACGTGGATACTGCCCAGCACGTGGATATTGCCCCAGCACGTGGATATTGCCGCAGCACGTGGATATTGCCGCAGCACGTGGATACTGCCCCAGCTCGTGGATACTGCCCCAGCACGTGGATATTGCCCCAGCTCGTGGATACTGCCCCAGCTCGTGGATACTGCCCTAGCACGTGGATATTGCCCCACGTGGATGGATACTGCCCCAGCACGTGGATATTGCCCCAGCTCGTGGATACTGCCCCAGCTCCTGGATATTGCCCCAGCACGTGGATATTGCCCCAGCACGTGGATATTGCCCCAGCACGTGGATACTGCCCCAGCACGTGGATACTGCCCCAGCACGTGGATATTGCCCCAGCTCGTGGATACTGCCCAGCACGTGGATACTGCCCAGCACATGGATATACTGCCCCAGCACGTGGATTGATACTGCCCCAGCACGTGGATATTGACCCAGCACGTGGATACTGCCCCAGCACGTGGATACTGCCCCAGCACGTGGATTGATACTGCCCAGCACGTGGATATTGACCCAGCACGTGGATACTGCCCCAGCACGTGGATACTGCCCCAGCACGTGGATTGATACTGCCCCAGCACGTGGATATTGACCCAGCACGTGGATACTGCCCAGCACGTGGATATGCCCCAGCACGTGGATACTGCCCCAGCACGTGGATTGATACTGCCCCAGCACGTGGATATTGCCCCAGCTCGTGGATACTGCCCCAGCTCCTGGATATTGCCCCAGCACGTGGATATTGCCCCAGCACGTGGATATTGCCCCAGCACGTGGATACTGCCCCAGCACGTGGATACTGCCCCAGCACGTGGATACTGCCCCAGCACGTGGATTGATACTGCCCCAGCACGTGGATATTGCCCCAGCACGTGGATACTGCCCCAGCACGTGGATACTGCCCCAGCACGTGGATACTGCCCCAGCACGTGGATACTGCCCCAGCACGTGGATACTGCCCCAGCACGTGGATTGATACTGCCCCAGCACGTGGATTGATACTGCCCAGCACGTGGATATACTGCCCAGCACGTGGATACTACCCCAGCACGTGGATTGATACTGCCCCAGCACGTGGATATTGACCCAGCACGTGGATACTGCCCAGCACGTGGATACTGCCCCAGCACGTGGATTGATACTGCCCCAGCACGTGGATATTGACCCAGCACGTGGATACTGCCCCAGCACGTGGATACTGCCCCAGCACGTGGATATTGCCCCAGCACGTGGATATTGCCCCAGCACGTGGATACTGCCCCAGCACGTGGATATTGCCCCAGCACGTGGATATTGCCGCCAGCACGTGGATATTGCCCCAGCACGTGGATACTGCCCCAGCTCGTGGATACTGCCCCAGCACGTGGATATTGCCCCAGCTCGTGGATACTGCCCCAGCTCGTGGATACTGCCCTAGCACGTGGATTTGCCCCAGCACGTGGATGGATACTGCCCCAGCACGTGGATATTGCCCCAGCTCGTGGATACTGCCCCAGCTCGTGGATATTGCCCCAGCACGTGGATATTGCCCCAGCACGTGGATATTGCCCCAGCACGTGGATACTGCCCCAGCACGTGGATACTGCCCCAGCACGTGGATATTGCCCCAGCTCGTGGATACTGCCCCAGCACGTGGATACTGCCCAGCACATGGATATACTGCCCCAGCACGTGGATTGATACTGCCCCAGCACGTGGATATTGACCCAGCACGTGGATACTGCCCCAGCACGTGGATTGATACTGCCCCAGCACGTGGATATTGACCCAGCACGTGGATACTGCCCCAGCACGTGGATACTGCCCCAGCACGTGGATTGATACTGCCCCAGCACGTGGATATTGACCCAGCACGTGGATACTGCCCCAGCACGTGGATACTGCCCCAGCACGTGGATACTGCCCCAGCACGTGGATTGATACTGCCCCAGCACGTGGATATTGCCCCAGCTCGTGGATACTGCCCCAGCTCCTGGATATTGCCCCAGCACGTGGATATTGCCCCAGCACGTGGATATTGCCCCAGCACGTGGATACTGCCCCAGCACGTGGATACTGCCCCAGCTCGTGGATACTGCCCCAGCACGTGGATACTGCCCCAGCACGTGGATACTGCCCAGCACATGGATATACTGCCCCAGCACGTGGATTGATACTGCCCCAGCACGTGGATATTGACCCAGCACGTGGATACTGCCCCAGCACGTGGATACTGCCCAGCACGTGGATTGATACTGCCCCAGCACGTGGATATTGACCCAGCACGTGGATACTGCCCCAGCACGTGGATACTGCCCCAGCACGTGGATTGATACTGCCCAGCACGTGGATATTGACCCAGCACGTGGATACTGCCCCAGCACGTGGATACTGCCCCAGCACGTGGATTGATACTGCCCCAGCACGTGGATATTGACCCAGCACGTGGATACTGCCCCAGCACGTGGATACTGCCCCAGCACGTGGATTGATACTGCCCCAGCACGTGGATATTGACCCAGCACGTGGATACTGCCCAGCACGTGGATACTGCCCCAGCTCGTGGATACTGCCCCAGCACGTGGATACTGCGCCCAGCACGTGGATACTGCCCCAGCACGTGGATATACTGCCCCAGCACGTGGTTGATACTGCCCAGCACGTGGATTGATACTGCCCCAGCACGTGGATACTACCCCAGCACGTGAATTGATACTGCCCCAGCACGTGGATATTGCCCCAGCACGTGGATTGATACTGCCCCAGCACGTGGATACTGCCCCAGCACGTGGATACTGCCCCAGCACGTGGATATCGCCCCCCCCCCCGCTCGTGGATATGGCCCCCCCGCTCGTGGATATACTCACCTACATCGGCCCTCCAGCGATGGCGGTCCCGCGTCCCGCTTCCAGCGTCCTCTCTCGCTCCGTTGGTCGCCGGGATGACGTCACGAAAGCCTTTGACCCCCGGGGTCAAAGGCTTTCGTGACGTCATTCCGGCGAACAACGGAGCGAGAGAGGACGCTGGAAGCGGGACCGCCATCGCTGGAGGAGCTAAGGGCCGATGTAGGTGAGTATGTGTAGGCAACATCCCCCTACATTGGCCCGGAGCCTCAGCGGTGGCTGTCGTAGGCTGCTCGGCCGGCCTCCAGGCTTAGGCGAGCCCCCGGCTCGGCTGGGCCTGTAGGCCCAAGCCAAGCCGGGGGCTCGCCTGAGCCTGGAGGCCGGCCGAGCAGCCTGCGACAGCCGGAGGACAGTCACCGCTGGAGCTCAGGGCTAATGTAGGTGAGTATGTGCTCTCCACACCCACCCTGCTTACTCGGCCGGTATCCAAGCTTAGGCGAGCCCCCGGCTTGGGCCTAGAGGCCCAGCAGAGCCGGGGACTCGCCTGAGCATGGAGGCCGGTCGAGTTGCATGCTCGGCCGTCCTCCAGGCTCAGGTGAGTCCCTGGCTCGGCTGGGCCTCTAGGCCCAAGCCAAGCCGGGGGCTCGCCTGAGCCTGGATGCCGACCAAGCTTAGGCGAGCCCCCGGCTTGGCGTGGGCCTAGAGGCCCAGCCGAGCCGGGGACTCGCCTGAGCCTGGAGGACGCCCGAGCATGCAACTCGACCGGCCTCCATGCTCAGGCGAGTCCCCGGCTCGGCAGGGCCTCTAGGCCCACGCCAAGCCGGGGGCTCGCCTAAGCTTGGATACCGGCCGAGCAAGCAGGGTGTGTGTGTGTGTGTAGAGCACATACTCACCTACATCGGCCTCGAGTCCTCCACCGGTTCCACACATACTCACCGACATCGGCCCTTAGCTCCTCCAGCGATGGCGGTCCGCTTGCAGCATCCTCTCTCCGTTGCTCGCCGGAATGACGTCACGAAAGCCTTTGACCCCCGGGGTCAAAGGCTTTCGTGACGTCATTCCGGCGAACAACGGAGAGAGAGGGGATGCTGCAAGCGGGGACCGCCATCGCTGGAGGAGCTAAGGGCCGATGTCGGTGAGTATGTGTTAGGCAACATCGGCCCTGAGCTCCAGCGGTGACCTCCTCCGGCCGAGCAGGCTGCTCGGCCGGCCTCTACGCTTAGGCGAGTCCCCGGCTCGGCTGGGCCTGTAGGCCCAAGCCAAGCCGGGGGCTCGCCTAAGCCTAGAGGCCCGCCGAGCAGCCAGCGGCAGCTGGAGGAGGTCTCCGCTGGAGCTCAGGGCCGATTTTGGGGTGTGTTTGTTTGGGAACTTCGGCCCCGATCCTCCAGCGGTGACCTTCTCCGGCTGCCGCTGGCTGCTTGGCGGGCCTCTAGGCTTAGGCGAGTCCCCGGCTCGGCTGGGCCTGTAGGCCCAAACCGAGCCGGGGGCTCGCCTAAGCCTAGAGGGCCGCCGAGCAGCCAGCGGCAGCCGGAGGAGGTCTCCGCTGGAGCTCAGGGCCGATTTTGGGGTGTTTGTTTGGGAACTTCGGCCCCGATCCTCCAGCGGTGACCTTCTCCGGCTGCCGCTGGCTGCTCGGCGGGCCTCTGGGCTTAGGCGAGTCCCCGGCTCGGCTGGGCCTGTAGGCCCAACCGAGCCGGGGGCTCGCCTAAGCCTAGAGGGCCGCCGAGCAGCCAGCGGCAGCCGGAGGAGGTCTCCGCTGGAGCTCAGGGCCGATTTTGGGGTGTTTGTTTGGGAACTTCGGCCCCGATCCTTCTCCGGCTGCCGCTGGCTGCTCGGCGGCCCTCTAGGCTTAGGCGAGTCCCCGGCTCGGCTGGGCCTGTAGGCCCAAACCGAGCCGGGGGCTCGCCTAAGCCTAGAGGGCCGCCGAGCAGCCAGCGGCAGCCGGAGGAGGTCTCCGCTGGAGCTCAGGGCCGATTTTGGGGTGTATTTGTTTGGGAACTTCGGCCCCGATCCTCCAGCGGTGACCTTCTCCGGCTGCCGCTGGCTGCTCGGCGAGCCTCTAGGCTTAGGCGAGTCCCCGGCTCGGCTGGGCCTGTAGGCCCAAACCGAGCCGGGGGCTCGCCTAAGCCTAGAGGGCCGCCGAGCAGCCAGCGGCAGCCGGAGGAGGTCTCCGCTGGAGCTCAGGGCGATTTTGGGGTGTATTTGTTTGGGAACTTCGGCCCCGATCCTCCAGCGGTGACCTTCTCCGGCTGCCGCTGTGCTCGGCGGGCCTCTAGGCTTAGGCGAGTCCCCGGCTCGGCTGGGCCTGTAGGCCCAAACCGAGCCGGGGGCTCGCCTGAGCCTAGAGGGCCGCCGAGCAGCCAGCGGCAGCCGGAGGAGGTCTCCGCTGGAGCTCAGGGCCGATTTTGGGGTATTTGTTTGGGAACTTCGGCCCCGATCCTCCAGCGGTGACCTTCTCCGGCTGCCGCTGGCTGCTCGGCGGGCCTCTAGGCTTAGGCGAGTCCCCGGCTCGGCTGGGCCTGTAGGCCCAAACCGAGCCGGGGGCTCGCCTGAGCCTGGAGGCCCGCCGGCAGCCGGAGGACGGTCACCGCTGGAGGATCGGGGCATCTGGCCGTGTAAACACACGGGTAGCTGCGCGCGGCTCGTGCCGTTTTTTTTTTTTTTTTTCACGCGGCCGGCACGCGCAGCTACCTGTGTGTTTTAACGGCCGCTTTCAAATGTCCGTCGCGCATGCGCAGTAGGCTTTTGGCGACGGACAGTTTTTAGCTTATTCTTTTATAGTATAGATGTTACCCTCTAGGAATGTATCGTTAAATTCTATCGACAAATGTCTCTGGGTGGTCTTGGCTAATTTCTCGTACTTCTTCATGCCAATGTGAACATTGTATATAGCATGAACGGCTGCCATTGCTGGAGTATAATGGCTAGGGGGGGGTTCGAGCACACCCAGCAATTGGTCCTGTTTGCTGCCTTAGCTAGCTGGAGGTGCATTTTAAATAAAAGATTGGGATGTTTTTCATCGTTTCCCTCGCTAAAATAAATTAAGCTAAACAAGTAAACAAAAATGACACTTCTCATTCTTTGATGTAGTTGAGCAGCTTCTTGCAGTGACTGGCGTGGACCCAGTTGTCTCGTCCTTCGAGCTTCAGAGAGGTTGGCGTCGTCAGCTGCACCTGGAATGGACCAAGATATATCGTCTCTGGTCCCGTCCTCGGATGTTTCTTTAGCACGACCCAATCACCTGGTTGAATAGAATGGACACTGGTTATTGGGTTTGGGTCCAGGAGAGACTCCTGGACCCGGTGGACTTTTTTGGAGCTCATCAAGGAAAAGCAATCATGATGGTCCTCAAAGTGTTTCCCTACTAGGTTGGAAAATGGATTAGAAGTTGAGGTTAGAATGGTTAGTAAAAGTTGGAAAATTTTTGTTTTTTCACACCATTATCTCCCCCCTTCTCTTCCTCCTTCATAACAGGAAGAAGAGACGCTGGGTTCAAAATGGTGCATCGTTTTTGGGTCAGTTTAGTGGGTGTTAGGAGAGCCACTTCATACTTATCTGGTGCCCAAATTTTGGAATTTACCTCTGCCAGTACATCCAACTCCAGGAAACAGGTTGGTTCCGTTAGATATGGTAATGCTACCATAGCACATAATCGTTCTTCTGATAGTGCGCTACTTACCACAATACCAGCTGGAGTGTACTCAATAATCGCCTGTATTTCTGATAAAATATCCGCTCCCAACAAATTAATGGGAACATTCATCCGATACCAGTACAGACCTGATGGCTTCCGTGTGCTGCCCTAGTCTACAATGGAGTGGTTTGGTGGTCTGTAGAGACACTGTCTGACCTGTGAGACCCACAGTGGGTATAGTCTCCCCAGAGAGGGGGACTTTGCCTCTGAGATCTCTGGATCTCAGAACAGTTCGGGCTAGGGATGCACCGATACCACTTTTTTAAGACCGAGTACGAGTACCGATACTTTTTAAAAGTACTCACGATACCGAGTACCGATACTTTTATTTAATATCATGTGACGCTTTCCAATAGGAACAGACCTCATATAAAAATTTATGAGATTGACCGCAGCTCACATGGATTTGCCCCCAGGTCTCATGGATATGCCCCCAGCTCACATGGGTTTGCCCCCAGCTCACATGGGTTTGCCCCAGCTCACATGGATGTCCCCCAGGTCTCATGGATTTGCCCCCAGCTCACATGTATTTGCCCCCAGCTCACATGGATTTGTCCCCCAGGTCTCATGGATTTGCCCCCAGGTCTCATGGATTTGCCCCCAGGTCTCATGGATTGGCCCCCAGGTCTCATGGATTGGCCCCCAGGTTTCATGGATTTGCCCCCAGGTTTCATGGATTTGCCCCCAGGTCTCATGGATTGGCCCCAGGTCTCATGGATTGGCCCCAGGTCTCATGGATTTGCCCCCAGGTCTCATGGATTGGCCCCCAGGTCTCATGGATTGGCCCCCAGGTCTCATGGATTGGCCCCCAGGTCTCATGGATTTGCCCCCAGGTCTCATGGATTTGCCCCCAGGTCTCATGGATTGGCCCCCAGGTCTCATGGATTTGCCCCCAGGTCTCATGGATTGGCCCCCAGGTCTCATCGATTTGCCCGCAGCTCTCATCGATTTACCCCCCCGTCGAACGCTGGGAAGCTGGCCTCGTGCATGTAAAGCACGCGGCCAGCGTTCCCCTCCGGCGCGCCAAATACTCACCCTTCCTGAAGTTCCGGTCTCTGGGCAGTGATGCGGTCACGTGGCCGCCGGGCGCATCTGTGACGCTGCCTCCAGCCGAGAGCCGCGTCACAGGAGCGCCCGGCGGCCACGTGACCGCATCACTGCCCAGAGACCGGAACTTCAGGAAGGGTGAGTATGTGGCGCGCCGGAGGGGAACGCTGGCCGCGTGCTTTTCATGCACGCGGCCAGCTTCCCCAGCCCCGCGGATACCGGCAAGCCGGCCCAGCGCCGGCTTCCGGTATCGGCGGGATGTATCGGGCCGTTTGCACAAGTAACAAGTACTCGTGCAAACGGCAATATCGGCCCCGATACCGATACTAGTATCGGTATCGGTGCATCCCTAGTTCGGGCTGCACCGGTGTCAATGAGGCAAGGGAGGGGATATTTTAATTCCTCGATAAACAGGTTTATATGGCCTGACACCGGTTTGCCATTGTGCTATGAAGAATCATAGCCCTGGCTGGCCATCCCCATGACCGAAGTCGTTGGATCGTCTGGAATGAACTGCCACTTACCCTTGGGTCTGTTAGGACAGTCACGCTTTAAATGTCCTTCCTTTTTGCAGATGTGACAAGTCCTGGTTTTCCAGCGTTGTGTCTTTTTCCCACGATCTTGGTATGTTTGTTCTGCATCGGGGGCTTGTGACACAAGGACTTTGGATGTTTTATCCTGTTTCTTCCTATCCACCTCTCTCTCTATAGCGGAGAGAGTGGATAGAATGGCAGGTATTGTCATTTCACTAAATTCGGGTCTGGCTAACAATAACTGGTCTCGAATTTTCGTATGGATGCCTTCTAAAAATTTGGCTCTTAGTAGGAGGTGAATAGCGGTTAACTTACCTCCGTCGGTTGGCACATCAGGACCAACTTCCATATCTGCATCTAATGCCGCTTGTTTCAGGCGACGCCAGAAACAAACGCATTCCTCCCCAGGATTTTGACAGAGTTTCATCACATCCGTGGTAGAGGAGGCACCATACATCTCTGGAAGTTTGGCTAGCAGGGCGACACAGAATTCCTTACCTCCGGAAGTGGCCTGTCCGTGAGTGACAATGTTGCAGCGGGAAATTATAACCCCTGCTGGTTCTTCTCCTACTTTTGCCCTCAGAACTTGGGCACAGTCCGTTCCGCTCATGCCATAACTAAATTGATTTTGACAAAACATTCTCGCGAACCCTCGTGCATTCGTTCTATAGTCAGGCAGTTCGGCTAGGATGGTTCTGATTTCCGAGGAAGCAAAAGGGACATGCCATACCAACCTCTCCCCTAACGTCCTTTCACCGTCGGCATTGGGAACACCCTCGTATTGTTGCACCCGGACTGGATAAGTACCAGGTTCAGAGACACAAGTGGGACCAGATGTATACCTTGGAGGCTGTAGCTTCATTGGACTGCTGTGTCCTACCTTTCCCATGACCATCCCCGTCTGGAAGCCATCCAATGAAGGGTAGATGGTAGGCACGGCTGAATCAAAAGCTCTTAGCGCAGCTATGCAATCCCCACGGTTCTTTAGTCTGGTCCCAATTCCCTTAGACTCACATAGCATCTGCAGATCCCCAGTTGCAAATGATTCGTAATTAACTATAATTTGGAGGAGGAAACGCCCCAGATGTGGCCGAGGGAGACGGATAGAGAGGGTTAGGTCGAGTTGTGGGAGCGAGAGGTATGGTAGCTGGAGAGAGCAAAGTAGAGGTTGTTACATTGGTGATGGCAGAAGCATCAGATGAAACTACAACAGATCCAGTGTTGGTGGATCCAGCCTGCCGTAGCAGAGTGTCACGGATGGCTCTGTTCTGGGGCGCCTGACAGCAGATTCCTCGCTGCTCGCTGGCCAGGCGCCGAATAATAACGCCACCGGGTGCGCTCACGTGGGACGCCGGGGGGCGGAGCCTGGCGTTATGACGCGGACCCGCCGGGTTTAAAACCCGGCTTCACTAGTTCGCCGGTGCCCTGACGTGGTATTCACTTCCCGCAGAGCTCTTGTGTTTTTGGCTAATATATATATCTGTGTCTGACCTTGCTTCTGGCTAACGAACGATTCTGTGTATGACTCCTGGCATTGGCAAACGAACCATTCTGTGTATGACTCCTGGCATTGGCAAACGAACCATTCTGTGTATGACTCCTGGCATTGGCAAACAAACCATTCTGTGTATGACTCCTGGCATTGGCAAACGAACCATTCTGTGTATGACCCCTGGCATTGGCGAACGAACCACCCTGTGTATAACCCTTGGTATTGGCATTTACTCTTCTCACGGTTCTGCTCTTAACTTTGGTACCGAGGTCAGTCTATGTGGCACCCTAAGCACACATCAGGCTACCTCTGATATTACTAAGGTCCTAGGGAGAACGAGTACTCTATTCTGTACCTCTGGTGTTTACCATTGCTTGTCTATTGTCTGGTTAATTATCTATCTAGTTGTGCCGACCATTCAAGGATCGGAAGGGTAGAGAGCGGTCTACGTAAAGGGACCACTATCTTGGTATTAAGAGGGATTCGTGACAGTACCTCTGTCTGGTATTTACCCTTGCTTGTCTATTGTCTGGTTAATTATCTATCTAGTTGTGCCGACCATTCAAGGATCGGAAGGGTAGAGAGCGGTCTACGTAAAGGGACCACTATCTTGGTATTCAGGGGGATTCGTGACACAGAGTTAGCCCAGAAAGTGCCTCTTCCGCTTCCAGCATTGGATCACCAATCGCGGCTATCCCCTCTGGCCAGGTGTACATAATGCGGTTCTTCCGGACTGAAACCGCCTTCTGTATACCCTGCCGGTTTACCATAATAGACTTCTGAAGCCACAGCTGAGCTACATCTAAGGTCTTTGTCGTCCAGAGTCTGGGTTTAAACTCAGTTATGAATTTCTCCCATCTCCAGGCGTCAAACGTCCCCTCCAGAGGGATACTCCAAGCGGTACCCTTGGACCATCTATGCCATTCTTTAAGGGGTTTCATGGCCTTCGCCCCAAAACTAGATTTCATGTGCTGCACAGCCGTCTGACTGTGGGAAGCCTCGCTTTCCTTCCCTTGCATGGATGGCACATTGCCATGGCGATTCGAATCGGCTTATCGTCTTACCCCTGCGTCCAGGGAAACCCTTGCACCAATTTAGGAGAGCACCGCCTGGTGTCCTCGTTTCACGGTGGATTGTCAGATTATAATCACTATAGTCCTCCAACTAGAGACCCTAACCGAGGCGACGTGTAACTCTATGGCTTGTTGTCCCAACAGGTTGGGTACAGAACTATGCCCCAAACGATTAGTCAACAACCACAGATTACCCCCCTTCCCGAATTATGTCTCTACCCCTCACAGTGTATGCCTACACAAGCATATACGCTGTACGCCCGTACACTGCGTTGCCAGACTAAACCACACAGCACAATGACTATCCTCTTTCTCTACAGAACAATGTGGCTTCTCTCAATACAGAAGTTAAATGGGGATAGCCTTCTTCTGTCTATTTGCTAGTTGTACGATGCCTCATTACAACTCCTGAATCACTGTCACCAAATGAAGCTAACAAACCGTCTGAAACTACTCGCTGCGCAAAGCAACTATGAACCCATAAAAGCGTGTTATTCTCGCTTGCACAATCTGCCTATGGAAAGTAAATATAATTTTTTTTTTTTTTTTTTAAAAAAACCAAATCTTTATTTTCTACTGTAATACCAATAAAAAATAAAATCACCACTAAAGGTACAAAAACTCCTAGATAAACTTGGTCTTACTACCTAACGAAGCTCAGTACAAAGTAAAGATTTCACTTAAACTCAAAATTTAGTATAAAAACCGCAACCGTTTTACTGAAATCTGCTTCCTGTATAAAAATACAAAAATAGTTAAACCTGAGAACAAACAAAAATGTAACTACAAACAAAATGGTGGGTTGAGCTCCAACAAGATGGTGGGTTGAGCTTCAACAAGATGGTGGGTTGAGCTTCAACAAGATGGTGGGTTGAGCTTCAACAAGATGGTGGGTTGAGCTTCAACAAGATGGTGGGTGAGCACATGGTGTCACACAAAGCTTGACAAAATAGTGTCTCCAAAATCCAGCAATAAAAACCCAAATTAAACAAAACAGTTACTTCCTATTCCCTGTGCCCTACTCCTGAAAATTGGAGCAAGCAGCATAAAAATCCTTCACTTGCGGTCTCTCCTGTGCAAATGCTAACGAAGGAAATGCTGCCTTTACAAACTAAAACCACCTCTTACAAACATAAAAGTTGCAACAAAAACGATACCCTGTAACGATCACCCCACACGTCACAATCAACTTCAGATCCACCACTAAAAGTTATTTCACACGGTGACCAGCACTATGAAAATAACCCAGTCACACTTTTAAAACATCCAGCAAACTCCATACATAAACCCCGTACAAAGACCCTCTTGGCTGTATTGACCAGGGATTTGCAAAATATAGACTCTATCCCCAGCCAATACCCCTATCCCTCTATGTACAGATATTAATCCCCTGTCCTTATACACAAAGAGTGAAAAAGCAAAAAGAAAGATTCTTTTGCTGGGCGCGGATTACCGCATCAGCTTGCAGAGAGACCAGATGCTGGTTCTAGGACAACAGATATTTCAAAAACTGAAAAGAAAGTCTTACCAACTTCGCCGGCTTTTTCTGGTTGTCCAAAACCAAGAATCCAATCTCCCTCCCTTGGCAAGCTGCTCTGAAATCCACGTCAGCTCCTGGCTGGCTCGCCAATTGTTATGGAAAGTTTGGTGTTTGTGCATAAAGTCCTGGTGCATTAAAAAGGTACACTTCAGTATTAAAGTGCGCCCACTACAAACAAATCCGTCACTATAAAAATACACGCTATATCTAGCTCTTTCTGTATAAGAACAAAGTACTTCTCTATCCCAGATGTAATCAGACAAACATGCTGCTTCAAGCTGGAAAATCCTGTGGCCAACTGAGCTGTGACTCCTGGATTGTTTAATTTATTAGACAATCGCACACGCCCAGTAGCCCCCTGGCTGTACAACAGAAAGCCAGGTTGCTCAGTAATTACATTTACATATCAAAAGGACAGGGGCGTGGACCAGAATGACCGACCGGCCTCCTGGAGATGACTCATCCCTGAGCCTTCTCCATGATCCCCGTCAGCCATGTTTGTCCCCCTCCCCCATCACTCGTCAATACGGACCCCATTCAGATACTGCTCAATCTACTTGTTCCTACGGGTTATTGACATATCTGCGGGGACAAATACAGTTATTATCTCAACACGGTACCAGTGTTGAGACAAGGCTTAAATGTCTTAAAAGCAGGTATGTCTCTAAACCCAAAAGAAGGTTTTCATACTGACTGTTTTGCCGCTGGTTTGGATTTAAAACCACATTCAAATCCAACACAGGGAGACAGATGACAACTTATAAAACACGCACATCCTAGAATATTATGTCCACATAATAAAATTTCCACGACATGTCTCAGAGAGAGAGTCCTGAGGGACCATTACATCCTTGTGGGTTTTTCTCCAGGAAAATGACACCTGCAAAGAAAAATTATGACTTTGGGAACAGAGAGTTACTGGCAGTCTTAGCAGCTCTCAAAGAATGGCGCTATTTGCTGGAAGGTACCAAAGACCCGGTGATTATAATCAAGGATCACAAGAATCTTGTATACATGGGAGATACAAAACATCTGAATGCTAGACAGGCAAGGTGGTCCTTGTTCCTGTCCAGCTTTAATTTCTTGTTGACCTATCATCCTGGTTCCAAGAACACCAAAGCTGATGCTCTGTCCAGACAGTTCGAGTCATATGAACAACACACATTCGACCAAAGTCCCATCATTCCGCAAGAGAAGATCTTGGGTACCACTCTTCTTACTGTCTCTTCTCCATTGTTGGAAAAAATTCAGGCTGTCCAGGGTACCGCTCCAACAGAAAGACCTCCTGGTACACTTGTTAAGGTAAATCCGCTTCTCATCTAGATCCCTGATCATAGCCTGGTATCAGCTTCAGAAGAGGAGACCTCAGGTACGCTGCATCGGAGAATAGCCCACGGATGAAGAAATGAAACAGACAGTAAAGTAGTCAGTGGGCTCTTCTACCACACCCAAGTTTTACTGAGGCTTATCTAGGATGGTTAGGACCCTTTTGCACAGTCATGTGCAGTAATGTAAACGTTACGAAACAGCTGGACATATACATATAAGGGCATAATGTCACAATGCAGAATATACGTTTAAAACTGGTGAAAAACAGTTTGAAGTGGCTAGGTAAATATATCACAGATACAGAGCCTTGTGGTTACTGTTTCACCATGTAGACATAAGTAACTTAGTCAAAGAATAGGAAACAGGATGCGGTACATGGTATGTGACAACTCTATGTGCAGATACAGCTCAATCTGTAGAGGCAAATGTTAACCCTTTCCTTCAATCCCCTCTTAGATCATTACATGATCTCCCCCCAACCTAGGTTGATAAGTTCCGCTGCGATATTGGAACAGATAGGTAGCGTACGGATGTTCAGGCTCGGGCGTGATAGTACACTTTAGGGCAAGTTGCCTCCCAGAGGGAAGTATGCAGTAAACAGTGGTGGCCCAAAGAATAAGAATGGCCAAAACTGCAATGCCTATCTGGGCGAGGATGAGTTGCCACCCAGACATCCAGGAGAAGTAACGCTCCCAAGGGTCAGAGACCCCTGCATTGGAACGGACCTCACCAGCGAGGGTCTGGAGCTTGTTAATGGCAATAGTAAGGCGTCCATCCGGGCCAGTGTTATTAGGTATATAGGTACAGCAAGTGTCAACGTTGACCAGCATTTTGCAAACCCCACCTTTCTCAGCCAAAAGCATGTCTAAGGCCATCCTATTCTGGAACGTCATCTGGGCGGTGGAGCCTAATTGGTCAGCCACGGCTTCGAAAGCCTCTGGTGTAGTTAATGAAGTGCTGTTGGTTGTAATAGATATAATTAATCCAGCCAGTGTTGACATTGATTCCTATTTGGGGGAGGAGGGATTCAAATCCAGCCTTTACGGGGTCCCTGGCCAAGAATTCGTTGGGAACCCCTCTTGGGACACCAGCGAAGTCGAGATAGATGTGGGGGTCAAGGGTACCTTAAATAGCAGCTCTTCGGCGGCGAGAGTGAAGCTGGGGAGACGTGGAAAAAGGGGTGGGAGAGGGCACCTGTGACAGAGAAGTGGGCTGTGTCAGGGGTTTTAGGGGAGGGTCAGGTGGGGAGGTAGGGGTATCTGGCATAATATGGAGTAGCATGAGGACCTTGGCGAGGGAGCATTCCCCTTTCCAGGTGAGTGGGAACTTCCGGCGAATTTTCATGTCTACACAGAGCCAGAACACATCCGCTAGGGACTGACGGTGATTGATCAGGTATGTGGTGGCATTATCACGGTAGGTGCCACAGTAGTTGGAGGAAAGGTTTCCGAAATCTTTGCCGTTTGAAGTACGCATGACATAACCGGTGTAATTACCAGGGTAGGTGGAAATGCGGGGCATGGTTTTGGGGGGTTCAGTGACTATGGAAAAGCGGTGTTGTAATGCCAGGCACTTTGTGTCTTTGGATATTGTGCTCTGAAACAAGCTTAGAATGCAGGCATCATCAGGAAGTGGAATTATCAGCGGGACAGTACCGAGATGGGGACGGGCATTAGCACAGACATAGCAGTTGGATCGGTTGTACTGTTGAGCACTGTAGCGCATCCATTCTAGCCAAAAATTCATATCATTATATCCTAGTTCTATGCCTACTGTATCTTCATACGTGGGTTCTGTAATAGCAACAGTATTATTAGGGAGCTTAGGAGAGGGCAGCAGGGGGTTAACAGGTGGTCTGAAAATGGCATCCTGAAGTTTAAACTGGCCACACCAAAAAGAACCTCCTGTTCCAAACCACCAACATAGCAGATATAAGCCTTGATCACCAGGTAGGGGGTTCTGGATGGTAAGTGAGAGGCGCGCACCAATGTTTAATTTACGGAGATGCATCCTCTGTTTCAGAGGTATCCCATGTTGATTCTTACTTAAATATGCTTCATCAGGTGAGTAGCCCCAATCCTTCCCTGTGTTCCATGCAGCTGCCCCCCACCATTTACACAAATATTTTCCCCCCACCATTTACACAAATATTTGCCCCAGTAATCAGAGGTTACACAAATACATGCTTCACCGACCCCTGTTGTCTCAAACGTGCTTTCATAGGTGGTAAGGATGACTCCAGATTTCTGGAATGATTTAGGGCAAAACCATAATATATCACAGGGGTCAATCACATAGGTTACGACCGAGACAATGGAGGAGTCATAATGTAGAATAGCTTGAGATGAAGTCCACGTGCCTATATGGACTTGTGCCTATGTTGCGTTTGTGTCTAGGGGCATATGTATACGTATGAGCCACAGGGTGGAGGTTGTGGGTGGGGCATCATTATCTGAAAAATGGTGGGACACAGCATAGAAGAAGGCTCCGGAACCCAAAATCAATCCCCACACCCCCAATGTACATAAGCATGTTAATTTGTGGTGTGAAACTGTGTCCTTCATATTCAAGATAGGAGTAGGTTGAACAGACGGGTAGGGATAACGTGGGCCTGTTCCTCAGGGACGTCTTGCGGAGTCTCTATATGTTGAGTGACCACCTGGCCACTTCCAGGAGTAGTCTCTGGTTGGGACACCCGGGGGTCCTGTTCTCGCTTTGGGTGGGTTTTTGGACAACTCTCTTCTCTGTTGTGGGCTTTTGGTCAGCCCTCTTTACACGTGATGCATGGAACCAAGTTGGCTCTGCTTCCGTCAGAACAGCGGTCTGGGTGATGGCGACAACCCAGGTGGGCTCAGAGAAAGGGAAGAGTTAGGGTTTCCAACCCTTCTGTAGACGTTTAACCAGGACCACGTCACCAACCTTAAAAGGGTGAATAGGGCTCTGTGGAGACAAAGGAAGAGTACGAGCAACGGATCTCTCAATGGTATCAATAGCATTCACTATGTGACGGACATAAGAGTCCGTCAGCTGGTCGAGGTCACCTTTCTCAATCACCAGGGGGCACGTGCCCAAGGATGGGGGAAAGGCCTACCCATGAGAATCCCGAAAGGGGAGAAACCCGTCGATTTAGACGGTGTCATTCGCATTTCAGCACACGTTTCCAGTTTTGAAATGTGCCTGCTGTGGCCTTCCTTATCTTGTCCTTGAAGATCCTATTTGTGCGTTCGACTATGGTAGAGCTAGTGGGATTGTATGGTAGGTGTAGCTTCCATTCCACCCGTACTGTTTTTGCAAGTTGTTGACATATGAGGGCGGTGAAGGCAGGACCATTATCAGTGTTTATGTTCAAGGGAAAACCCTATCTGGGAATTATTTCCTCAATAAGGATGCGTACTACTGTGCGGGCATCCTCATGAGTGGTGGCGAACACCACCGGCCATCTGGAAAACATATCCACAATAACCAGGGCGTATTCTTGGTGTTTGCCTGTTTTAGGAATGTGGGTGAAATCCATTTGCGGGTGTGTGAAAGGGGTGGTAGGATAGTTGAGGTGAGCCTCAGAAAGGAGAACGGATGTGTTGGGGTTATTACGGAGACAGGTCAGGCAACGGCCCACATAAAGTTTAACTAAAGAGTTCAGGTCAGTAACGTAAAAACATTTGTTAAGTTCAGTCAGAGTCTGTTTACATCCTATATGTCCTACTCCATGAAATTGAGCTATGTATAGTGGGGCACTAGCCTGGGGGATGCAGACCCTACCGTATTTCATGTACAGACCTGAAATAGGATTAAGTGTCTTTACGGGTGTAGACCAGTCATCTATCTCGTCTGGCGTAGCGTAAGCCTGTAGGGTGGAAAGTAGAAGGATAGCATCTGGCAGTGGTAGGGAGAGCATGGGCATAACAACAGTAGCAGGTGACTGGGTAGTAGCTATCTTTGCTTGTCTGTTGGCAAATGCATTACCAATGTTGATAGTGTCAGTGCCTAGAGTGTGTGCCCTGCAGTGTATTATGGCTACCGCTGATGGGAGGAGGAGTGCCGAGAGCAGAGATTTAACGAGGGTTGAATGGGAAATTGATTTACCATCAGCGGCTACAAAGCCACGTCTCGCCCAAATGACCCCATGATCATGCACCACCCCATACGCATATTTAGAATCAGTGTAAATGGTAACCCGTTTTCCTGCAAATAGATGGCAGGTCCAGGTGAGGGCAATGAGTTCGGCGGCCTGCGCGGATTGGTAGGGTATTGGTTTGGCTTCCAGGACGGAATCCGGGAGGGACACATTAGCATAACCAGCCAGGTATGTGGAGTCATTGGTGTGGCAGATTAGATCTGTATTTCTATCTATATAAGGGTCTGCCTGTATATATGTGTCTATCTGCCGGTTCATACATATCTCCTCCATATAGATTATATTCATATTTGTGTCTGGCCATTTGGTAAGTGTATTTCCTGTGTTCACAGCTGAAATGTAATCAAAATGGTTAGCTTTCTCCCTTGGGGGGAGGATATAACTCATAGCTGTAAAAAGGGAATTTCTTTTGTACACTAACATAGAAAATCACACCTTGGCAGCCAGCTCGGCACCAAGAGAGTTGGACACAATCTTCAAAGACAGGAAGCACATCCTTGATCTCTAAGGGGGGTCTGGAGGGAAGAGGGATGCCTTTGGGCAATTAAAGATTAATTGATATGCGCTGTAGCAAAGGGCACTCTGGGAAATGTAGTGCTGGACACTGGGCCATTTGGGGGTGGGCTGGAAAGATCAGGAAGTGTATAAATTCGGAACACTGGCCATGTGCTGGGGCTGATCACTTGGGGTACTTTCTAAAGAGGACTGATCTGTCCATGTTCCTATCTCCAGACTCCAGGAGGCCATGGCTGCTAGCTTAAGGAATAGTTCTTCGTAAGTAACGCTCTATGGTTAACCCTTTCTTTTTATTTGCTGTGTAGTGTGTAATTCATTGATTTTATTCTAGTTATAATTTTTTATGTGACAAAGCACTGTGATTTTTCTATCATAAATAAACTTAAGACCCAGGAGGGCATTTAAAATGGGAGTGGGACCCACAGCGGGGGACGAGTACTGGATCTGAAGGGTGGGGCTGAACATCAGAATGACATCATATCCACTGAGCCTCTGGGCTGACATGTGTTGGGTGTGGAGTGTTTTCAACAGAGTGGCAACATTATGTGTGGTGTGCAATATTGTCTCATGTCCCAGAGTGAAGGGTGTAGCCATTTCAACAATCATAGCGCATGCAGCCAGTGCGCGTAGACAAGCAGGCATGCCCTGGACCTGCATTGGGACTACTTTGGAAAAAAAAGCAACGGGGCGAATGTCTCCGCCGTGACCCTGAGCCTGGACTCCCACCATGGTTTTACAATTGTCCCTGGCATACAAATGGAACAGCTTGCCGTATTCTGTGATGCCAAGCCCTGGGCTGGTGACCATAGCGCATTTAAGAGTGGCATTTACATGAATCATCTTATCAGACCATTTGAGTATATCTGGAGAGTCGCCCGCAGTGGCTTGTCTCAGAATGTTGTCATAGTGGGAACAGTCAGGAATCCATTGTCGGCAGTAACCAATCATGCCGAGGAAGGTGAGCAACTCCTTCCGTGTGTGTGGGCGGACCAGACCCACTAGAGGCGCAGCTCTCTTCTGACTGACCCTTCGTTCCCCTGCCTCAACACAAATCCTAGATATTGTACAGTTTATTGACACGATTGTAATTTCTTTTTAGACACTTTGTGCCCACATTTGTGCAACCATTTCAACAGACTGACACCATCTGTGCGGCTGGCATCGATAGACTTGCTACAGAGGAGGAGATCATCCACGTACTGTAACAGGACAGAACCACAGGGGGCAGTCCAGGCTCGGAGCGTGGTTTGGAGGGCAATGGTGTACACAACCGGACTATCCACAAACCCCTGAGGCATACGGGCCCAGGTAAACTGGCGGCCCCGAAAAGTGAATGCAAAAAGTAGCCTAGTCTCTTTGTCCACAGGGACAGAAAAAAATGTGTTCTTTAAATCAATCACTGTGAAATGGCTAGCCTCACAAGGGATAGAAGACAACATTGACGGGACATCAGGAACTACAGGTGCAATGGGAGTTAGGAGACTTGATAGCTCTAAGGTCTTGGATGAATCTGTATGTTCCATCAGATTTTTTTAATGGGGTTGATGGGGGTGTTGTATGGTGAGATTATAGGTTCGATAATCTGTTGGTGTATAAAGGAGTCAATGAGGGGTGTGATCCCCTCCTCTTTCTCTTTGGAGATTGGGTATTGTTTGTGGTACACGGGAGTTGCTCCTGGTTTAATGCGTGCCTTGTATGGGGTACAAGAGATCCAACCCACATCATAATCAGACGTGGCCCAGACTGTGGTCGGGAACTCAGGTTCATGGAAATCTTTCTCGTGTGTCAAGTAGAAATATCTAAGTTGTGAGTCTATCATGTTTGGTTTGATGTCCAATTAGGGGATGTGACATGCATACCCCCTCCTGGCAAAGTTTTTATGGTAATCTGTAAAGCATGAATAAAATCCCTGCCTAACAGATTAACTGGACAATCTGGGATAATTGTGAATTTGTGGTTTAACATTATCCTATTGTCATGGTCACGTATTTTTAAAGGTTGAGTGAGGTATGATTTGGTGAGAATCCCATTTATTCCCAAAGAGGGTTCTGATTTCTCCAGAGGTCCTTTGTATGTAGTGGCACATAATGTACTGTGGGTGGCGCTAGTTTCAACAAGGAATGGCCAGTGGGTGCCTTCTATACTCAGAAGAATGAAAGGTTCATCATTGCATGTGGTTGTGATCTCTGGAAAAATAGGGACAAGATCCCTCAGGCAGCTTCATGCACGCCTTTGGGAATCCCATTCCAAGGGAAAGTGTGGACCCTGATCTTGTGACTGATATTGGGCGTTTGGAGACTGGTGTGGGATGTTTGATTGCAATTCTGATTGTCGCGGTTTACGGGGCCATGGGCACTCCCTGGCCCAATGATCCAGCGCACCACAATTAAAGCAAGGTTGAGGTTTGTGTGGCGTGTACAACGTGTCTGGTGTAGGATTGGGACCTGCTCTGTTTGGACCTGGGTTGGGTACTTGTCCACCCTCTCTGTACCCACCCCAAAATCCTCGGCCGCGGCTTCGACCGCGTCCCTGGTACAGTTGCGTTTGGGCAGGAGAGGTGGATTTAGGTTGAGGTATATTACAGCAGCCAGCAGCTTCGCGTTGGGCGATGCGGTCTTGGAATTGTGATGAATCACACGATGCCCATTCAGGCATCATCTGTTTCACTGGGCTGATCATGTGTGGTTTTAAATTATTGATAAAAGTGGATATGAGAAGGGTGTGCATATCCCTTTTCTTGGACAGCCCTGCATCATGTTCCCATGCATCACTACACCTGTTCCAGAATTCTAGGACTGATTCAGTCTGCTTTTGTTTACATGCGAGGGGGAGGGAAGCACGGGGCTGGAAAAATTTAATCATATATGTGGATAACTGTTCCCACATAAGAGCTTGTCCTTCTGGTCTATTTAGAATATAGTCAGCGGCACTAGTGGTGGTGGTTTGAAGTGTATCAATAATCGGGATATTCGTCCAGTCCCAGACAGCATTGGAACCGACAATGCCGTCAATAATGAGGCGCATATCCTCCTGTGTGTAGTTTCTCCCTTTACAAGCTTTTTTTAAGTAGGCAATGGTGCCGGCTGGGGCTATCGTGGGTTTAGGGCAACGTTTGAGTACTCTGTCTATATCTTCAATTTCCATTGTTTTTTTATCAGTTTCCGATTGTTAGGAAAGGATACTGTCTGACCTCTATCCCTAGTCTTTCTGGTTGTGTAGTTACTCTGCCAGTTGTTCTTTTCACTGTTTGTGTCTCACTCATCGTGCCCTTTGTGTCATAATCATTGTTCTCTGTGTCTGCTCTTATGTCTATATATCTAAATTCAGCATCTTGTCGACAGAGGGTAGTTGTTGTCTTTCTGGTATGGTTGTTTTGGTTGTTGTCGACAGGTCGGGTTCAGACCAGTATGGACTACCCGGGACAAGGGTATACAGTTGTTGCTTTGGACTAGGGACACAGTGACTGGGAATGTGTTGCGTCTGACTACCTGTCGTGGTTGATTCCAGAAATTCCATTTTATGTGGACTTCTGTTTTCCAGTTTATGTGACCTTATTGCATGTGTGGATGCCAGGATTTCTATATCTTCGGTGGTCAGTGAGGGATATAGGGACGTTGGCAGTGGGTACAGGGGTGGGGGGGCCCTCTTTCATAGGAGTTTTATAAATAGGGGCTTTAGGTAACATTCTTTTTATAGTCTGTTCGATTTTATGTTTGTTTGCTTGACGGGTGACTTTCTCGGGTTTGTTAACTTTAGCAACATGTGATTTTTAAGGTATCTGTCTGTCTTTATTCCTTTGGGGAACCACCCTGGGGCAAATTGTAACCAATTTATTCCACCTTGTTTTATGTAATCTTTATCCCATTGTGGGTCTGGCAGGAAATAGGGCCAAGCGTCTGTGTCAAGAAGGCACAGACCTTTTATCATATCCATGTGGAACATGTCATTCCCGCCATTGCGTGGAAATGGACTACAACTCCCCATCACCTCGGTCCATCCCGCTAGGTGATCAATCCATGGGATCACATAGTATGATTCTGTGTCACTGACTCTACAAACATATTCTTTACAATTTTCTCCCACTAAAGGGCCAGGGAGTTTGGATGATGTTTTTCCCATAATTCGTTTCAACATTGAATTCTCAATTCAGCAATACAATCAAATACAAACTGGATAATGTAACAGTGACTGTAGTCAGTTCCTTACCACTCAGACCCCACCAAAAGATCACACAAACAAATATATAGACTGAGGAAAGATAGTACAAAAATACCCGATTCTCCTCTTCCTTGGCTATATTATTATCATAATATTCCTAATATTGTCTATTCTGTCTATTTCCCCAGGACATCCGGCCGTATAAAGACGTACCAGGTTCGGATTAACAAAACAAATGGGTATGGCTACCACCGGAGCAGACAGTAAAGTTCGCTGTCAGACAAGGGAAACGGACATACTCACCACTCTTAGGCAGCCATCCCGGACCAGCCCCCAATTGTTAGGGTAAATCCGCTTCTCATCTAGATCTCTGATCATAGCCTGGTATCAGCTTCAGAAGAGGAGACCTCAAGTACGCTGCAGCAGAGAATAGCCCACGGATGAAGAAATGAAACACAGACAGCAAAGTAGTCAGTGGGCTCTTCTACCACACCCAGGTTTTACTGAGGATTATATAGGATGGTTAGGACCCTTTTGCAGTCATGCGCAGTAATGTAATCGTTACGAAACAGCTGGACATATACATATAAGGGCATAATGTCACCATGCAGAATATACGTTTAAAACTGGTGAAAAACTGTTTGAAGTGGCTAGGTAAATATATCACAGATACAGAACCTTTGGTTAGCCTTGTGGTTACTGTTTCACCATGTAGACATAAGTAACTTAGTCAAAGAATAGGGAACAGGTACGGTGCGGTACATGGTATGTGACAACTCTGTGCAGACACAGCTCAATCTGTAGAGGCAAATGTTAACCCTTTCCTTCAACACTCTTCGTGCCTGAGGAGGAGAGATCACAAATTATGACGATATACCATGATTCCAAGCCCTACGGGCACATGGGTATAACTAAAACCCTAGCTACGCTTGAAAAACAGTTCTGGTGGGCAGGTATGCGAAGGGATATAAAAGACTATATACAGAAAAAATGGCGTCGCGCACATACTCACCGGAGCGGCTGCAACAGCCAGGAGTAACAGTCCAGTTAATGTATAAAACATAACAAGAGAAAAATGGTGTCATCTGCGCTCGTTTCTATGTATTCCATGTAGAACAAAACACTATGAGGTTTTAGTTTGTTTCAATGGCCATTGCAACATAAGCTCACTCGCCCCTTCAAGGCACCTCTTTATAGAGTGAGTACCTAACCAATGTAACCAAAAGCTGCTCTACTAAGCAGCTCCAAGCCCCTCCTGCTGCTTTTCAGCTAAGGAGAGGCAGAGAGATGATGGGTTTTATTTATACACGCACCAAACACTTCCTATTTGGGGTTAAAACCAAAAACATGGAAAGAGGAACAGCAGCAAAACGACGAACTAATGTTACAAGCATAATATACATACATACAGAAAAAATGGCGTTGTGCCCAGTGTTTTGGTTACATTGTTTAGGTACTCACTCTATAAAGAGGTGCCTTGAAGGGGCGAGTGAGCTTACGTTGCAATGGCCATTGAAACAAACTAAAACCTCATAGTGTTTTGTTGTACATGGAATACATAGAAACGAGCGCAGATGACACCATTTTTCTCTTGTTATATAAAAGACTATATAGCCAGTTGCGAAGTGCGCTGTAGAAGCAAAAATCCCAGGTCCTTACCTATTGGTCTATTGCAGCCGTTACCGGTACCTGAAAGACCATGGTCCCACCTCTCTATGGACTTTATTACCTACCTACCAGTATCCCAGGGTCATACTGTGATCCTTACCGTGGTAGATAGGTTCTCCAAAATGGTGCATGTGGCGGAATGAGGTGTTGTCCGCCTGCGGGTGTGCTCCTATCTGCTTCCCCCACTGCGCTTACCGCCGACCCGACTACCGAGTGTCACGGCACTCGGCGTCTCGAGCGGCCTGGGATGACCCTGGGGAGGGTTGGCGGGCTGTGGAGAGGACCCCGGGGCGAGATCAGCCCGACCACTGAGTGACACGGCACTCAGCGTCTCGAGCAGCTGATCTACTGACCTGGTTGGAGTATGGATCGTTTGCGGAACGGCCGTTCGGATGTGGGGATCGGATTTCCCTCGGATGGCGATCGGAACTTCTTTGAGTAATATTCGGATCTTAACCGATCGAATATGGCGCTCGGTATGCCGAAGCGCGGGATGCGCACCGCGGCTTCGGATCGGGTACAGAACTGCAGCTTGGTCGAATCTTCTGATGGTCGATGCCCGTACGATACACCTCTGTCCTGATTCGAGATGCAGGCACAGGGTGATCGGTTCGGATCTCGGGATGCCGCACTCTGAAGACCACGCGGGATCTCAGAAATACGGCCGAAAATAAAGCACACCAGGCGGAGCTGTATGCACTGGATCATCTGTTTATTTTTTACACAACACATATATTTATAAACATTTAAACAGCCAGAAAACAATGGGAATCCCTGCCCGCCCCCACAAGCCTCATTGGCCCTCGCTGGAAGGAGGCACCCGGGTCCCGATTCGTATTGGCGGTTACGAATCGGGGTGGTGCCGATTCACAACCGGATGGTCCGAATCGGCCATTTTACGATTCGACCGGATGGTCCGAATCGGGCATTTTCCGATCCGATCAATTCGACCGGATCCACGAGGCGCTGGGAAAATGGCGGCGAGCAAGGCACACAATAGGATACGCACATTTCGCAATACACACACGGGGACACTTTTATTACACCACTCAAATGAAACCACATCTAAATAAAAATAACCCACGGAATTCCGCTGGTGCAACGGCACCTAAGAGTCTGGAGGGACCGAACCGTCCCAACGGCCCGCCCCTGGCTGAGGGTGCTGGGCCATTCCGTGACAGTGCACTTTGTGCCTCTTGCAAGCTACTGATATGGAAATTCTGGCCTTCGCGCACAAATTCCCGGTGCACTAAAAGGTACACTTCAGTATTAAAGTGCGCCCAGTACAAACAAATCCGTCGCTATAAAAAAACACGTTATATTCCGTTCTTTCTGTATAAGGGATGAAGTACTTCTTTCCCAGAAGGAGTCAGACACAAAATGCTGATTCTAACTGGAGTCCATCTACCAAGAGCCCCCTTTGCCTCTGGACTCCTTAATTTATTAGACCAACAGAACAACGCCCAGTGGGTGATGGCTTTACAATAGGGATGCACCAATACCACTTTTTTAAGACCGAGTATGAGTACCGATACTTTTTTTTCAAGTACTCATCGAGTACCGTTACTTTTTTTTTGTCATGTGACCGCTTCATATAAAAATGCCCCCAGCTCTTGGATATGCCTCCCAGCTTTCATGGATTATGCCCCAGCTCTCATGGATATGCCCCCAGCTCATGGATTATGCCCCCCAGCTCATGGATATGCCCCCCAGCTAATAGATACTGCCCCCATCTCATGGATACTGCCCCCCCAGCTCATGGATACTGCCCCCCCAGCTCATGTATTTGCCCCCCCAGCTCACCTGGCGCTCTCCGCAATCATACTTACCTTCCTGGGCGACGCCGGGAAAGTCTTTGCGCGTGCGCTCGTTGGAAGGCCCCCAGCCGCGATCACGTGGGACCATGTGATCGCGGCTGGGGGCCTTCCAACGTGCGCACGCGCGGAAACTTTCCCGACGTCGCTTAGGAAGGTAAGTATGATCGCGAGAGCTCCAGGTGCCCGTCCAAATGCTCTATTTGCACTCGGACAGGCCCTGCAGCTGCTCACCGTGTTCATACTTACCTTCCTGAGCGACGCTGGGAAAGTTTCTGCGCGTGCGCTCGTTGGAAGGCCCCCAGCTGCGATCACATGGTCCCACGTGGTCGCAGCTGGGGGCCTTCCAATGAGCGCACGCGCAAAGACTTTCCTGGCGTCGCCCAGGAAGGTAAGTATGAACGCAGTGAGCAGCTCCAGGGGCAGCTGTCCGAATGCCGATAGAGCATTCGGACAGCTGCCCCAGCCCCTCTGATGCCGGCAAGCCGGCTCAATGCTGGCTTCCGGTATTGGGGAAAATATAGGGGGTACTGCACGAGTACTAAGTTCTCCTGCAGTACCCGGTATCGATACCGATACTAGTATCGGTATCGGTGCAACCCTACTTTACAACATACAACCAGTCAGCCCAGTAAGTACATTTACATATCAAAAGGACAGGGGAGTGCACTAGCATGGCTGACTAGTCCACTGTACACACCTCATCCCTGTATAAGGATGAATCATGTCCATTGTCCCCATCAGCCATGTGGCTGACTATCCCCCATCACCGTCAGCATGGGCCCCATTCAACACTGCTCAGTTTTGATCAGTATCTAGTGAAGATCAGTCTACTTGTTCTTATAGATTTGAGACATATCTGCGGAGACATTCCAGCTATTGTCAGTACATGGTACGAGTGTACAGACAAGGCAGGCATGTCTTAAAAGCAGATATGTAACATGTCTCTAAACCCATGAGAAGGTTTTCATACTGACGGTTTAACCACTGGTTCTGATTCAACCCAAGTACCCTCTGCTAGAGCGTTTCTCGGTTAAATCCGACACAGGGAGACATGACAACCTATAAAACACACACATCCTAGAATATAATATCCACATAATAAAATTTCCACAACACTGCCATCCGCCAGTGAGCTGGTACCCGTCTTCATCCAGAACATAGTCAGACTTCGGCTAGGGTCAGACGAAAGCAGTTTTAACGTGCGTTTAGTCGCACGAAATCACGGCCGTGCTAGCAGCATATGACGTCCAATGCCGGGGAACACACGAAGTACGGCCGCACGAAAGTTCGTCCGCGCAACGCAAGTGGCAAACGAACACATTTTTTCTAGAACGTCAAACCGCTAGTACGGACGTACAGAGTGCGCTGCGTCCACTAGAGGCGTGTGTGTGTGATTGGGAGACGTCAGATGCTGCTAATGTCCGGCCAACATAACGTCCAGACACAAAAAGTGTTTTATTGATGATCCGTACAAAATCACGGACGAAGAGGCGCATCGTATGACCGCTATCGCGTGTTCCGTGAAAAAATACGTCCATTCGTTCGAACGCACTTTTTCACTGACAACACGAAAAATGCGTTCGTCTGACCCTAGCCTTCATTGAGTGCCTCTGGGAATAGTATCTGACAGAGGGACCCAGTTCGTGTCTCGATTCTGGAGAGGGTTTTGTGAGAATCTGGTTATCGAATTGAGTTTCTCTTCTGCTTATCACCCTCAGACTAATGGGGCAGCAGAGAGAGACAACCAAATGTTGAGCAATACCTGAGATGTTTCGTCTCTGAAAAACAAGATGAGTGGTCAGATCTTTTGCCATGGACTGAGGTTGCCCTAAACAACTCAGTGGTACTACAGGTCACTCAACTTTCCATACCGTGTATGAATATGATCCTACCATGCTCCCCTCTGCATTTCAAGGAACTGCATTGCCTTTCCTTGAATGAACAATTAGACTCCCGAAAGGGGACATGGGAGAAGGTGAAAGAAATTATGGAGGCCAATATCAAAAAACAAAAATTAAAAGCAGATAAACGAAGGAGTCCTGCCCCCGTGTATACGGTAGGGGACAACGTTTGGCTGTCTACTAGGAACATCAAGCTCCTAGTACCCTCTATGAAAATGGCCCCCAGATTTATCAGTCCTTACAAAGTGTTACGCTGAGTTAATCCAGTATCATATGCTTTGGCACTACCCCCATATCTACGCATCCATAACGTATTCCATGTTAGCCTCCTTAAATCCCTTACCTGCAATAGGTACACGAGAGTCACTGTCCCTCCTCCACCTATTCAGTCCCAGGGTGAGGAGGAGTACGAAGTCCGTGCCATCTTGAAGTCCCGTGTGGTCAGGGGTGGTCTCCAATACCTTGTGGATTGGGAGGGTTATGGTCATGAGGATAGGTCTTGGCTGCCAGCCAGTGAAATCCATGCGCCTCGTCTGATTCGCCAATTCCATGCGGCCCATCCTTCTGCGCCTGGCGGTTGTCCTGAGGTTGACTGTAGACAGGGGGGTTCTGTTACGTCCTTAGCCCCCGCAGCGCTGCCTGGGGGGTCTGGGCACCAGGCGGTGTTGCTTGTTGGCCGGGTACCAGCACTTAATGATGGCCGATCAGTGTCTGAGGGGGCGGGGCCTGGCGTGGTCACGAGAAGCTGCCGGGTTTAAAGCCCTGACATGGTGTAAAGTTCCGGCATCGCCTGCTGTGTTTATTCTTACTGATTTGATTACCCAGTTGCTGACCTGCTTGTACGAGGACCCTGTATTACGTTCCTGACCCGGCTATTCCATGTGACGATTCTCTTGCTGATTCCCTTGGCGTTTTATCTAGTGGTTCTGTGTTTATAATTCTGTATAACCGCAGGTTTGCTGTTTGGAGTTCTGCCCTCCACCTTTGCAAACTCATCTCTTGCCAATGGCCTCCCTCTGTCCCGCCTCTCCCCCCTACAATCCATCCTGAATGCCTCCGCCAGGCTAATTCACCTCACCCGCCGCTCTGTCTCTGCCGCTCCCCTCTGCGAGTCCCTTCACTGGCTCCCCATCCACTGCAGAATTAAGTTCAAAATCCTTATCCTTACCTACAAAACCCTCACTAACTCAGCTCCCCACTACCTGTCCTCACTAATCACCAAATACACCCCAGCCCGCTCCCTAAGGTCAAACAGTGACCTGCGCCTAGCTTCTCCCCGCATCACCTCTTCCCATGATAGACTGCAGGATTTCTCACACGCAGCCCCCACTCTCTGGAACGCTCTCCCTCGTACTGTCAGACTTTCCCCTAACTTCTCTTCCTTCAAACGCTCCCTTAAAACATTCCTATTTAGGGAAGCCTACCACCCAACTCACTGACGCAACCATCAATCACTCTCACCTTACAGTCCTCTCCTCCTGTTTCCAACCCCAACCCTCCCAGATTGTGAGTTCCGACGGGAATAGGGCCCTCATCTCCTCCTGTACTGTTTGTCGAATGTTGTTCAATGTATTGTAACCCTGTCTATACTGTGCTTATTGTACAGCGCTGCGGAATATGCTGGCGCTTTATAAATAAAGAATAATAATAATAATGGTCTCTGTTGATGAAACAATCTGGTTGAGTCCTAATCACAAGGCAGCCGATTGTGAGTCTATCTGCCAATTCGTGAGACCAAATCATCGCCCCAGTGATCTGTTGTATTCACTTGCTGGTTACAGCATTAACACAAAGTTCATTGATTTTGTGACTGCCCTGCAGGCTGCACAATTCACCTACCACTCTAACTCCCTGGTAAAAAACAAATGTAAATTTGATTATGCCTATATTGTACCTAGTCGTGCTCATGTTTCCAGGCAATATATCTGTGTGAATAACATTTGAGTTTACACTAAGCAATCTCTTGGTCTCGAAACCGATTGAGCTTAAGTGGTATTCAGGATTTTGTACTACCTCCCTAGCTTGGGATATCAGGTCTTACAGTCCTCCTTGCTTTGAGATTTTGTACCAGACAAATCTGTCCATTAAGATCCTAACAACGCTGCACCAGGGTGAGCGCCATAGCACCCGTTACAGGAACATGAGGAAATTGAGTGGGGGGTGCTCCTGTGTTTTCCCGTTGGCGATGTTGCACCAAGCACTGCAGGTGCTAAATTGCCAGGATGAGCCTGGGGTTGCCCAAGCCATGCCTGAGCAACCGACGGACGGGTCCGGATGGCCCTCTCCACCGTGAGTGGAGGAAGCCCAACCCCGTCCCCACCAGCGGACACTACTTTTGTGTCCAACCCCCCAGCAGAAGCGCTGGCTACGGGGCAGAGCGCCGCTGGCCTCTGCCCACACCCTAATGTAGGTCTGGAGAGTCTGGAAGGCGATCTCCAGGAGCTGCTTCTCCAGCAGTGGGTATCCCAACCGGGAGTGGATGAAATCATCCTCCTACCCCCGCAAGAGGACCCTATCCCCATGTCAATCTTCCAGCTGAAGCGCTGGCTACAGGGCAGAGCACAGTCAGTCTCTGCCCATCCTTCCAACCCCTTGCGCCGGAGACCTTGGTTACCCCCTGTTCATCTCTGTTGCTGCATAGAGCACCAAGAGCAGGTACAGTTGGCACCTTTTTAGCAGGGGATGTTGATACCCTGAGCGGAAATACAGGCGGGACCTCTCCCCAGCAGCGAGCCCTTTTTCCAGAAGGGGGAACCAGCAATGTGCTGTACCCACAATGGCCCAGGAGAACAGGAGGGGCCCTCAATGTGCTACTAAGGCTGGTTGTTTCCCCGAGCCAGGACAGCTGGAGAAGAGTGGGGGCTTGCCTCCTCCCAAAAGACTATGGACCAACGTATGGACTATTGCTCCGACAACCACTATTCGACCCGTTGGGGTCCAACTGTGGTCATTGGACTCCTTTGGGGAGGGGAGATATGTCATGGAACTGACGTGGTGCCCCCCGCTTCAAACTCCAAGACTTTTATTTTCCTGGGGAAAAACCTCAATAGACACAGACATTTGTTTAAAGACTTTATGTTCATTAATATTGCGTGGTGTGGTTTAAATGTATTGTAAATTGCTTAGCTTTAGTTTTAAATGTACTTTTATTACGGAATGTAAATGTGAACTTAGAGATGTGTTTTGAAGGTGCAGACCTTTCTTTTGTGTAGAACGTAAACAAGTTTGAGTAATGTGTGATTATGCTAGAGGGCTTTCTCTTTCTTATCTGTGTAAAGAGTCAAGAGTCTGGGATAGAGTTTGAATGCAAAGGTAATCAGATCTATTGGAACAATAGATTATGTAAATCAGGCCAGGTCGCAATTGCAACTAGAAATTGGTTCCTGGCTCCTGGGCTTTTGTTACCCATTCAATGTAGGCACCAGGCGTGAAAAATTAGCAGGGAGCTGATTTAAAAGCAAGAGTTTTTTTCTTTCTTCTCACAGCGGCAGCTCCTTGTATTCCCTGCCCCCTTCGCCCAGTAGATGAGCAAAGGCTGTGAAGATTCTCCCACATGCCCCTTTCGTTTGGCAATAGCCAATCTGTGATGAGGGGGCGAGGCTATGTCTTGTGTGCTCAATCTGGGAGCAGATATGAGCAGACTGCCTACACTACAGCCAATCTGGCAGGCGGCCCCTTCCCCTGTATAGCCACCTGTCTGACCCTTAGATCAGATGCTCAGAAGGGGGGCAGGTGGCAACTGGAACTGTTTTTATGGGGAGGGGGAGCTGCTGGTAATGAGTGAGAGAGCTGGCAGTGGGAGAGTACCAGCTTTCCCCCACTCACACTGCCAGCTCTCTGCCACCCCTCTCCCAGATCTCTGCCACCTCACCCTCAGCACTCTCCCACTGCCAGCTCTCCCCATATACTCACACTGCCAGCTATGTGAGTGGGAGAGAGCTGGCAGTGTGAGTGGCGGGGGAGAGAGCTTGCTGTGTGAGTGGTGGGGGAGAGAGCTGGCTGCGTGAGTGGCGGGGGAAAGAGCTGGCAGAGTGAGTGGCGGGGGAGAGCTGGCAATGTGAGTGTATGGTGGTATGTGTTTCAGTGCTGTAGTTTCTGTGATACACTCAAAATACAGCACAGTACAAGTTGTATTGGTGTGGAGCTCTGATACAGTAACGCAGTGTGTATGAGTATCATAGCGCTCTACAGCAATAAAACTCATGCTCATACACACCGCATTACTGTATCAAAGAGCTCCACCGCATTAAAGCTCACAGTAATGTGCCATGTGAGACTGGAGACTATCGCTCACTTATTACCATGAAAAAAAATGGCTCCTAACTTTTTTAGCTGGCTCCTAGATTCAAAGCAAATTTGTCAAGCCCTGATGTAAATGATGTATGATATGAAGGCTAAGGAATGTTTACTGTAAATATCTAACTGACATAATGTAATTAGAGTTTTAGAAGGTCAATGTTCGTCGGTTGGTATGCAAATTATAACTGTTGGACCTGGGCATAAAATGGCGTTTTTCAATAAAAGTCTCAGAATCCTATTTGAACATACAGCTTGTCTGGTGTCTCATTCAGGGTACCCACAATCACCCTCAGAAGACACAAAACGGCATTCTGGGAATTCAAAGAGGCAGATGATCAGACCAAGCAGGTCTGGAGCTACAGATCAGGCTGCTTGAGGCACTGAGTGCCGAGCAACTCAGCGGCTGGACTGATCTTGGTAAGGGGGTGTCTGGAGAGCCAGGACAGGCGGAAGGAGTGGGTTCCCGTCACAGCTCCACTCTGCATGAAATAGTAATGAGTCCAGAAAAACATGGCCGACCTGGCAACTCTAGTCTATTTTGCCACCTGTGCAACAAATCCAGTCGTGAAATTTTCTCGGTCCTAAATATTCCAAAGTCAACTGTCAGCTGTATTATAAGAATGTGGAAGTGTTTGGGAACGACAGTTTTTTCACCGATTTTACTGATTGAACACTTTTACTTAAGTTGGTTTCTCTGTTCCGAAGCGCTGCCTGAAAGCCCTATACACTCACGCGAGCTACAGGATAGTCCCGCCCCCTTTACCTCAGGGACGCAACGCCATTTCCTTCTCGCGTGGTTTTAGCCTACGCACTTACTAACAAGATGTCGCTCTCAAAGCCTCAGCAGAGCCTTTCTTCTCCTGCCCGGGAAACTGCATTGGAGGAGAGCTCCGTTTGTTCCCCCTCATTATATGACCCAGCGGCTGATACACCTCCACACAAACACCGCAAAAAATATTCTAAACAGAAATTTGCAGAGCTCGAGGCCTCCCCATGCTCCTCCATCTCGGCCTCTCGCGGCCGCCGTTGAAGGTATTAATGCCTCCTTGCGGCATTCCATGGCGGACGCAGTAGCCTCATTAAACAGACCTCCTAAGGTAACATCTTGCACTGCTTTTCCCTGCAGAGCCCAGATAGAGGCCCCTGTTCCTTCCACAAGCCATGACCAGGCCTCAGATATTATTTCAGAGCATTCAGGTGCTTGTTATGTGGAAGATCCACAAGGTGCATATGGTGGAGCTGGCATCTCCGCAACACTGCCTAAAATGGATAGCGAAGTAAGTTCTCGCAAAAGGGCTCCTGACCGCAGGGCGTCAAAAGCAGCCAATGCTCCGTGAGGAAGGACTCAAGTCAAGGTGACCTCGAGTCTGGGGAAGATGAAGGCGAGACCTTCATTAGTTATTTATGAACCAGAGGTCGATTCTGACATAATGTCCCCAGTTGACATAGAACCTCCTCCTTTACAGTTTGGAGATACTATTTATGATCCCGAGGGGAACCCTCTCTTAAATCCCCGAGACATATCTCAGCCGAGTTCCTCTGCTTGGACTCCACAGCCCCACATAGAACAGTGGGTTGATACTATTATGTGCTGCACTTTAGTTAAAAACACGAGCGCCACATTAAAAGCTGAGTGCCCCAGGCCCACTACTTCTGGTAAGACCTGTGTCACTCCTGACGTTGATGAAGCCTTTCAAAAATTTGAGGCAAATAAAGGCTTTAATAGTAAAAAGGGCATTGATCTGGCCCTATGTAATTGCCAGAACAAGCTGTTGGATACAGCTGGACCCCTAGTCAAGGTCCTAGATATTGGTTCTCAAGCCAAATTGTCTCGCACTCCATTGGATCACTCAGAAATAGTCGGATTGGCTACAAAGATCCCTATGCTTGTTGGGAAATGTCAATTCGGCTGTCGCAGCCGAAAGACGTAAAACGATCCTTTTAAAGATGGATCCATCACTCTCCCAAATGGCTGAGACGGACCTGGGAGTCAAGGAGGAAGGCCTTTTATTTGGAGATCCATTTTCCAAACGCCTTAATACTTATGTGGGCTCATTCTCCCTTCTGTCTGGATAAGGCCAAGACATCTATTAAAAAAGTATTTCACAAACGGGTCTCTCACACGGCCGATAGAGGCAGGGGTCGCTCTGCCGGCCGCACGGGTCCTACCCGCTCTGTGGGTCCCTCTTACAACACCGAAAACACAGTTGCTCCCAGTTCAAGTTTCTTCCCATCTCGAGCCAGACCTTAGCGCACCAGAATTAGCCGTGGTGGCAGATTTGCTTCATCCAGAGGGCCCTCAGGTGAGCCAATTTTCAATTATTCAACCCTCTCAAGCGAGAGTAGGTGGTCGACTGGTACAATTCTACCACAATTGGGAACGCCTTACCGGCGATGCTTGGATACTGAACACAGTTCAGGGCTACATAATAGAATTTGTCAATACACCAACACCACATCACTCTCCTGCACCACTACACTTTGCGCAAGCTCAAACTCACTGTTTACACGAGAAGGTACAAGACCTCCTGCGCAAAAATGCTATAGAACCAGCCAACCCTTTCACGGAAGGTTTCCTAAGCTCCCTTTTCCTGGTGGCCAAGAAAGGCGGCGGCATGCGGCCAGTCATAAACTTACGAGACCTCAAAAACTTTGTCATACACAGACACTTCAAAATGGAAGGTATGCACACATTACAACACGTCCTCCTCCAGCACGACTGGATGGTCAAGCTGGACATGAAGGACGCTTACCTGACTGTTCCTATACACATTTCACACAGAGACTTCCTAAAATTCACATGGCAGAATCACACATACCGAATCACATGTCTACCGTTCGGCCTCTCATCAGCTCCGTGGTGTTTCACGAAGCTGTTGAAGCCGGTAATCCCGTCCTTACGAGTGAGAGGTCTACGCCTCATAATTTATTTAGATTACATCCTTCTGATGTCCCAAAGCAAGGAGACCCTCCTAGTTCACCTCGGTTGGACTATTTCGCTGTTGCAGGAACTGGGTTTCCTCATCAACGAAGAGAAATCCATCCTGGTCCCGAAACGCCGGATCGAATTTTTGGGTTTTCTCCTAGACTCCTCCGAAAGCAGGCTTTACCTTTCAAGTGCAAAGATGAGGGGTATACTGAAGGAAATATCCTCCCTCCTTCGTCACACTGCTCCTACACTGAGAATATTAGCCAGGATGATTGGTCTGCTAGCAGCAGATCGTCTAGCTCCACTGCATTATTGGGCCCTCCAATGCCTGAAGGCCCGTTCCCTCTGACTGGGTCTTGTCTACACGGATGTCATTCAGCTGAGAGTGGATGCTCACGAGGACCTCACATGGTGGCAGACCCACATGTCATTATTGAACGGGAAACAACCTTTCCCTCTATCCCCATCATTAGTAATAGACTTGAATGCCAGCAATCTGAGCTGGGGAGCCCACTGCGAAGGAGTGGAGACAGGGGGACAATGGTCTCCAGAGGAATGTCTGCTTCACATCAATGTACTGGAACTACTGGCGGGTTTCTTCGCTCTCCGCTGCTTCACCAGGGGCACATCCCATCAACACATTCTACTCCGTCTGGACAACTTCACAGCCGTCAGATATATAAACGCCATGGGAGGCCCAAGATCGGAACCTCTGACTCAGAGGGCAACGAATCTTTGGGATTATTGCCTCCAAAACAGCCTTTGGGTTCAAGCCCAATTCATTCCAGGTCTCTCCAATCAGATAGCAGACTGGAACTCCAGACACATCTTTGATGCAGGGGATTGGAAGCTCCAGCCTTCGATTTTCCGGGATCTTCAATCCCTGTGGGGTCCATTCCAATGGGACCTCTTTGCATCCAGTCTGAACGCTCAACTCCCAGCTTTCTTCAGTTGGAGGCAGGACCCGGATGCTCTGGATACAGACGTGTTGCTTCAGGATTGGTCGTCCAACTGCCATTACGCGTTTCCTCCATTCACCCTCATCCCAAGGACGTTATCGAGAGTGAGATTGCAGATGGCAACGATCGTGGTGATAACCCCCAATTGGCCCAGTCAACCTTGGTTCCCAACCCTATTGGAGCTGGCGATAGATATTCCCAGGATACTCCCGCGCCATCAAGACCTCCTCAGGAACTCGGAGAATCTACCTCATCCACTATTGCTCCAAGACTAATTGTCACTATTGGCGTGGCTGATTTCAGGTTCACCTGGCAAGGCCGAGGAATTTCGAGACGAACTGAAGAGTGCTGTTACAGGCCTGGGCCCCAGGCACAAGAGGCTTATATAGATCTGCCTGGAACAGATGGGCTACATGGTTTATGGGACAACACCTGGATCCCTTTTCGGCTTCTCTGAATATTGTCCTTGATTTTCTGACCAGTATTTTTAATTCCGGAGTAGCTTATCTAACATTGAACGTCTATCGTTCAGCTGTCTCAGCGGGACATGTTGGGCTCGCTGGCGTTGCTATCGGTCAACACCCGCTTATCGGTAGATTGTTGCGAGCTGTCCGCTTGGTTAGACCTCCTCTCCCTCGGTACTCTACCACTTGGGATGTTTGCATTCTGCTAAGGTTCTTGGAACGCTGGCCTGATAATACAGCTTTGTCCTTACAGCAATTGTCAGCCAAGCTTGTGGTTCTGTTTTGCTTGCTCTCCTGCAAGCGTGTAGGTGATGTTAGGGCCTTGGATTACCCTTCCAGATCTTTTAGACAGGGTGGCGTCTATTTTGACATTTATTTATTTATTTATAAAGGATTTTACCAGGAAGGATACATTGAGATTTCTCTCGTTTTCAAGTATGTCTCGTAAGATTAAGACCAATATTTTCTCAGTTTCCTATCCAGCTTTCCCCGACCGCCCTCTACTGTGTCCGGTGCGATGTCTCCGGTCCTATGAGTCGCGTACGTCTGACTTCAGGCAGGGTGTTGTATCCCCTTTGTTTATATCGTTTGATCCCCGCATGACCCAGTATCATCACCGACTCTGGCACGCTGGGTGCGATGGTTATTGAATTTATCCAGTGTGGATACCTCCTGTTTTGGGGCGCACTCTGTGCGCAGTGCCATGGTTTTGTCTGCTTTGGCAGCTGGTTGTTGTTTTGAAGATATCATGCTGTCAGCAGACTGGTCCAGGGAATCCACGGCACATCTGTTTTATGTTCGCCCGCTGCCTCACTGGACGTCCTCAGTTATAGTTCAGCTTTAAACTAGCAAATGGGAGCCTCCGAGTCCTGTATTGAAATTACAAAATTTTCCTATTTCATAACGGAATGTTTAAATTTTAAGAAGGACTCGGAGGCGAGTATTTCCCTCCCTTGACCTCCCTGCTGTATACTGTGACTGACTGTTCATAATAAAGTTATTTCATATTGTTTACCGACTCATTCACCTTGTGTTATTGATATACCACTCTATGCTAGCGCTGTAATTGTCACGCTTGCGTTGTTTTTCGTTTCCTGAATAAAGAACTTTATGACATGATTCCGCGCACTGTGCTCTTTTATTCAATGTGATTTTGCACTTAGTTGCGGTTTTGTTTCTAACCACGGCTCTCTGTTTCTGGATTTTCCCCAGCCTCGTGAGCGCTCCTTCCCACCGTTTGGTTGACTCTCGGATTCCTCCTCGACTTCCTCTGACGGCATGAGAAGTCTTCATTTCCCTTTTGGAATGTTTTGTTTTGTTGATCTCGACCTCGTTACATGCAAAAAAGAGGAGGAGCCTATTTCGGGAAGGGACTATGTACACTGCACAGGGGGAACTGTGGGGACTTGGTACATTCCCTGTTGTGGGAAAGACCATTTCTTCTCTTTTATATTTAACCTGTTAAATACCTCTAATGCTGCTGAGAGGAATAAAGAAAAGAGAAATGCAAATACTCGCCTCTGAGTCCTTCTTAAAATTCAAACTTTCCGTTATGAAACGTTATGATACAGCACTTTACACAAGTGCTCAGCTAGACAGGGTTATGTGGTCAAAAAGTAAAAACTAGGTCTCTAGGGGAACAGAGTCACTCAGACTGGGTCACAGGGGGGTAAACAATACGGGGATGGTGGGTCTTTAAAAAAATACAGAATCTCAGCAGATGGACATCCATGACAAAAAGGGGGTTGGGGGGTTACTCTAATCCAACCTGGGCCAAAAGCAGCAGAGTCCTCTGGGAAAACGTGCCAACATATCGAGATAAGGGGGTCAGGCAGAGAAAAAAGCAGGACGGCTTTAGCCAGTGTCCATACACAGGGGGTAAACAAGGTACCCAGCATCCAGCATGGTAAAGAAGGGGCACAGCGGGGCAGGAGGCATGCCATCCAGGGAGACCCCGGCAGCAGGAACGGAAGGCCATCCAGAAAGCAGGGCAGTCATCAAAATCTCGGTAGCCACCAAGAGGGAACGAGTACCGCTGTCCCCGATGAGCCGGGTCATCCAGTCGTCCTCAGCAAGCTCCGGATTCACCCGAGTGGACAATCCGCCAGAGACTCTTACCGATCTGTGTTCGGGAGGAATCCACGCACCGGACCCACCGCAGGTAAGATACTCAGCACGCACAAGCCATCAGGGGCAAAGGGCAATTCTCCCAGGTCTGCAGGACAGCATCCAGAGGCAGCTCGGGAAACATCCCAGGGCTGCGCCCCCACCGCCTCCACTGCGGGACATCCAGTACTCCTCACACCAGCAGGGACCACTCTACCTCCGGTAGAATCACCACAGGGCTGCATCACCATCACACGCTCCTCAATCAACTCCGCAGCAGAGGGCACCACGCCGCCCCATCCAGCCTCCTGTCGGTAGAGGATCCACTCATCCCTGAACTCCTTCATCAGTTCAGCCAGTATCCCCCTCGTAAGGGGTAGGGAATCCGGATCAGCCATCAGAGCGGAACGTCCCTGCAGGCTTCAAAGATGGCCGCCAAGGTAGGCCGCAACCCAGGCCCGAAATTCAAAACGAGTGTCAACGGTGGGCAAAAAATCAGCTGAGTGTCAACGGTGGGCAAAAAATCAGCTGGGTGTCGCGGTGCCCGCTCCCCAACTCCAGGACGTCAATACTCTTAGTGGGGGGACTCAAGATAGACGGGGATGCAAAATTTCAGTAAAATTAGCAAGTCAGCAGAAGAGCACAGAGACATGCAATCCGCTCCCGTCAGTAGTTGGCTCCACCCCTCCAACTTTTTTATTTTATTCTAAGTCCCAGAGTGCTCCCACTTTGTTGATTTTGTATCCATGCCCTAACGGGTAGCACCTGGGCTTTACGCTATTCCATCGACTGAGTGCTTTTTCCTCTTTTGGATTATATATATATATATATATATATAATCAGAGCTGCCAAACTGATATTAGAAGCAACGGTCTACACCTCTAGGCTCAAAACAAGTAGCCAAAAGACCACATGCACAAAAAATACCTAACAGCAAAAAGCACCAGGTAACAAAGTGATAAATAAATAGAAGCAGCTAAAATCATAATTTGGGTCTGTCACGGAAGGGACATAGGGGCTCGGCGCAGCGAGACCCAGGACTCAAACCCAAGACATTTTTAAAAGGACCTTGTTTTCCTTTGAACGTTTGCAGTGTGCGTTTCAATGTATGAACAGTTTATTTTCCTTGCTAGATGTGGTTTTACTTGATGTGCTGTATTAAGATGTACCCTGTGTGATTTTAATTACTTTACATCGTTTGGTTTTAGTTTAATTTAGTTTAGTGAAATGACATAGCTTTGGTTTTAAAACATGCTTATATTCCTGTAGGTAAATGTGTGTTTCTGTAGCCAGTAAACAAGTTTTGCTGCTGTGTAATTTATGCGTCAGGGATTTTCCCCATTATCTAGGTACATGTTTAATTTAAGGATCTCTGATAGTGTGTGTTTAATCTGATGTGCTGGAACAATGGATATACAAATGTTGTGTGCGCTGAAGGCTAAGAGAATGTGAAGAATGTTGATTGTAAATAACTGACATAATCTAATTAGATGGGTGTGCTAGTAATTAGTATGGGTATGCAAATTGTGACTGTTATACTTCAGCATAAATAGTGGCGTTGTTCATTAAAAGAGTCAGTTCATCTGAGTGTTTGAAACATACAGCTCCGTCTGGTGTTGTCATTTCACGTCGGCTACATATCACCACCACCCAGGAACGGGTCACTCTAACTCCGCAGCAGAACATCGATTCGCCGCGCCGTTGCGCCACCTTGAATCGGTATCTTGGGATACCGCAACCACCCCGAATCGGGACCTCGGCTGAGCGCCGTGCCTGCATCTGCAAGGAGACTCTACCGAACCGCGGTTCGCCACGCAGACCGTCTCCAGCCCTTCAATGGTCAGTAGATCCGCTGCTCGAGACGCCGAGTGCCGTGCCACTCGGTAGTCGGGCGGACATCCACCCCCCATCTACTCTCCAGATCTCCACCGCCACGTGGTCTTCTACCCAAGCCGCTCGAGACGCCGGGTGCCGTGCCACTCGGTAGTCGGGCTTGGCAACACCAACAAGGGGGTCAGATAGAGCAGGACCGCAGGTGGATACGCCCATTCCGTCATAGGGTCAGAACAAACCAACTCCCAGATGCAGAGGCAGCTTCCCAACGTTTCGGTGAGGAACCGTCTTTATCAAGGCATACCTTGATAAAGGCGAATCCTCGCTGAAAGCAGGGATGGATCGAAATTTGGGCCACCGATAGATTCTGCCGATAATGGGGTTATGGGTTTCACCCCAAAAGTAAATCACCAGCTGAAAAAGTCAGCCGAAAATTTCTGACACTGAGCGAGCACTCTTTCAATGCTGCTTAGCTGGAGATAATTGTAATTGGAAAGAGGCAGGAGCTGCTACACATATTTATTTCTGCACACAAAGGGTTAAAGGAACACTCCAAGCTGAAAATCACCCCCCTTTTTTTTTACTTTATATTAAACCTATTGCCCTAACTAGTCATTCAGTACATATATATATTTTTTTTAATGTTATACTTACCCTAAAAATTACACTTTTCCAACGGCGTTTTTTTTACTCACCTCCCTCCTCTTCCGCTCCCGTCGTGTTAAAGTTGGAACTTGGCTTAAGGTTTACGTGCAAAGCGCGCATGCGCGCCTATCACGTAAACCAGCCAATCAGCTCATTCAACCGCGCATGTGTGGAGCAGCGCACGTTCACGAGCGGCGAGGTGAGCTGAAGTTCACCCCGCCTGCTCGTCTAAAAACTTAGGCGGAGGAGACGGCAGCAGCTCCAGCTCCTTCTCCTGCACGTTCCCGCGACTCTGCCGGAGTGGTGGGACGTCATCGCGCTTCTAGCGCGATGACATCCCAGCTTTGCCGAGAGTTCCAAAACGCGGGGACCTTGAAACCCGATCGGCTGATTGACAGCTGGGAGGGCGGAGTAAAGTCCACCGCTTCTCTCAGCAATATCAGCCGATCGGGAAAAGGTAGAAGGCTGGGGAAAAAAATGGGATACTTCAGCCAATATGACCACCTTAAAAAGCTGAGGTGGTCATATTGCCTGGAGTATCCCTTTAACTGCCTACTCGGAGCTGCTGCCACTATCAGAGCAATTAAGTTAATGGAAGGTATACACATTCATTTTGCAATGGTTTGTCTTTCCCCTTTCATCTTAAAGGCCCCTTTATAATGCATTGTTTTTCGGCACTTTAAAAAAATAATAGATTAAGAGGAACAGACTGATGTTTAGGCGCCATCTGAGCCATTCTAGATTATACATATATATCTACACATTTAAGTTAAAAGCCTCCACACAACAAATAATAAAGTTTATAGTTGCAGAGTTCTCTGAATTGCTGGGATGTGTAAATGTCTTCTGCAACTATAAAATGTGTGTGTGTGTGTAAAAATTTTACACATGGATGTATGCACTAGATGCACTATAACTCCACCAAAATAGGACATAGATATCTGAAACATTTTAATGTGGATTAATTTAAATTCATGATATTAATTTAATAAAGTCTAGTATTAATACAGTTATACAAAAAACTCTCTTAAAATAAATTGATGGGGAAAAAAGTCATTTCCGGTTTCGAAACAATAAATAAATATATATATATATATATATATAACATTGATTTTTAGGGTTCTGTGTAATAACAGATCCAGGATGCATAAAAGTGAGACAGAGGTCATTTGCATATCCTACCCAGAATTCCTTGCTGCATATGGGGAATGTGGCACAGGAGCTCTGGGATGCAATTCTTTGAATTGCTGTGATGTGCAGGTGGCTTCTGCAATAATAAACAACTATTTTATATATATATATATATATAATTATACACACACCAGACACGTATGATATGACAGATATGTGTACAGTGGCAAGAAAAAGTATGTGAACCTTTTGGGATTACGTGGAGTTTTGCATGAATTGGTCATAAAATGTGCTCTGATCTTCATCTAAGTCACAACAATTTGAAAAACACAGTCTGCTTAAAATAATACAAAACAAACATTATATGTTTTCATGTGTTTATTGAACAGAACATGTAAACATTCACAGTGCAGGGTGGAAAAAGTATGTGAACCCCTAGCCTAATGACTTCTCCTAGAGCTAATTGGAGCCAACCTTGAGTCCAATCAGTGTGATATTATTGGATGTGTTGCTGAAAGCTGTCCTGACCTTTAAAAACACACACCAGTTTTGGGTTTACTAGTTTCAAGAAGCACTGCCTGATGTGAACCATGCCTCGCAGAAAAGAGCTCTCAGAAGACCTACGATCAAGAATTGTTGACTTGCATGAAGCTGGAAAGGGTTATAAAAGTATCTCCAAAAGCCTTGATGTTCATGTGTCCGCGGTAAGACAGACTGTCTACAAATGGAGAAAGTTCAGCACTGTTGCTACTCTCCCTAGACGTGGTCGTCCTGTAAAGATGACTGCAAGAGCACAGCGCAGAATGCTTAATGAGGTAAAGAAGAATCCTAGAGTGTCAGCTAAAGGCTTACAGAAATCTCTGGCACATGCTAACATTTTTGTTGACACATCTACAATAAGGAAAACATTAAACAAGAATGGAGTACATGGGAGGACACCATGGAGGAAGCCATTGCTGTCCAAAAAGAATATTGCAGCACGTTTGAAGTTTGCAAAAGAGCACCTGGATGTTCCACAGCACTACTGGCAAAATATTCTGTGGACAGATGAAACCAAAATTTAGTTGTTTGAAAAAAACACACAACACTATGTGTGGAGAAAAAAAGGCACAGCACACCAACATCAAAACCTCATCCCCACTGTAAAACATGGTGGAGGGAGCATCATGGGTTGGGGCTGCTTTGCTGCCTCAGGGCCTGGACGGATTGTTGTCATTGATGAAAAAATGAATTCCAGAGTTTATCAAGACATTTTGCAGGAAAACATAAGACCATCTGTCCGCCAACTGAAGCTCCGCAGAGGATGGGTGATGCAACAGGACAATGACCCAAAGCATACAAGTAATGCAACAAAAGAATTATTATTCTTTATTTATAAAGCGCCAGCATATTCCGCAGCGCTGTACAATAAGCACCGTATAGACAGGGTTACAATACATTGAACAACATTTGACAAACAGTACAGGAGGAGATGAGCGCCCTATTCCCGTAGGAACTCACAATCTGGGAGGGTTGGGGGCTTCAACAATGGCTTCAACAAAACAAAATACGCCTTCTGGAGTGGCCCAGTCAGAGTCCTGACCTCAACCCAATTGAAATGCTGTGGCATGACCTTAAGAGAGCGATTCACACCAGACATCCCAAGAATATTGCTACACTGAAACAATTTTGTGAAGAGGAGTGGTCCAAAATTACTCTAGATCATTGTGCAGGTCTGATCTGCAACTACAGGAAACATTTGGTTGAGGTTATTGCTGCCAAAGGAGGGTCAACCAGTTATTAAGTCCAGAGGTTCACATACTTTTTCCACCCTGCACTGTGAATGTTTACATGTTCTGTTCAATAAACACATGAAAACATATAATGTTTGTGTTGTATTATTTTAAGCAGACTGTGTTTTTCAAATTGTTGTGATTTAGATGAAGATCAGAGCACATTTTATGACCAATTCATGCAAAACTCCACGTAATCCCAAAGGGTTCACATACTTTTTCTTGCCACTGTATATACAGTATAGTCATGTACAGAAAGTCATTTTCAGTGTCGGTTTCGTTCTCAAATTTTCATTTCGGTGCATCCCTAGCCGAAAGGTTGGCTCCTAACTTTTGTAGCTGGCTCCTAGATTCAAAGCAAATTTGTCAAGCCCTGAGCCCCGTTCAATACCTCAGCAGCTGCTGAATTGCTGCAGCACAGCAATTCAGTTTGCTGCAGCAGTGTCATTGAACGCTTTGGATGCGAATTTCGAAGTAAAATGGCCAACGATTTCTTAATGAAAGATTCAGATTGTTTTTCGTATGACTCGGACGTCTATATGATAAAGGAAAGCCGTCGCACAATTCCGTTTTGTTTGCACACACCACAAATTATAGTTTTTATTGAATAAACGTTATGTTTACTTCTGAAACAAAATATAAATTGAGCTGTAATATATATCTATGTGCAGGGGGAAATAATAAATAAATATTTTGTGCTTTGGTGAACAAAAACCTCAAAATTAACATTGCCGTTCTGAATTGTTACTTGCTTCATGGCGGTGGCCATCTTTACTACGTCACACTCAGCTACTCGCAGCATATCCTCGGTACGCTGCAAGTGCTAAGTTAGCCGTGCTGAGCGCTGAACGACAGAATGGCGTTCAATGGCAAGTTGCTAACTTAGCACTTGCAGCGGCTGAGGTATTGAACGCGCCTCTGGTATAAGGAGTATCCCAAACAGAGATTGGTATCATGGTCATTATCTTGATTTAAGGTGATGCGTTATGGCAACATATTATTTCGCTGAAACTCTTGATAACTGTGAATTGCAGATAATGAACTGTATGCTATATGCTTAGATATATGTATTTGTATAGAAGCGTTTATTTTGTTTGTTCAATAAAAATGTTTTTTTTCTTTTGCACATATTTCAATGAGTGATATGTTTGATATCGATTCAATTGATGTGATTGTGGTCTGTAAATCTAAGAATGTACGAACTGAACGAGCGTTTAAATATGTCCGCTCAAAGGATTTTCTGTAGGTGTGCTTTATAACGATATAAATATAGCACGATGTGCTAATATAATCTAACTTTGTTAACTCCTTGTGTGGATAATTGGCGTAGGGTGATATGGTGGAGAGTAGAGATATGCATGGCTGAAAAATTTGTTTTGTTTAGTTTCGTTACGTTTTTAAATAATTTAGTTTTTGGAATTTCGTAACTAATTTTGTTTCGTATTTCTTTTCGTTTTTTGTATCATTTCGTATTGATTCGTATTTCATATATCAATTCGATAGTTGATATCAATTTGAATCTTGGATCACCCCAATAAAACGCCAATTAGTCAAATTTTGCTGTTAAAAGAAAAGCTAGGGTTATATTTTAAGCTGTGTCACAGATTTAGTATTTGAGTCAAAATTTAACAGTAAAACAAATTTCATAAAGTCCTTTGCTGACTATTACTTGTATTTTAAGTTAAGATCAATTCGATAGGTGATATCAATTATTCAAATTTTTCTTTTATGATGATGACACAGTGTAAAACAAAATAAATTCGTTATATACCATTTTGTTTCAAATTCGTATCGATTCGTTATTCGGAAGTACTTCCGAACTACGAATTATCAAATTTCGTTACAAATTCTGAATTTTTCCGAAACGAATTCACATCTCTAGTGGAGAGATAAATCTTGTGATCCATTCTTTCTATGGCTTTAATATGTATGGAGGGATGTGCTGAGGTTATCGCCATTTCAGATTATACTTTTCCTTGTAATCTCCCGACTTGACTATTGTAATAATCTCTTATCTTGCCTCCCTCTTTCCCACCTTGCCCCCCTGCAATCCATTCTGAATGCCTCTGCCAAGCTCATCCACCTCACCGGCTGCTCTGTCTCTGCCGCTCCTCTCTGGGAGTCCTTTCACTGGCTCCCCAGCCACCTCACCCGCCGCTCTGCCGCTCCCCTCTGCGAGTCCCTTCACTGGCTCCCCATCCACCTCACCCGCCGTTCTGTCTCTGTCGCTACTCTCTGCGAGTCCCTTCACTGGCTCCCCATCCACCTCACCCGCCGTTCTGTCTCTGCCACTCCCCTCTGCGAGTCCCTTCACTGGCTCCCCATCGACCTCACCCGCCGCTCTCTCTCTGCCGCTCCTCTCTGCGAGTCCCTTCACTGGCTCCCCATCGACCTCACCCACCGCTCTGTCTCTGCCGCTCCTCTCTGCGAGTCCCTTCACTGGCTCCCCATCCACCTCACCCGCCGCTCTGTCTCTGCCGCTCCCCTCTGCGAGTCCCTTCACTGGCTCCCCATCCACTGCATAATTAAATTCAAAATCCTTACCCTGACCTTCAAAGCTCTCACTAACTCAGCTCCCACTACCTGTCCTCACTAATCACCAAATGCACCCCAACCCACTCCCTAAGGTCAAACAGTGACCTGCGCCTAGCTCCTCCCCACATCACCTCTTCCCTAATGTCGTAGAAATTAATCTACTATCAATTCCCTAATGTAGTTTGATCCGCTGCACTTACAAGCAGCTCTCTGCTATCCCTGCAATACTTACCTGAACGCCCGCAGTAAGGAGACCCAGAGACTCTGCTGTTGTCTTCTGCATCCTCACCCAGAAAAAGCCACACACACACGTTGTTTCTAGCTGGAGTTCATCTGCCCAAGTGCCCGTGTGACTCTTGATCAGCTTAATTTAATACACAATAGCACAACGCCCAGTGGCCAACTGGCTGTACAACAGAAAACCAGTTTGCCCAGTAATTACATTTACATATCAAAATGACAGGGGAGTGGACTAGAATGACCGACCGGCCTCCTGTACATGACTCATCCCTGAGTCATCTCCATGGTCCCCGTCAGCCATGTTTGTCCGATCATCCACCATCACTGTCAGTATGGACCCCACTCAGATACTGTTCAGAGTGATCAGCATCTGAGTGAAGATCAGTCTACTCATTCTTATGGATTTGCGACATATATCTGTGGAGACAATACAGTTATTTGTCAATACACGGTACAAGGGTAGAGACAAGGCTTAAATGTCTTAAAAGCAGGTATGTATCCAGAAAGGGATAGGGTAGCCGCAACAGAGATATAATACGTATCTCTCGTTATGCAGACTTCACTTCTCCAATGTGCATAGACATTGGGAGGTAAGGAGCCCAGCGCATTGCACTTAGTACTCACAAACCGCCAAACGCCTACACACACTGAGAACACGTCTCTAAACCCAAGAGAAGGTTTTCATACTGACGGTTTTGCCGCTGGTTCTGATTAACCCAAAATACACTCTGCTAGAGCGATTCTCAGTTTAATCCAAACACAGGGAGACAGATGACAATTTATAAAAACACACACATCCTAGAATATAATGTCCACATAATAAAATTTCCACAACACATAATACACTGCAGGATTTCTTACGTGCCGCCCCCATCCTCTGGAATGCTCTCCCTCATACTGTCAGACTTTCCCCTAGTTTATCTTCCTTCAAAACGCTCCCTTAAGACTTCCCTATTTAGGGAAGCTGACCACCGACTCACTGCCGCAACCAGCCCATCCCTCTCACCTTGCAGTCCATCCCTCTCATCGTGCAGTCCATCCCTCTCACCTTGCAGTCATCCCTCTCACCTTGCAGTCCTCTCCTCCTGTTTCCACCCCCAACGCTTCTAGATTGTGAGTTACCACGGGAATAGGGCCTTTGTTTCCTCCTGTACTGGTTTGTCAATTGTTGTTCATTGTATTGTAAATCTGTCTATATTGTGCCCATTGTACAGCGCTGCGGAATATGCTGTCGCTATATACACGAATAATAATAATATTCTATCTTTTCTTGACACGGCCAACTCTCGCCCTCAAGACTTCTCTCGGGCAGCTCTGGTCTTGTGGAATGACTTATCACGCCCTATCAAACTCTCCCCTGATCTTCAGGTCTTCAAGAAATCCCTCAATAGCCAGCTCTTCAGATTAGCCAATCACATCACTGACGCAACTCATCCCTCTGCTCACCTACTCATACATGATTGAAGCCGCTTCTATTGCTCCACCATTCCCGAACCACTGGAACTAATGATCCTGCCGTCCAGTAAAACTCCTGGTCTTCCTCAAACCCAATCCCTCTAGATCAGTGTTTCCCAAACCTGTCCTCAGGAGCCTCTGCCTCACCAGGTTTGCAGGATATGTGAAGCACAGCACAGGTGATATGATTTGCTGCTCAGTGATTTTTGGATTCAGTCTGCATTTCCTCAAGGTGATCTGCAAAATCTGGCCTGATTGAGGGTCCCGAGGACAGGTTTGGGAAACACTGCTCTAGATTGTAAGCTCCTATGAGCATGGCCCTCTACACCTCTTGTTTCCATCATATGTCCACTTATCTCGTTCCCTTTGGTTATTGTAAAGCGCTGCGGAAACTGTTGGCGCCAAATAAATGATGACAATAATAATAACACACACATAGATTGTAAATTCCCACTGGAATAGGGTCCTCATGTCCTCCTGTATCTGCTGGCAGGAATACTGACCTGCCTCCTGTATGTATTATAGAATTGTCCTGTCTTTAGCCATTGCACTTGTACAGCGCTGCGGAATGTGTTGGCGCTTAATAAATAATAATAATAAACATACACATATAACACACACACATCAGGTCCAGAATTATTGGAACATTGACCCAATTCTAACATCTTTGGCTCTATACACCACCACAATGGAGTTGGAATGAAACAAACACAATGCGCTGTAACTGCAGACTGTCAGCTTTAATTTGAGGGTATGTACATCCAACTCAGGTGAACGGTGTAGGACTTACAGCAGTTTGCAGATGTGCCCCCACTTGTTAAGGGACCAAAGGTAATGGGACAGAATAATAATCATAAATCAAACTTTCCCTTCTTAATACTTGGTTACAAATCCTTTGCAGTCAATCACAGCCTGAAGTCTGGAACGCATAGACATCACCAGACGCTGGGTCTCATCCCTGGTGATGCTCTGCCAGGCCTCTACTGCAACTGTCTTCAGTTCCTGCTTGTTCTTGGGGCATTTTCCCTTCAGTTTTGTCTTCAGCAAGTGGAATGCATGCTCAATGGGATTCAGGTCAGGGGATTGACTTGGCCATTGCATAACATTCCACTTCTGTCCCTTCAAAAACTCTTTGCTTGCTTTTGCAGTATGCTTTGGGTCATTGTCCATCTGCTCTGTGAAGCACCGTCCAATGAGTTCTGCAGCATTTGGCTGAATGTGAGCAGATAATATTGCCCCAAACACTTCAGAATTCATCCTGCTGCTTTTGTCAGCGTCACATCATCAATAAATACAAGAGAAACAGTTCCATTGGCAGCCATACATGCCCACGCCATGACACTACCACCACCATGCTTCACTGATGAGGTGGTATGCTTAGGATCATGAGCAGTTCCTTTCCTTCTCCATACTCTTCTCTTCCCATCACTCTGGTACGAGATGATCTTGGTCTCATCTGTCCATAGGATCTTGTTCCAGAACTGTGAAGGCTTTGTTAGGTGTTGTTTGGCAAACTCTAATCTGGCCTTCCTGTTTTTGAGGCTCACCAATGGTTTACATCTTGTGGTGAACCCTCTGTATTCACTCTGGTGAAGTCTACTCTTGATTGTTGACCTTGACACACATACACCTACCTCCTGGAGAGTGTTCTTGATCTGGCCAACTGTTGTGAAGGGTGTTTTCTTCACCAGGGAAAGAATTCTTCGGTCATCCACCACAGTTGTTTTCCATGGTCTCCCGGGTCTTTTGGTGTTGCCGAGCTCACCGGTGCGTTCCTTCTTTTTGAGAATGTTCTAGGGCTGTGCAATATTGACATAATAATCATATTGCGATTTCTTGAATGAATATTGCGATTGCAATTTTATTTGCGATTTAGCCAATTGTTTTTGCTTTTTCAAACATGCTACATACATTCTAAATGTATTCAGTATTCAGCACATGGATACTGCCCCAGCACATGGATACTGCCCCAGCACATGGATATACTGCCCCAGCACATGGATATACTGCCCCAGCACATGGATATACTGCCCCAGCACATGGAAATACTGCCCCAGCACATGGATATACTGCCCCAGCACATGGAAATACTGCCCCAGCTCATGGATATACTGCCCCAGCTCCTGGATATACTGCCCCAGCACGTGGATACTGCCCCAGCTCACCTCTGTGCGCCACGTGTTCGGCTCCCTGTTAACTTCTGGCGGCATGGAGCTTGGGCGCTCGCCTGGGGGAACCATGTGACGAGCCGCGAGAACGTGGCTCGTCACGTGGTTCCCCCTGCGAGCGCCCAAAGCACCATGCCGCCGGAAGTTAACAGGGAGCCGAAAATTGCAGCCTTATGCGATTTATTAATTGCATGGTCGGAAATCGCGATTCGATTGCGATTGCAATTAATTGCACAGCCCTAGAATGTTCCAAACAGTTGTTTTGGCCACGCCTAATGTTCTTGCTATCTCTCTGATGGGTTTGTTTTGTTTCTTCAGCCTAATGATAGCTTGCTTCACTGATAGTGACAGCTCTTTGGATCTCACCTTGAGAGTTGACAGCAACAGATTCCAAATGCAAATAGCACACTTGAAATGAACTCTGGGCCTTTTATCTGCACATTGTAATTGGGGTAATGAGGGAATATCACACACCTGACCATGGAACAGCTGAGAAGCCAATTGTCCCATTACCTTTGGTCCCTTAACAAGTGGGGGCACATCTGAAAACTGCTGTAAGTCCTACACCGTTCACCTGAGTTGGATGTACATACCCTCAAATTAAAGCTGACAGTCTGCAGTTAAAGCACATTGTGTTTGTTTCATTCCAACTCCATTGTGGTGGTGTATAGAGACAAAGATGTTAGAATTGTGTCGATGTCCCAATATTTCTGGACCTGACTGAATAAACACAGACATAGATATAATACAGATACACATAAACACAGACATACGTATAATACAGACACACATATAACACAGACACACACATAAACACATAACAGACACATAAACATACACATATAAACACAGACATACATATGATACAGACACACATTTATTTAATTAATTATTTATTTATTTATAAAGCATTTTACCAGGAAGGATACATTGAGATTTCTCTCGTTTTCAAGTATGTCCTGGGTTTCAAACACACACACATATATAAACATGCACACACATAAAACACAGACCTACATATAATACAGACGGGTTTGGGTCAAAATCCCTACAACCAGGATCCCTATTGCCAAAATCCAGACGGCCTACACAGACAACTCCCTGACGGACAACTTCCAGACATCCAAAATCCCAGCGGCTAACACTAACCCTACTCCCTAACCCCCTAAACCTAGCCCTAACCCCCTAAACCTAAACCCCTAAATCTAGCCCTAACCCCCCAAACCTAACCCCCCAAATCTAGCCCTAACCCCCCAAACCTAACCCTAATCCCCCTAAATCTAGCCCTAACCCCCCCAAACCTAACCCTAATCCCCCTAAATCTAGCCCTAAACCTAACCCCTAAACCTAGCCCCCCTAAACCTAACCCGTCTATACCTAGTCCTAAACCCCTTAAACCTAGGGTTAGGGTGTTAGTTTTATGGTTAGCCGCTGGGATTATGGATGTCTGGAAGATGGCCGTGTAGGGAAGTTGGGATGTCCAGCACTTGTTCTGTCTGGAAGTTGGCCGTCGGGAAGTTGGCATTAGGGAACCTGGCTGTAGGGATTTTGTCCAGCACCCAATACAGACACATATATACTCATCTCACACACATATAAACACAGACTCACATAATCACAAACACATAACAGACACACATAATCACACACGTATAATCACACGCATAAACACAGACATACAAATAATCACATACACGTAATCACACACACATGTTATTTTACGCACGTAATCTTACACACATAATCACAGACACATAATCACACACACACATAACAGACACACACATATAAACAGATACACATAATCACACACATATACATATTCTCACTCACACTAAGTCTCAGTCTCTCTCACTTAGTCACACACACACACTTTCACTCTCTCAATCTCTCACACTCTCAGTCTCTCACTCTCTCAGTGGGACGTCATGTAATACCGGTTCTATCAGTGTTTGAGCGTTACCGGCTACAGAATAGAAGAACGAGCTGCCATGAAATAACTTGCGCTTCCACTGCCAGGTACAAATTAACGCCTATTATTCCAGGCAGGTATAACTATGTGTATATAGTAGGGATAGACCGATATATCGGTTTTGCGGATTATCAGCTGCCGATATTCAGAAAATTACTGATATCGTTATCGGCAGTTTATTTGCCGATATTGCCAATATTTGGACAAGTTGGCTTACTGCAGCTGCGATACGCAAGATCCCACAGAACTGTGTGAATCCGGGGCTTCTCCCACATCAGACTGTCAGCCCTCACTGCAGAACGACCCCTGCTCACTGACAGTATTGTGCATGAGTGTGATGACAACAGAAATGGGGCTTCCATCCTATCTGGCAGGGAATTCCCTATACAGGAGATGCAGGGTCTATTTCCTACAGCAGGTGTCAGCAACCTGGAACCTCCAGATACTTTGGAACTGCATTTCCCATGAGGCTCTAAGAACCTAATGAGAAGCAGAGCATCATGGCAGATAGAATTCCAAAACATGTGGAGCAACATCTACAAAGTCACTGCTAACTTAACTTAACCAGAGCTGGTGTAAACATACCAGAGCCATTATAGTCTATGGAGTTGTTAAGTTTACAACAGCTCTGGTTAAGTTAGCACCAACTTTGTAATATAACGCTTGGAGGGCCAAGGTTGCTGAACCCCTTACATACAGAGTCATATGAGGGACCTTTAAGAAAGACAAAGACACCGTCTTATTGTTTGTAAAAATAAAAGCTTAAATAAAAAAAATTCTTATTAAAGTGAATAAATGAAGTGGACGTGGTGCAATGTTTAAATGTTAAACACATTGAGTTCATGCCATAATATCATATTTGTGCTGTTTTTTTCACAACTTTAAATTTACAGAATATCGTCACCAAATATCGGCCAGAAAAGCTGCCAATAATCCGTATCGGCCCTGAAAAATTATATCGGTCTATCCCTAATACAAAGTACAGAGGCCATTTATTTACAGTATGCAGCTGTGGCCGACTGAGCCACATGCCCAGTTTACAGTGGCAAGAAAAAGTATGTGAACCCTTTGGGATTAGGTGGAGTTTTGCATGAATTGGTCATAAAATGTGCTCTGATCTTCATCTAAGTCACAACAATTTGAAAAACACAGTCTGTTTAAAATAATACAACACAAACATTATGTTTTCATGTTTTTATTGAACGTAACATGTAAACATTCACAGTGCAGGGTGGAAAAAGTATGTAAATCTTTGGACTTAATAACTGGTTGACCCTCCTTTGGCAGCAATAACCTCAACCAAACGTTTCCTGTAGTTGCAGATCAGACCTGCACAACGATCTGGAGTAATTTTGGACCACTCCTCTTCACAAAACAGTTTCAGTGTAGCAATATTCTTGGGATGTCTGGTGTGAATCGCTCTCTTAAGGTCATGCCACAGCATTTCAATCGGGTTGAGGTCAGGACTCTGACTGGGCCACTCCAGAAGGCGTATTTTGTTTTGTTGAAGCCATTCTTTTGTTGAATTACTTGTATGCTTTGGGTCATTGTCCTGTTGCATCACCCATCCTCTGCGGAGCTTCAGTTGGCGGACAGATGGTCTTACGTTTTCCTACAAAATGTCTTGATAAACTCTGGAATTCATTTTTCCATCAATGACAACAATCCGTCCAGGCCCTGAGGCAGCAAAGCAGCCCCAAACCATGATGCTCCCTCCGCCATGTTTTACAGTGGGGATGAGGTTTTGATGTTGGTGTGCTGTGCCTTTTTTTCTCCACACATAGTGTTGTGTGTTTTTTCCAAACAACTCAATTTTGGTTTCATCTGTCCACAGAATATTTTGCCAGTAGTAGAACATCCAGGTGCGCTTTTGCAAACTTCAAACGTGCTGCAATATTCTTTTTGGACAGCAATGGCTTCCTCCGTGGTGTCCTCCCATGTACTCCATTCTTGTTGAATGTTTTCCTTATTGTAGATGTGTCAACAAAAATGTTAGCATGTGCCAGAGATTTCTGTAAATCTTTAGCTGACACTCTAGGATTCTTCTTTACCTCTGTCATGGAGCTGATGTAACACTCCACGCTTCAAACCCCAAGAGACTTTATGTTCATTTATATGGTGTGATTTTAGATATATTTTACATCGTTTGGTTTTAGTTTAATTTAGTTTAGTGTAAAATGGCATAACTTTGGTTTTAAAAATACTTAAATTCCTGTAGGTAAATGTGTTTCTGTATAGCCAGTAAACAAGCTTTACTACTGTGTAATTTATGCACCAGGGCTTTTCCCATTATCTAGCTGCATGTTTAATTCAAGGGATCTCTGATAGTGTGTGTTTAATCTGATGTGTTAGAACAATGGATATACAAATGTTGTGTGAGCTGAAGAATGTAAAGAATGTTTTAAATAACTGACATAATGTAATTAGTATGGGTATGCAAATTATGACTAGTAATTAGTATGGGTATGCAAATTATGACTGTTGGACTTCAGCATAAATGGTGGCGTTTTGTTCATTAAAAAGTCAGAGAACTCTCAGAGCTCAGAGAGAGAGGATCCTGTTTTAAAGCATACAGCCGCGCCTGGTGTCTTTATTACAAACTACGCTACACTCCACACTCACCCTCAGAAGGCAGAGAGCGGCCTTCTAGAGATTCCTAACGGCTCCAGGGCAGAGGAACAGAAGCAGGCAGGTCAAGCCGCTCGAGGCGCTGAGGACAGCGCTCCCAGTAGCCGGGCTGACCGCAACGAAGGGGTGTCTGGAGAGCCAGGACTGACGGAAGGGAACGGTTCCTTCACAACCTCATTAAGCATTCTGCTCTGTGCTTTTGCAGTCATCTTTACAGGACTACCACGTCTAGGGAGAGTAGCAACAGTGCTGAACTTTCTCCATTTGTAGACAGTCTGTCTTACCGTGGACACATGAACATCAAGGCTTTTGGAGATACTTTTATAACCCTTTCCAGCTTCATGCAAGTCAACAATTCTTGATCGTAGGTCTTCTGAGAGCTCTTTTCTGCGAGGCATGGTTCACATCAGGCAGTGCTTCTTGAAACCAGTAAACCCAAAACTGGTGTGTGTTTTTAAAGGTCAGGACAGCTTTCAGCAACACATCCAATAATATCACACTGATTGGACTCAAGGTTGGCTCCAATTAGCTCTTGGAGAAGTCATTAGGCTAGGGGTTCACATACTTTTTCCACCCTGCACTGTGAATGTTTACATGTTATGTTCAATAAACACTTGAAAACATATAATATTTGTGTTGTATTATTTTAAGCAGACTGTGTTTTTCAAATTGTTGTGACTTAGATGAAGATCAGAGACATTTTATGACCAATTCATGCAAAACTCCACGTAATCCCAAAGGGTTCACATACTTTTTCTTGCCACTGCATGTCACGGCGACACACTCACCAGCGTAGGGGTGCGCGGCGGGAAGCGGGTCTTCGGCGTGGGTTGCCCCCTGCTGGTTGGTCCGGCGGCTCCTGGTCCTCGGGTGGTGCCGCAGCGGCTCCCAGCACTGCGGGGGACCTGGGCTGCCTTGCGGGCTGGAAGGCCGCGGCGTGCCCTGGCGTCCCTCAGCATGGCTGGTGAGCTGTGTGGCGTGTGTGCGGATGCGCGCGTACAACCATGCATTTAAAGGGACATGCACAAATTCTCCTGAGTGCCAATATCAGGCACCTGATGGCCATGGGTGTTTCCATATCGGTAAGGAGAGTATTAAGGATCAGTTGGTCTCTGGGTTTATTGCTGGATAGTTGTGTTTTGTCCTCTCTTAGTACTTGTATTCTGGTCATTTATTCTGCCATTCCAGTTCCTGAATTCGTTGTCTCTTATGCTCCTTGGAATTTTGACTGATAAACTAACATTCAACATTGCTCTGCATCGTGAGGTCCTGTGTTATATGTACTGGTGCCAAGTATACCGTGACGGCTTAACTGCGCGGCGCAATAGTAAGCCTGGATGTTAGGATACAGATCTTCTGCAGGTGATATCTTAGGCCGGATGCACACTAGGCGTCTTCTAGTGCGCGTTATGACGCACTTACCGGCGTTCGTCGCAGCATTATGATGCTGTGCACGGGGCCGGTCACATGCTTGCGCGCATAGCATGTGTGCGTCTAGAGATCCTCACCGTCGATGCGCTAGGATGTGCATCGACGGGGCTGCAAAGCGCGATCCTCCATAGGAGGATCGCGTTTTGCAGCACTGAGGGGGAGGCAGGCATTCGTCGAGTGGACGCCAGTGCGTTAGCATTTTCTTTAATGCACGCTAGTGCGTTAAAGAAAATGCCTAGTGTGCCCCCGGCCTTAGTGGTAAGAGTGCGATAAGCCCAGTGCCCTATTCCTGACACATGGCGTGTCACTGCAGTGCGATCCTGCGAGCCGCGTGTCAACATGTGTTACTGACACCAGATCAATAAATACTTCATCTTGATCTCTAAATAACTTTATTAGATTTGCTTAGAGTTACATTGATAGCCCCCCCTTTCTGATATATCGTATCATCCTCCCAGACATGTTCTGAAAGGGTTAACATAGTTTTCAGAAGTTTCTTAGCACCCCTCTGACCCCCCTTCCCTATATCTTAGTTTGCTTCGCAGACCAGGCAAAATCTTGTTTTTCACTTTTCTTTGAGCACCTCTTCTTGAGATGAGCAGAATCGCACCTTTACTTTGCGGGAATGTCTTTCTTTAAACTTGTGTATCTGATGCAGTAACTGCCAATAATGTGCCAAGTCTGAGCAAACCCCTAAACCTTTATTGTTATACTTTATTTATATAGTGCCAGCATATTCTGCAACCTTCTTAAATATCAGCAAGAGTGGCAGCTGCTTGTATGTACATGGTGTTTCTGTGTGCTGACGTGCATCATTGCCAACCCTATGAATAGCTATTTTTTTTTGCGGGGGAGTGGTTAGTGGTCTTGTTTTATTTCAGGGAGGGGGGTGATTCAGTAGTTTGATTTGTTCTTTTCAGGGGGTGATTCAGTAGTTTGATTTGATTTTTTCGGGGGGGTTGATTCAGTAGTTTCGATAGTTTTTTTTCGGCGGAGGGGTTGTTCAGGAGTTTTGTCTGTTTTTTTCAGGGGGCGATTCAGTAGTTTAGTTTGATTTTTTTCAGGGGGGTGATTCAGTGGTCTTGGTTTTTTTTTCGGGGGGTGATTCAGTGGTTTTGGTTGATTTTTTTTCAGGGGGTGATTCAGTGGTCTTGGTTTTTTTTTCGGGGGGTGATTCAGTAGTTTGATTTGATTTTTTTCAGGGGGTGATTCAGTGGTTTTGTTAAATTTTTTCAGGGGGTGATTCAGTAATTAGATTTTTTTTCAGGGGGTGATTCAGTAATTTGATTTTTTTTCAGGGGGGTGATTCAGTAATTTGATTTTTTTTCAGGGGGGGTGATTCAGTAGTTTTGTTTGATTTTTTTCAGGGGGGGTGATTCAGTAATTTGATTTTTTTCAGGGGGGGTGATTCAGTAATTTGATTTTTTTTCAGGGGGGTGATTCAGTAGTTTTGTATGATTTTTCACGGGGTGATTCAGTAGTTTTGTTTGTTTTTGTTGGTGGTAATTCTGTAGTTTTGTTTGATTTTTTTTCAGGGGGTGATTCAGTGGTTTTGGTTGATTTTTTTCAGGGGGGGTGATTCAGTGGTTTTGGTTGATTTTTTTCAGGGGGGGTGATTCAGTGGTTTTGGTTGATTTTTTTTCAGGGGGTGATTCAGTGGTTTTGGTTGATTTTTTTCAGGGGGGGTGATTCAGTGGTTTTGGTTGATTTTTTTTCAGGGGGTGATTCAGTGGTTTTGGTTGATTATTTTTCAGGGGGGGTGATTCAGTGGTTTTGGTTGATTTTTTTCAGGGGGGTGATTCAGTAGTTTTGGTTGATTTTTTCAGAGGGGGCGATTCAGTGGTCTTGTTTGAATTTTTTCCAGATAGTGATTTAGTAGTTTTGTTTGTTTTTGTTTGGGGGGGTGTGATTCTGTAGTTTTGGTTGATTTTTCAGGGGGGGTGATTCTAGGGCTGCAACTAACGATTATTCTCATAATCGATTAGTTGTCCGATTAATCGATTCATCGGATAAAAAAAATAGAAAAAAAAATGTTTACTTAAAAGGAATTTTATGGAAAAAAATAACCACAACCCCTCCCCTTTTTTTCATAAGCAATTTGCATAGTGTACGTAACATTCGTACGTACATATGCAACTTGCGTATCTTCCGTACTTTTCACGCAAGGTAAGCGAGTGCTTGGTCAGAGGGATGGGTTGATGCTGCATGCGCAGCTTAAGCCCATGTTTGCTTTCTCAAATGAACGTGGCTACAAGCACTTGGTAATAGAGGATGATGTCAGCATGAAATCGGGGTTAATAAGCTAAAGTGGTCAGGGTGCGTAGAGTGTCCATTTTAAATAATTTTGTGAACAAACTGGGAGGAGGGACTGGAGGTGGAAGGGAGTGACTTTGCTCACTTGACCTGAGTGTGAGAGGAAGTGGGTATTGACAAAAGACCGGATCTGAGTGTAGGAGTGAGTTTGGGGAAAGGGACCAGACCAAAGGAAGGGAATGGCAGTTCCTGACCAAAGAGGGTGTGGCAGGGAGGGTGGGTTGGTGGCACAGGACTCCAGCTTCAAGGATACACAAAAGTACAGTAAGTAAAAAGTAAGCTCCTTCACCCAGTGACAGTATCCTATTGTTTGTGTTATAGTTCTGCTACTGTTGTAAAAGGAATAAAAACAAACTGGTTGTGTCTGACATAACCCTAGAACTAAATCCTACCTAGTAAAGCAGCGGAGCGTCTTCTCCAATCAGCTCCGAAGCTGAAGTTATTTACGTTTAACTCAGTCTGACTCTAAACAGTGTATGCTGTACACAGAACGATTAATCGACAGCCGATTAATCGATAATAGAAATAGTTGACAACTATTTTAATCATCGATTACTTGTCGATTAATTGTTTCAGCCCTAGGTGATTCAGTGGTTTTGTTTGATATTTTCAAGGGGTGATTCAGTAGTTTGATTTGATTTGTGTTAGGGGGTGATTCAGTAATTTGTTTGAGTTTTTTCAGGGGTTCACTCATTAGTTTGTTTGATTCTTTCAGGGGGGTGATTCAGTAGTTTTGTTTGTTGTTGTTGGGGGGGGGGGTCGATTCTGTAGTTTTGTTCGATTTTTTTCAGAGGGGGCGATTCAGTGGTTTTGTTTGATTTTTCAGAGGGGGTGATTCAGTGGTTTTGTTAGATTTTTTTTCAGGGGGGCAATTTAGTGGTTTTGTTTGATCTTTTCGGGGGGGTGATTCAGTGGTTTTGTTTGATTTTTCAGGTGGTTGATCCAGTGTTTTTTTTTAATCTTTTCAGGGGGTGATTCAGTGGTTTTGTTTGATCATTTCAGGGGGGGGGGGTGATTCAGTGGTTTTTTGGGGGGTGATTCAGTGGTTTTGTTAGATTTTTTCAGGGGGGCGATTCAGCGGTTTTGTTTGATCTTTTCGGGGGGGGGGTGATTTAGTGGTTTTGTTTGATTTGCGTTGGGGGGTGATTCAGTGGTTTTGTTTGATTTTTCAGGTGGTTGATCCAGTGGTTTTTTTTAATGTTTTCAGGGGGTGATTCAGTGGTTTTGTTTGATATTTTCAGGGGGGTGATTCAGTGGTTTTGTTTGATTTTTTCGGGGGGGGGGGTGATTCAGTGGTTATGTTTGATTTTTTTTCAGGGGGTGATTCAGTAGTTTTGTTTGTTTTTGTTGAGGGGTGATTCTGTAGTTCTGGTTGATTTTTTCAGGGGGTGATTCTGTAGTTCTGGTTGATTTTTTCAGGGGGTGATTCAGTAGTTTTGTTTTGGGTTTTTTCAGGGGGTGATTCAGTAGTTTTGTTTGTTTTTTTCAGGGGGTGATTCAGTAGTTTTGTTTTGGGTTTTTTCAGGGGGTGATTCAGTAGTTTTGTTTTGGGTTTTTTCAGGGGGTGATTCAGTAGTTTTGTTTTGGGTTTTTTCAGGGGGTGATTCAGTAGTTTTGTTTTGGGTTTTTTCAGGGGGTGATTCAGTAGTTTTGTTTTGGGTTTTTTCAGGGGGTGATTCAGTAGTTTTGTTTTGGGTTTTTTCAGGGGGTGATTCAGTAGTTTTGTTTTGGGTTTTTTCAGGGGGTGATTCAGTAGTTTTGTTTTGGGTTTTTTCAGGGAGTGATTCAGTAGTTTTGTTTTGGGTTTTTTCAGGGGGTGATTCAGTAGTTTTGTTTTGGGTTTTTTCAGGGGGTGATTCAGTAGTTTTGGTTGATTTTTTTCAGGGAGTGATTCAGTAGTTTTGTTTCTTTATTTTGGAGGGTGATTCAGTGGTTTTGTTTGATTTGTTTTTTCAGGGGGGTGATTCAGTGGTGTTGTTTGATTTTTTGGGGGGTGATTCAGTTGTTTTGTTTGATTTATTTTCAGTGGGTGATACAGTGGTTTTGCTTGTTTTTTTGGGGTGATGCAGTAGTTTTTTTGTTTTTTCAGGGGGGGTGATTCAGTGGTTTTGTTTGATTTTTTCAGGAGGGGGGGTGATTAAATTTGTTTGATTTTTTCGGGGGGGGGGGTGATTAGGGTTCCCACCTGTCCAGTTTTGACCCGGACTGTCTGGGTTTGGAGTCATGTCAGTGGTTTTGTTTGATTTGTGTTGGGTGTGATTCAGTGGTTTTGTTTGTGTTGGGGGTGATTCAGTAATTTTGTTTGATTTGTGTTGGGTGTGATTCAGTGGTTTTGTTTGATTTGTGTTGGGTGTGATTCAGTGGTTTTGTTTGTGTTGGGTGTGATTCAGTGGTTTTATTTTGTTTGTGTTGGGTGTGATTCACTGGTTTTGTTTTGTTTGTGTTGGGGTGATTCAGTGGTTGTGTTTGATTTGTGTTGGGGTGTGATTCAGTAAATTTGTTTGATTTGTGTTGAGGTGATTCACTAGTTTTGTTCGATTTGTGTTGAGGTGATTCACTAGTTTTGTTTGATTTGTGTTGAGGTGATTCACTAGTTTTGTTCGATTTGTGTTGGGTGTGATTCAGTGGTTTTGTTTGATTTGTGTTGTGGCGTGATTCAACCCGCAGGCTGTGCTGACAGGAGGTGCACTGGCCTTGTGTGAGTGTTTACCGCTCATAAGATTTCATTGACTGTATGGACGTTTCTCAAAATCTCACCAGGGGGTGGCCAGGATGGTCAGCATGGTGCCTTCACCCCACCTGGTGAGTGCTATGAGATGCTATGGGGCGGCCGCCGGATATTCAGTCATTTCCACGCAGTCTGGGGTCCACGTCCACCGCATTCCTCCTCTCACTGTAACGCCACTTCTCAGGTGCAGCTGAAAGACGCTTCTTTTCGTATTGAGAAATGTCCCGTATTCCTGTAACAATGTGTCATTTTTTTGGGAACATACAGGAGTAGATATAGATTTATATTCCGTGTGAAAAGAAGAAAAAACAGCAGCAAAAAAATCAGAAAGATAAAGAATGCCACAATGCCCTGATGGCGTCTTCCGCTGGAAATCCCTGGCTTCCGTTACATCCTTCCATTCTTTTCATTCGTGTTTGCGTCCAGCCACCAGGTTGTCATTTTGCCTTTTCCCTGGAAATGAAGAGATGGAATCAGTCGAGTCGCTCTGGCCCCGATTCCTCAGATCCCGTTAGAGCGTTCATCTAGGGGAGAATCTCCTGAGCTTTCTATGTGATACCACCTGGCAATACTCCCCAAAACAAGGCTAAACACACACGGCAGGGACCTCCTTACTGTATTGGGGAGCAATGTTTCAGCTGGCTTGTCCACGGGCTAATTCCACCGATCTCTCCGACTGCGCTACATGCCCGCCTGGAGGATTTAACGGCCTCTACAAAGCATACCCTGCCATGGTATTTGCAGGCTCACTGTTACAAGTTGTTTCATTCATAAAAAGCATTTTCCCAACACTTTGTGCAGCCCCCCTCAGCGTCCCTTGCAACCTGCTACATGTCATATACTGAGCTCATCATTAACACTGAATGAAAGAACAGAAAATACATCCACGTTCAACAGATAATGTACATATTAACGCACAGAAACCACTCTGCACTCTGGTCTCCTGTCTGGATGCGTCCTGGAGAGGACAGACTCTTACCTTCACATTCAGGGTCCCGCGGCAGCTGAAGATGTAGCCCCCCACTTCTCGCAGCAGCTCAACTGCACTCGAGCTACACTGAATCTTTAGGGCTAGAAAATGCAAAAAGATAATAAATCCTTTATATGCAAAAACAACGGGCCCTATTACAATCTTCGCACATACGTTTGCGCCGGCGCATTAACGCGAGGGGCAAAACCCTTTGCGCTGAACGTCGTATTACAATGTCAGCGCAACAAAACGCGTGTACGTCTACCGCGGGTGAACCTGCGCGAACGCTGCGCGAGCTTAATGTACGTTGCGCGTCCTATACTTAACATTGTGAGCCCAAACGTGAATGAACGCTGGTACGCGGATGGTATTACATTCTATGCGAAGGATTTAACGCATAGCCTTTGCGCGCATAATTTTAGCAACTCCTAAAAGCTGGAGTTAATGGCAAATCTGCCGAAGTGCGCGGCGTCCACATAGCGGCCTGTGTGGGTGAAGAGGAGACGTCAGACGCTGCAGATTTACAGCCTACATCACATCCAGACCAGAACTTTCCTGGTGTGGCTGTAGTGTACCCTGGAAGCTGCTATAGACATGGACGTGGAGAAACTCATCGCCGCAGTTGGAGAGCACCCAGAACTGTGGGACACGGCCTGTGACCTGTATAAGGACAAGGCCAGGAAGGCGAGCGCATGGGCTGCAGTGGCGAAGGATTTGTTCCCGGTGTACAACACATGGACAGAACAAGAGCAGAAGATGCAGAGTGAGTATACGATTATTTTATTCATAATCAAATCCATATTGAATGTAAAATTTATGTATATGGCAAACAAAATGATTGTCGTCAAATGTCAAATGCTCCCCAGCTGCCAGGGCACCTGACCTGCTTGGCTGGTAAAATAATTAGCCAGAGCATCACGAAACCTGTTTCTGTCTCTAATCCAACAAAATCCGTCACTTGGACCTAGAGGCCCGCCCGAACCCCCTGCTCGGCCGGCCTTCAGACTCAGGCGAGCCCCCAGTTCGGCCGGGCCTCCAGGCCCTATTTTGAAAGGAAAATTTTTGCCCAATTTTTTTCGGGTGAATTTTCCATTTCGGCCAAAACTGAAAGCACCGTTATCGGCTGATAATTTCGGTGGCCGAAATTTCAGTGCATCCCTAAAATATACAAATGGGATTTTTTAGGTTTTTCATTGTACTAAGTAAATAGTGTATATGACGGAATGAGATGTTGTCCGCCTGCGGGTGTGCTCGTATCTGCGTGCCCCCCGGCGCTTACCGCTGGCCCGACTACCGAGTGGCACGGCACTCGGCGTCTCGTGCGGCCTGGAGGAACCCTGGAGAAAGGCTAGCGGGCGGTGGAGGGGACCCCTGCGTGGAACCAGCCCGACCACTGAGCAACACAGTACTCAGCGTCTCGAGCAGCTGGTTCACTGACCTTGTGTGTGTGTGGGAGCGTCTGCAGAGCGGCCGGACGGATACGGGGATCGGATCTTCCGCGGATGAATCTTCGGATCTTACGGGGTCAGATCGGGGAATATTCGGATCTTAGGTGCTCACTGTGAATATTCGGATCGCTCACTGACCGCCCGATATACCGAAGCGCGGCAGACAGGCCGCGCCTTCGGATCGTATCTCGGCACCTCGGTCGAATTCTTAAGTACGATGGCCGTACGCTGCACCTCGGTCCTGATGCGAGATGCAGGCACAGGGTGTTCGGTTCGGATCTTCGCTGGACGCCGCACTCTGAGACCGCGCGGGATCTCAGAATACAGCCGATATAAAAGTCACCAGGCGAAGCTGAATGCACTAGTAAATCTGTTTATTTTTTACACCACACATGTATTTATAAACATTTGCACAAAGTCATAACAATGGGAATCCCTGCCCGCCCACACAAGCCCCATTGGCCCTCGCTGGCAGGAGGCACCCGGGCCCCGATTCGTATTGGCGGTTACGAATCGGGGAGTTGCCGATTCGGACCGGATGGTCCGAATCGACCATTTTGCGATTCGACCGGAAGGTCCGAATCGGCCATTTTCCGATCCGATCATTCTGACCGGATCCACGAGGCGCTGGGAAAATGGCGACGGGCAAGGCACATACAAAGGAATTTACATACATTTCACAATACCAAATGGGGACACTTTTATTACACCACACACCAATAAACCACATCTAAATAAAATATAAAACGGAACTCCGTGGGTGCAACAGCACCTAACAGTCTATGGCACAACCCTGTCACCATGAACCGCCCCTGGCTGAGGGTGGTGGGCCATTCCGTGACACTCCTCCCCTTCCCCAAGGTCCGACGCACCCGGTTGGACCCCAACGGGTCGTACCGGGGTAGTCGGGGCTCCCCAATCCCCTGGCTCCCGGGCCGACTGCCGCGATAACCCATCTGCGTTACCGTTTTGCGACCCGGGCCGATATTGGATGGTAAAATTAAAGGGTTGGAGAGCCAGGCTCCACCGCAACAGGCGACCATTTTCCCCCGCCACTCGGTTGGGCCACACCAAGGGGTTATGGTTGGTCATCACGGTGAAGGACCGACCGTAGACATAGGGTTGGAGCTTCTGTAGGGCCCAGACCAAGGCCAGGCACTCCTTCTCCACCGCAGCATACCCCACCTCCCGTGGCAACAGCTTCCGGCTAATGAACGCCACCGGATGATCCCCCCCGTCGTCCCCCACTTGGCTTAGGACAGCTCCCAGTCCGAACATTGATGCGTCTGTATGGACAACAAAACTTTTATTATAGTTGGGAGCTGCTAGCAGGGGAGCTTGGGTCAGGGCGGCCTTCAGTTGCTGGAAGGCCTGTTCGCACTCCGGGGACCACAGGACTTGGCGGGGCAGGGATTTCTTCGTCAAGTCGGTCAGGGGTTTGGCCAGGTCACTGTAGTGGGGTACGAACTTCCTGTAGTACCCCGCGGTGCCCAGGAAGGCGAGGACCTGGGTCTTGGTCACAGGGGTGGGCCAGTCTAGAATGGCCTCTATCTTGGCGGGCTCTCCGTTTGTATCCCGCACCCCACCCGGTGACCCAGATACTGTACTTCGGCCATCCCCACTTTACATTTCTCAGGCTTCAGGGTCAGGTTGGCGTCCCTGATCCGGCCCAAGACGGTCCCTACGTGGTCAAGGTGTTCCTCCCAGGTCTGGCTATAGATGGCTATGTCATCCAGGTATGCGCAAGCGAACCCCTGGAGGCCATTGAGGAGGCGATCGATTAACCGCTGGAAGGTAGCAGGGGCGTTCTTCATCCCGAACGGCATGACCCGAAATTGGTACAACCCGAACGGGGTGATGAAGGCCGACTTCGGGGTCGCCTCCTCGGCAAGGGTAATCTGCCAGTACCCCTTGCACAGATCGACCGTGGTCAGAAAATGACCCCGGGAGATCTGGTCTAGCAACTCGTCGACTCGGGGCATGGGATAAGCGTCTGTAATGGTACAGTCGTTTATCCGCCGATAGTCGACACAGAACCTGGTGGTGCCGTCTTTCTTGGGCACCAGGACCACGGGCGACGCCCATGGACTGGCTGACGGCTCAATGACCCCCAGCTCCAACATCTCCCGGATCTCGGCCCGCATGGACTCGCCTGGACTCGCATGGACTCTCTGGCCGGGCGTGTCCACTTGGTGAACGGCCTGGTCAGTGTATCCCGGGAGGGCCGAGAAAACCCCCGGGTAGTCGTGGAGCAACTGCCGCGCCTGCGCCTGCTTTTCGGGCCCTAACTCCTCCCCCAGCTGCACCTGATCCACCCCGGAAGGCTGCTTGGCTATCCCAGGGAGTTCTACCAGAGGAAATGGTTCCGTCTCCTCGGTAGCCGGCGCGCATATGGCGTCCACCGACTCCGGGCGTTCATGGTAGGCCTTCAGCATGTTGACGTGGAACGTCCGCTGGATTCTGGTGTCTGCGCAGCTAACAACCACATAGGTGGTATCCCCCAATTGGGTTACCACCCTGTAGGGGCCTTGCCAGGCCGCCTGCAGCTTGTTCTGCCGCTGTGGCTTCAACACCAGAACCTTCTGCCCCACGAGGAACGAGCGACTGCAAGCAGCGCGGTCGTACCACGTCTTCTGCTGAGCCTGGGCCGTTTCCATGTTCTCTTGCACAAACCCCGCGAGTTCTGCCAAGCGCTCCCGGAGCTTCAGGACATAACTCAAGACAGGAACCCCATCTTCCTCCTGTTCCCCCTCCCACTGAGCCCTAACCAAATCCAGAGGCCCCCTCACCTGGCGCCCATATAGCAGCTCGAAGGGGGAGTATCCGGTGGATTCCTGAGGAACCTCCCGGTAGGCGAACAAGAGGTGGGGAAGATACTTCTCCCAATCCTTCCTTTCGTGCACAAAAGCCCGGATGAGCTGCTTCAGGGTCCCATTAAACCGCTCGCACAGCCCATTTGTCTGGGGGTGATATGGGGCGCTGTGAAGCGCCTTAACACCGCAGAGACGCCAGAGCTGCCGGGTGAGCTCATCGGTAAACTGGGTACCCTGGTCGGATAGGATTTCCCGGGGAAACCCCACTCTCGTGAACACCCGTAGGAGAGCGTCCGCTACGGTGTCCGCCTGGATGTTGGCCAAGGCCACAGCCTCAGGGTACCGGGTGGCATAGTCCACCACGGTAAGTATGTACCTCTTACCGGTGGCACTGGGCCGTGGCAACGGCCCAATGATGTCGACCGCCACCCGGCTAAAGGGCTCCTGAATGATGGGCATGGGGCGCAGGGGCGCTTTTGGGTGATCCCCTGCCTTCCCACACTTTTGGCAGACCGGACAGGTGCGGCAGTATTCGCGGGTGTCTTCGCTGAGGCGGGGCCAGAAAAACGCGCGTGCTAACCGGTGCCGGGTTTTCTTCTGCCCTAGGTGACCTGAAAGGGGGATGTCGTGAGCCAGGCGCAGAAGTTCCTGTCTAGGGCCCTGGGGTACTACCATCTGCTTCTGCGGAACCTGCTTCTTCTTGGACCCCTCCCTCGCGGTGTACCGGTAGAGAAGCCCATCCTCCCACTCTATCCTGTCATCTCTCTTATCGTCGAGGCCTCGGCCGGCCCGATCCCGGTAGCACTGCAACGTGGGATCGGTCTGAGTCTGGTGGCGAAGCGTCTCCGGGGAGCTCCACGGGGAAGGGGAGTCAGGGGGGAAGGGAGGAGTCGGGATTCGTCGGGGTATAGGAAGTCGGGGGGGTCTTGGTTGGGATCTCACCTGGGTCCCGATCGGAGTGCCCCTGTCGTGGCGTTGGCTCTGTTGCTGGGTGGTTACTGGGGCGGCCGCATCTGAGGAATAAGAAGAGACCAGCCTCCCCAAATCGTTACCAAGGAGCACCTCAGCTGGCAATTGGTTCAACAACCCCACCCTCACCACCTTCTCCCCGGTTCCCCAGTCCAGATGAAACCGTGCCGTCTCAAGCCGGAGAACTTTCCCCCCGGCCACCCGCACGGCAATGGTATTGTGCAGGCGGTCATTCTGCTGGACCAAGTGGGGCCGTACCAGGGTAATAGTAGCCCCGGAGTCCCGAAGCCCCTCAGCGGCTCGCCCGTTTATCCACACCGCCTGACGGTGGTGATGGCGGTTGTCGGCCGAGGCGGCTTGCACGGGGTCTGCCTCATGTAGCCGCTCCCATTCTTCCGGGACCTCCGGCCACGGGGTTTCGGTGTCGCAGCAATGGGCGGACGATGGAGATCTGGCGGGCGGTCGGGCCAAGTCCGGTCGGTTGGGGCAATTCTGTTTGTAGTGCCCGTCTTGGTTGCACCCATAGCACCGGACATTTGCCAAGTTGGTGGGCCGGCTGGTGGGTCGTGCTGCTGGCGTTCGAACCGCCGGGGCTGGAGGTGGAGGAGCAGGTGGAGTGGGGCGGAAGGGCAGGGCTCGTTCCCCCCCGGTAACCTTCCGGGTGTCAGCATACTCATCAGCCCAAATAGCCGCTTGCTGCACGGTCTGGGGCTTCTTATCACGCACCCACTCCCGGGTGGCGGAGGGAGTGTGCTCGAAGAACTGCTCGAGCAGCAGCAGCTGGGTAATCTCGGTCACCGTCTCCGCTTTGCTACCCAGGAACCAGGTGCGTAAGTCCCGCTGCAATCGGTGGGCCCACTCAACGTGGGTAGCGCCATTGGGCCGGCGAGAATTCCTGAACTTTGCCCGGCTGGCTTCCGGGGTCACGGCGAACCGGCTCAGTAACGCCTGCTTTACGTGTGTGTAGTTGGTGGCCTCCTCGTCCGGCACCGTGCGGTAGGCCTCGGTTGCCCGACCGATCAACTTGCACGCCAGTATCCTCACCCAGTCGGCACGGTGTACTTCGTGCACTTGGCACAGGCGTTCGAAGTCCTGAAGATAGCTCTCTATTTCTTCATCCGTTTCGCGGAACTCCTTGAACGCCTGAAAGGGCACTTTGCGCCCGGTGGAACGGTCCGAACGAGGACTGCTGTCCCGCCGGCCCCGCACCTCAGCCAGCCGTAGTTCGTGCGCACGTTCTTTGTCTCGCTCGACGCGCTCTTTCTCTCGCTCCGCGCGTTCTTTCTCTCGCTCCACGCGCTCCTTCTCTTGCCCCACGCGATCCTTTTCACGCTCCTCTTCCTGTCTAATCTCCCGAATCAGACTCTGCATGACGGCCTCCGATGGGGCAGCTCCGAGAATGGCAGCCCGCTGCCGCACCTTCCGGTGGAGTTCGCATTCGTCGGACTCGACGGGGACAGGTGCCGGTGCGGTGTCAGCGGGTAACGCTGCGAATGTCGCCCCTTGATCCAATCTCCGTAGCTCCTCAATCATGGCATCCCGGCTCTTGGAGCCCGGGGTGCCTCCCCGATTCTCCAGCATGCCGCGCAGGACGTCCCGCTTGTAGACACCGTACTCGGCCATAAGAAGGGTCTCCTTGGGGTCTGCAGAGAGCTATCCCACCGCTGCCACCAGTATGACGGAATGAGATGTTGTCCGCCTGCGGGTGTGCTCGTATCTGCGTGCCCCCCGGCGCTTACCGCTGGCCCGACTACCGAGTGGCACGGCACTCGGCGTCTCGTGCGGCCTGGAGGGACCCTGGGGAAGGGCTAGCGGACGGTGGAGGGGACCCCTGCGTGGAACCAGCCCAACCACTGAGCAACACGGTACTCAGCGTCTCGAGCAGCTGGTTCACTGACCTTGTGTGTGTGTGGGAGCGTCTGCAGAGCGGCCGGACGGATACGGGGATCGGATCTTCCGCGGATGAATCTTCGGATTTTACGGGGTCAGATCGGGGAATATTCGGATCTTAGGTGCTCACTGTGAATATTCGGATCGCTCACTGACCGCTGCCGATATACCGAAGCGCGGCAGACAGGCCGCGCCTTCGGATCTCGCGATCTCGCGACCCCGCGCATTAGCGACGGCCGGCGCGTTTCGGTCGCACTCGGACTCATCGAATTCTTAAGTACGATGGCCGTACGCTGCACCTCTGTCCTGATGCGAGATGCAGGCACAGGGTGTTCGGTTCGGATCTTCGCTGGACGCCGCACTCTGAGACCACGCGGGATCTCAGAATACAGCCGATATAAAAGTCACCAGGCGAAGCTGAATGCACTAGTCAATCTGTTTATTTTTTACACAACACATGTATTTATAAACATTTGCACAAAGTCATAACAATGGGAATCCCTGCCCGCCCACACAAGCCCCATTGGCCCTCGCTGGCAGGAGGCACCCGGGCCCCGATTCGTATTGGCGGTTACGAATCGGGGAGTTGCCGATTCGGACCGGATGGTCCGAATCGACCATTTTGCGATTCGACCGGATGGTCCGAATCGGCCATTTTCCGATCCGATCATTCTGACCGGATCCACGAGGCGCTGGGAAAATGGCGACGGGCAAGGCACATACAAAGGAATTTACATACATTTCACAATACCAAATGGGGACACTTTTATTACACCACACACCAATAAACCACATCTAAATAAAATATAAAACGGAACTCCGTGGGTGCAACAGCACCTAACAGTCTATGGCACAACCCTGTCACCATGAACCGCCCCTGGCTGAGGGTGGTGGGCCATTCCGTGACAGTGTATACATAATACTGGTAGTGAAAGGGTTAAGATGGGAAGAGGTGGTAGAATATGAATGTTGCACATGTGTTGGTACCTTCACTGGTAGACTCCATTCTTGAAGCTGTGTTCACCGTGTCACCGAATAAGCAGTAACGTGGCATTTTAGTCCCAACGACTCCAGCCACAACAGGACCTGAAAATGGCGGCACATGTCAGTACATGTTGGCAGAGACCTGCAGGCCAGAGGTATCCTCCGGGAATGTCGCCACCCCGTGGCCGCAGATAAAATAGCCATGAAAAAAATGTCCCATTTTCAATAATGTAATGTAAATTCAGCCACCTTCAAAGGTTGGTGTAAACGCATTAACTGTACTGTGCAAGTTAAGAGCACATTCACGTCCCTTATCCTAGGCCGGTACAGCGCAAAACAATGCTAGGGTTAGGATTAATATTAAGGTCAGGGGTAGCCCTATTCCTAATAAATAGATCTTGCTTTATTACACAATATTCACAACAATTTTCTCAGGGTCCCTTCATTTTTAGGCAACAGATTGTGCTCCTTTTTTTTGATGCAAGCATAACTAACCCTGAGACTAACCCTAACCCTAAAGTAGCTCGGATACATTTAGGGTTACTTTTAAGACTAGGGACTAGTGATGTACCGAAATGAAAATTTGGGACAGACACCGAAAATGTATGATGAGCTTGGCCAAAAACCGATACCGAAAATTATTTTCATCGGACACATGTATACACACCATGCATACACACACGTGTGTGGTGTGTGTGTATGCAGGTGTCGGATTATACACACACGTCTGATGTATGTACACTGAGTGGGCAGATTATTATGACCACCCCAACAGTACTTGGTTGGGCCACCTTTTGCCTTCAATACTGCGGCGATTCTTCTTGGCATTGACTCCATGAGATGTTGAAAGGTGATGCAAGTAATCTGCCACATGCCTGATGAATAGCACTGTCCAGTTCTGTGAGATTTGATGGTTGTGGAACCAGCTGCCGGATGGCTCTTTCAACTTTGTCCCACCAATGCTCAATTGACTATCCGGCGCTACGTTATTTGTCTGTTTAGTTATTTTTTAAGGTTATTAGAGGAACCTCCGTATATAACGTTGAGCGAAACAAGATACATGCACTGTTCTGGTGGGCGCTTCACCCGGGTCGCTAAATTTCTCCCTCATGTTCTTGAAACCACTCCTGCACAATACGAGCACCGTGGCATGAGGGCGCATTGTCCTGCTGGAAGAAGCCATCTCCATTGGGATACGCCATCAACACGGTAGGATGAACTTGATCAGCAACGATGCTTTGGTATGTTGTGCTATTCAGACGTTGTTCCACACAAATTAAAGGGCCCCAAACCATAACACTACCCCCATCAGCTTGAAGGGTTGTACTCACGCATGTGGGGTGCTGCTTTCATGCTGTTTCCGCCAAATTCTCACTCTGCCATCTGCATGATGCAACTGGAAACGGGATTCATCCGACCACATGACTTTTTCCAATGCTCGACTGTCCAATCCTTGTGTTCCTGTGCGAATTGTAGACGTTTTATCTTTGTAACTGCAGACAGCAAATTTGTTGGAACAGGCCTTCGGCTTCCATATCCCATACGATGCAGTGTACGGCGCGCAATGCGTTCAGAGATCAGTTGTGAGGATCCATGATTAAGATCTGCAGTCATTTCATGCACTGTTGTCTTGTACCAGTCTTGCCACTCTCCGTTCTGCCCTAACATTGACTAGTCGCTGACGGCCACAATTCGCATGTTCACACCCAGATTTTCGGCTGACAGTCCAGTCTTTAAACACTTTAACAACAGCTGCTCTTGAACATTTAACGAATTCTGCCGTTTTGCTGATACTCGCTCCATGGCTCCGAGCGCCAACAATCATCCCACGTTCAAAGGCTGTTAAATCGCGTTGTTTACCCCTATCTTCAGATAAAAATCACTTCTACTGTCGTGGTAAACAACTTGCCTCCCTATTTATAATGGTCTGACCCTCTCGCAACTTCAGCACCAAATTATAGCTAAATTGTCTCAAAAAGTCATGTGGTCATAATAATCTGGCAACTCAGTTTAATAATGTATGTGTGTGAATATGTGCATGGTGTGTTTACATGTGTCTGATGTATGTGTGCATATATATACCACTTGAAGACCGAGTACAAGTACCAATACCTTTTTTCAGGTACTCACCGATATCATGCCCACTCATACATACATCTATACAGACCAGAACATGCCCAGATACTGTATATATGTATGTATACTGTATATGCAGGGGTGTGGAAATTTTAAAAAAATCTACTTGTCCAACGAACTAAGTGGTAATCCAATCTACTTGTCCTGATAAGGAAAATAATTTCAACAAAATAGTGTTTAAATATTGGTCTTTATTCATAACAGCCTATAGAGGCAGCGTCAGATACATGTGATGAATAAAGACCTTTATTTAAACACTATTTTGATATATATATATATACACACACACTCAGAGGGCTGCAATGTGTATGTATATATACGTACTGAGTTCTGAAATGTGTGTGTACACACACACACATTGCAGCCCTGTGTGTGTGTATTTACATACATACACATTGCAGCCCTATATATGTAAATACACACACACACACAGCTGCAATATGTGTGTGTGTGTGTGTGTGTATATATATATATATATATATTATATAAAAATCCACTGCATACAGCACTCTCCATATTAACGTTCATTGCCCGGTGCAATCCAGTTGAAGTATATAGAATTAGGCAATATAGGATGCACTCACGTTCTTCCAAACAAATATAAAGAATTTATTTTACAAAACTCACATGGACATCAACGTTTCGGCTCGCAGAGCCTTTTTCAAGATGAATCAAGTGAATTCCTGCACTCCTGGAAAATTCAATGCCTGGTGCCCACCCGGCTAATGTAGACACTGCATACACAAAATATCAGTGGCACGCTCGCGGTCTTCATATAAATCTTTATTCGTAAGTAAAAAATCGACGTTTCATTCCACTATCCGTGGACTTTCATCAGGATATCCTGATGAAAGTCCACGGATAGTGGACTGAAACGTTGATTTTTTACTTACGAATAAAGATTTATATGAAGACCGCGGGAGTGCCACTGATACTTTGTGTATGCAGTGTCATATATATATATATATATTCTACACACATTGCAGAGGTGTGTGTGTGTCATTTCTAGACCCCAAAGCATCCTCGTGCCTTGGATTTTTCAAGCAGGGGTTATCATCCTTGGTCCTTCAGATGTTTCAGAACTACAATCCCCATGCTGCTCAGACACCTTAATGAGTGGCTGAGCATCATGGGAGATGTAGTTCCAAAACTGGAGGGCCAAAGTTGCTGAGCCTTGGTAAACAGTATATACATCCTGCACCCATTTGATATGTCTTCAATTGTATGTTCGTGCATGTGACGGGACGGCCGCCACAGTGTATAAAAAGATTATTATGTGTGTGTAGTTATTCGTTCATTTAAAAGGTTAAATTTGTTTCTATAATTTATTCAAGTATTAACCCTGTGTTTTCCTGATGTCCCTGAGGTACCATGTCCCCCCAAGAATTGTGATAAAAGTACCCAGCGCCACAATCTTTCTTAATTATAATTTAGTATCTGTTGTGATGTATTTCGTTTGCCCTGTTTTTATCCAAACGAATTCCCCTGTTAGATGTGCTGTAAAGTGTCCCCAATGTCATATTTAATTGTGTTTTCATTGCAAGGTTCCCCACTGATTCTGCTCGTAGAAACTGCAACATTGTAGCAGACAGCCGCTGGCGAATTGCCAAAACCGACCTGAGTTCACCTGCTTGCCCTGGAGGCCCCTTTACCCCGAGGAAGGTGCTTTTTGGACCATGGTGTGGGTCAAGATTGGAAAGGATTCGCCCAGGAGAATCCCTCCATCCAACTAGAAATCCCCCTCCTGCCCGGAGCCTGTCAGCCCCTGCACCGCAGTCTCGCTGACAAACTGTATCTGATGGCGTTCTGACCCCTCTAGACGGATCGGGCCGATTCTTTCAGGGAAGCAGCCCGGGGACCCAAGCTACCCAAGGTGTAAAGGGGGTGCCGGAGCGCCCAGGGGATCACCCCGAAAACCCCATTTCCCAGACCATCGGGCTGGGAGCTGCGCCCGCACCATGGGGGGCATCGGACAGCAGACAGGCAGGCTCCAGAAACTGGGCTATGGCAAAGGACAGTGGCAGAATTCACCCCAGGGGTCCGGGGGCGGGCATGAGAGAGAACAATGGGATTGTACCATATAAATGGACCCTGTATGTGCTGTTTAACATTAAACCAACTTGCTTAAACCTATACTGAGTCACGACTAGTATTTGGGGAGGGCATAATCACCGAATAAGCCGGCTTTTACTGAATCCTTCGCTTCCAGACTATCCAGGGACCGCTGTCAATCTCTCTCCCATCTTGCTAGCTCGCTCCCCGGCTAAGCTCTCCAGCAAGACTCGGCGCTGCAGACGGAGCTACCCCTGTAGGGTAACTGATCCGTTACAGTGCACACTCGGGGGCCTGTATTGTGACCTGTCTTTGTGAGTGGTGTGTAGATATGATTCGCAGGGCTGGATGTGAGGGTCATGTGAATTTTTCTGGGTTGACCAGTGTTGTCTTGTGCTCTTCGTACCATACAATGTAACTTTAAGCCTGACGTTCTTCATGGTGTGATCTTATGGTGCTGCACCATACGTTTCCGCCGTCCCTTCACTTTTCAGCCCAGTTACTCCAGCTGTTTTAATGAGATAATTAATCTGCTCTGCGCAGATTCTAATTTTGCAGCAGCTTCACAAATTAATAAAAGGCTTTTTTCACCCCCTCTCTCCTACAGCCGAAGGAGATTCTGCAGATTATTTATTTTTTAAGCAAGGTATGCCCCTGATACCGGAAGCCAGCATTGAGCCGGCTTGCCGGCATCCGAGGGGCTGGGGCGGCTGTCTGAACGTTCTATCGGCATTCACACAGGCCCCTGCAGCTGGCGCGTTCATACTTACCTTCCATGAGCGCCGCCTGCACAGTCTCCCAGCGGCCGCTCGATGGGAATACCCCAGGCTCGATCTCGTGAACTCCGAGATCTCGCGAGATCGCGCCTGGGGGCTTTCCATCGAGCGGCCGCTGGGAGACTGTGCAGGCGGTGCTCGTGGAAGTTAAGTATGAACGCGCCAGCTGCAGGGGCCTGTCCGAACACCGATAGAGCATTCGGACAGCTGCCCCAGCCCCTTGGATGCCGGCAAGCCAGCTCAATGCTGGCTTCCGGTATTGGGGGCATCCCTAGAATTAGCCCGCAGTCCGGCGGGCAAGAAGCTGCCGGACTGGATCTCAAAAAAACCTACTTGCCCGGCGCCCGGATCTTCATGTCCTGGGCGTCGGGCGATACAATTCCCACACCCCTGATATGTCTGTGTGTATATATATATATATATTTTAGTACTTGCTTGGGTTGTGGTGGAGGGTAAAAAATGAGATAAAAGGCCACCACGCAATAACCAATAAGGTTAATTATAGCAGAAGCCACTTGCACATCACAGCACTTCAAAGAGCTGCATCATAGAGCTCCTGTGCTACATTCCCCATATGCAGCAAGGAACTCTGGGTAAGACATGCAAATTGTATATTTATTTGCAAAGGATTTTACCAGGAAGGATACATTGAGATTTCTCTCATTTTCAAGTATGTCCTGGGTTCAAGAACATTGAAATTTTTACAGTTGTTACATGTATGTATATATGCGTGGGGTGTAATATATATACACACACACACACACGTTACATACATGCATATATTACACAGGTATAAACACCATGCACACATCATATACAGTGGCAAGAAAATGTATGTGAACCCTTTGGGATTACCTGGAGTTTTGCATGAATTGGTCATAAAATGTGCTCTGATCTTCATCTAAGTCACAACAATTTGGAAAACACAGTCTGCTTAAAATAATACAACACAAACATATGTTTTCATGTGTTTATTGAACATAACATGTAAACATTCACAGTGCAGGGTGGAAAAAGTATGTGAACCCCTAGCCTAATGACTTCTCCAAGAGCTAATTGGAGCCAACCTTGAGTCCAATCAGTGTGATATTATTGGATGTGTTACTGAAAGCTGTCCTGCCCTTTAAAAACACACACCAGTTTTGGGTTTACTGGTTTCAAGAAGCACTGCCTGATGTGAACCATGCCTCGCAGAAAAGAGCTCTCAGAAGACCTACGATCAAGAATTGTTGACTTGCATGAAGCTGGAAAGGGTTATAAAAGTATCTCCAAAAGCCTTGATGTTCATGTGTCCACGGTAAGACAGACTGTCTACAAATGGAGAAAGTCCAGCAGTGTTGCTACTCTCCCTAGGCGTGGCCGTCCTGTAAAGATGACTGCAAGAGCACAGTGCAGAATGCTTAATGAGGTAAAGAAGAATCCTAGAGTGTCAGCTAAAGACTTACAGAAATCTCTGGCACATGCTAACATTTTTGTTGACACATCTACAATAAGGAAAACATTAAACAAGAATGGAGTACATGGGAGGACACCACGGAGGAAGCCATTGCTGTCCAAAAAGAATATTGCAGCACGTTTGAAGTTTGCAAAAGTGCACCTGGATGTTCCACAGCACTACTGGCGAAATATTCTGTGGACAGATGAAACCAAAATTGAGTTGTTTGGAAAAAACACACAACACTATGTGTGGAGAAAAAAAGGCACAGCACACCAACATCAAAACCTCATCCCCACTGTAAAACATGGCGGAGGGAGCATCATGGTTTGGGGCTGCTTTGCTGCCTCAGGGCCTGGACGGATTGTTGTCATTGATGGAAAAATGAATTCCAGAGTTTATCAAGACATTTTGTAGGAAAACGTAAGACCATCTGTCCGCCAACTGAAGCTCCGCAGAGGATGGGTGATGCAACAGGACAATGACCCTAAGCATACAAGTAATTCAACAAAAGAATGGCTTCAACAAAACAAAATACGCCTTCTGGAGTGGCCCAGAGTCCTGACCTCAACCCGATTGAAATGCTGTGGCATGACCTTAAGAGAGCGATTCACACCAGACATCCCAAGAATATTGCTACACTGAAACCGTTTTGTGAAGAGGAGTGGTCCAAAATTACTCTAGATCGTTGTGCAGGTCTGATCTGCAACTACAGGAAACGTTTGGTTGAGGTTATTGCTGCCAAAGGAGGGTCAACCAGTTATTAAGTCCAAAGGTTCACCTACTTTTTCCACCCTGCACTGTGAATGTTTACATGTTCTGTTCAATAAACACATGAAAACCTATACAGGGTTATTCAGAGAGCGTGAAAAGCAGGAGAATGACTGGAGAAAGAAAAATTCTAGGTCAAAATAGCCGAACCAGAAAAATTCTCCCTTTCATCTCACTTTCCAAATTGGCTATTTTGACCTAGTATTTTTCATTCTCCTGCTTTTCACGCTCTCTGAATAACCCTGATAATGTTTGTGTTGTATTATTTTAAGCAGACTGTGTTTTTCAAATTGTTGTGACTTAGATGAAGATCAGAGCACATTTTATGACCAATTCATGCAAAACTCCACGTAATCCCAAAGGGTTCACATACTTTTTCTTGCCACTGTATATACATATATATAATGAATCATGGAGGATGAATAGCACACTCTGGAGACTCGATAATAAAGAGTAAATATTACGACGTTCAGTAATACGACGTTCAGCACAAAGGGTTTTGCCCCTCACGTTAATGCGTTTTTGCGCGCGTGCACAATTGTGCGCCAAGAATGTAATAGGGCCCCAAGACTTTTATTTTCCTGGGAAAAACCCCAAAAGACATAGGCCCCTATTACAATCTTCGCGCAGCGTGATTTGCGTGCGCAAATGCGCATTTGCGCGAGAGGCAAAAGCCTTTGCGCTGAACGTCATATTTCAACATTCGCGCAAATGATGCGCGATATCGTTTAACGTGGATGGACTTGTGCGAGCGTGATGAACTGTGCGCGTCCTATACTTAACATTGTGAGCGCAAATTCGTTGGTGCGCTGGTATGCGGATGGTATTTCAATCGATGCGCATCTTTTTCCGAACGACGTTTGTGCGCATAATTTTAACGTCTTTTAGGCTAGGGTCAGACTGAGGCAGTGCGAACGCGCGTTCTGGCGCACTTAATCACGGCCGTGCTAGCAGCAGATGCCGGGCAATGACGGCCAATATACGAAGTACGGTCGCACAAAAGTGCGGCCGCGCAACGCAAGCGGCAAACAAACGCATTTTTTCGAGAACGTGAAACCACTAGTACTGACGTACAGAGTGCGCTGCGTCCGCTAGCGGCGTGTGTGCGTGATTGGGAGACGTCAGACGCTGCTAATGTCCGGCCAACATAACGTCCAGACACAAAAAGTGTTTTATTGATGATCCGTACAAAATCAACTGCGCATCGTATGACCGCTATTGCGTATTCCGTGAAAAAATACGTCCATTCGTTCGAACGCACTTTTTCACGGACAACGTGAAAAATGCGTTAGTCTGACCCTAGCCTTAAAAGCTGGTGGTAACGGCAAATCTGAACGTTCTGGCCGAAAACAAATACACCAGCACGAAAATAAATACAGCACAGTATACGTTACACATTCTACACATACCCAAACAATTTAATGGAGAGGTTGTGCGTGTTTTTATACTCTGAGTTTGGCAGGACAAAAACTGAACAGGAGACAATTGTGGTTCTTAATTCTGATTGGCTGAATCGCGTGAAAAAACAGTGTGCTCACCGATTTATGTGTGCAATGTTAATGCGTGCACACTTTTGGGTGTCTTTTTTACGCGCGTTATTTTTTGACGGATGAAAAAATGCGCTTGGATGGTAATACCAGTGTTAAATTAACGTTTAACGCTGCCCACAAAATAAAATGCGCTGTGCGTACGAATTTGCGGGGAGAATGTAATAGAGCCCGAAGTCTTTATAGTTGCACCACCTCTAGTACTGACTTTAAACACAAAGCTATTGGTTATGTTATATTTTGCCTTTGATTGCGGAGGAAAGTTAAGGTACACATGAGCTGAATGAGGGTCAGGAGCATTCGATTTGGCTTTTTATGGTGCTCGTTGGCTCTAAGTAGTTTATTGTTTTTCAAGTCTGTGTTGTATCTGTGTAATGATGTATGTTATTTATATGTTGTTTCAGTGTGTATTAGTTATGTCTTGAGAAAAGTCCAGATGGACTGAAACGTCGACTTGTTCAAATAAATATGTACTCTTTTTATTATCAAGTCTCCAGAGTGCGCTTTTCATCCTCCAGGATTCCTGTTTATACGGTATAGCAGAGCACCTATATTCTGCTGTAAAGGGTTGAAAACCAGGCACCCGTTGGATTATATATATATATAAATTACACACACACCAGACACATGCATACACACCACACACACAAAAATATTAGTATATCAAATTGTCAGCAGGAGAGATGGTAAACAAACAAATGAAGCAGTGTTTGCAGACCCCTGGCATTGCAGGGGTTAACCTGGAAGATGTAGCTGCTGTCTTTACGAATGAGTCAGTCTCTCCCCCTCCCATGATTTTGTTCTGACTCCCTAGTAGCACATAACTGAGCTTGTAAACAAGAGGGGGGATATATTTACGCCGCAGCAGCAGCCGCAGCAGCAGCCGCAGCAGCATCCTTATCTCGCTGTACAGCTGGAAGGGAATGGTGCAGCCTGTAGCTTTGGGGAGCAGCTCTACCTTCTACCTCTCAGCTTCTGCCCAAAAGGGAGCACAGTTTTGGTTTAAGTGCCGGGTTCTGTGGGGCTGATCAATGCACAGGGCCGAGTGCCCAGCACCTATCTCACATGCTACAAGCCGGCCATGTGACTCTCCAGCAGCCTGCCCGACGGAGATCAATCTGGTCTTCCTCCTGTACAAATTCAGTGCAGATTTACTGCCACCTGGAGGCACCAGCAATCATTACATGCTGGATTTTCGGTTTTTATTTTCTCTATCGGCAGGCAGCTTAAAGTGCCATTATCGGCCAATAATTTCAGCCCCCGAAATTTCGGTGCATCCCTACTAGGGGCAGTAACACAAATCTCTAAAATGCACATTTTGTTGCACTATGCAAAGGTCATTAAATTACAAAAACAATCGTGACCCTAAAATGACAATTTAAAAAAAAAAAATTCCTGAGGCTCATTTAAATTTTGGGAAATTGGTTGTGACTGGGAATTGCTGGTTAGTCTGCTGCTCCCAGTACTCACACTTTACTAAGTACAGGATGTGTAAAACCAAAGCAAACACTCAGCTCGGCATACCACAGCAAGCGTTCATGTGTGTGGGAGGCAATTACCATGGAGTGAGTGCATGCTGTGTGAGTGGGTGAGCTGCGAGTCAGGGTGCTGCTGGTGCCATGCCATACCTCAGCCAGCAGGCACTCCATACCCACGTTACCTGAGTGTATCCCGGCTCGAATATTCAGCTTGGTGTCCGGGAGATGAGGGATCTTGAAGCAGTGACAGACTGCCACCAGGTCCAGCGCCATGCTAGCAATTTCCGACACGTGCCTGATACCATTCTCTTTGGGGACCCCTGATACGACCATGTCTGCAGAATGGAGATTCATGGGTCAGGACTCGGTGAGGACTTTCTACTGCCTGGTCACCTTAAAGATGACTGAGAAATCATTCATTAGGCTTCCACTAACTGGAAATCAATGTGTCACACTGAGGAGGCCTGACATAACACCCTCTGTATTGGCTGCTTCTACTGCTGTGAGGGTTAAAACATCCCCGTTATGAGTAAATCAAGAGACTCCCTCATTCGCCAACACACCTGTGTGCAGGCAGGAGGCCTTTCTACCCTATTGATGCTTAAAGACTGATATGAACAAGAGGATAATAGAATCTGAGCCCTCTCCCGGATTAAGGAACCTACACGCATCTCCAATGGTTTCAACCTTATAAACATCGTAATTGTCAATGATGTCATCAAATTTTGTGTAAAGCTTGTTCAGAAAATTGACTACTTGATGGGGCGTGCTGGCACCAGAGAGCGAGGTAAATCCCACGATGTCACTAGGTATGAGAACAAAGAATCAATCACAAGTCAGTGATTCGGTTTGTATCATGTATATAGTAACAATATTTATCTCAGGGTTAGGGATAGGAAACACTGACCAGCAATATGGAGCTCAGGGTTAGGAGGGTCAGGGATTGGAAGCGGAGGGTCATTAATAGGAAGCAGTGGGTCAGAGATAGGAAGCGAAGGGTCGAGGATAGGGGGGTCAGGGACATGAAAGATGGGGACAAGGATAAGAAGGTCAGGGATAGAATTCTCATGGTCAGGGATAGGAGGTTCAATGTTAGGAAGTTCATGGTCAGGGATAGGAAGCTCAGGTTCAAGGATAGGAAGTTCATGGTTAGAGATAAGAAAGTTAGGGATAGAAATCTCATGATCAGAGATAGGAAGCACTGGGTCAGGGATAGAAATCTCATGGTCAGGGATAGAAATCTCATGGTCAGGGATAGGAAGCACTGGGTCAGGGATAGGAAGCACTGGGTCAGGGATAGGAAGCACTGGGTCAGGGATAGAAATCTCAGGGTCAGGGATAGAAATCTCATGGTCAGGGATAGAAATCTCATGGTCAGGGATATAAATCTCATGGTCAGGGATAGAAATCTCATGGTCAGGGATAGGAAGCACTGGGTCAGGGATAGGAAGCACTGGGTCAGGGATAGGAAGCACTGGGTCAGGGATAGAAATCTCAGGGTCAGGGATAGAAATCTCATGGTCAGGGATAGAAATCTCATGGTCAGGGATATAAATCTCATGGTCAGGGATAGAAATCTCATGGTCAGGGATAGGAAGCACTGGGTCAGGGATAGGAAGCACTGGGTCAGGGATAGAAATCTCAGGGTCAGGGATAGGAAGCTCAGGGTCAGGGATAGGAAGCTCAGGGTCAGGGATAGGTAGCTCAGGGATAGGAAGCTTGTGATCGGGGATAGGAAGCACCGAGTCAGGGATAGAAATCTCATGGTCAGGGATAGGAAGCACTGGGTTAGGGATAGGAAGCTTATGGTCAGGGATAGGAAGCTCAGGGAGAGGAAATTCAGGGATATAAATCTCACGGTCAGGTATAGGAAGCTCATGGTCAGGGATAGGAAGCACTGGGTCAGAGATAGGAAGCTCATGGTCAGGGATAGGAATCTCAGGGTCAGGGATAGGAATCTCTGGGTCAGGAATAGGAAGCTCAGGGTCAGGGATAGGAATCTCAGGGTCAGGGATAGGAATCTCTGGGTCAGGAATAGGAAGCTCATGGTCAGGGATAGGAATCTCAGGGTCAGGGATAGGAATCTCGGTCAGGAATAGGAAGCTCATGGTCAGGGATAGGAATGTCAGGGATAGGAATCTCTGGGTCAGGAATAGGAAGCTCATGGTCAGGGATAGGAATCTCAGGGTCAGGGATAGGAAGCACTGGGTAAGGAATAGGAAGCTCATGGTCAGGGATAGGAATGTCAGGGATAGGAATCTCTGGGTCAGGAATAGGAAGCTCAGGGTCAGGAATAGGAATCTCAGGGTCAGGGATAGGAAAGTCAGGGATAGGAAGCACTGGGTCAGGGATAGGAATCTCAGGGTCAGGGATAGGAAGCACTGGGTAAGGAATAGGAAGCTCATGGTCAGGGATAGGAATGTCAGGGATAGGAATCTCTGGGTCAGGGATAAGAAGCTCATGGTCAGGGATAAGAAGCTCTGAGTTAGGGAGCTCAGGGAGGAGTATTCTGGATGATGAGGGCACGCTCTGCCTGTGTTTTCTCACCTGAAGTAGACAGTGGCACTTGCATAGCTCTGGGCTTCACAGACGGTTCCTTGGCGCAGGTCATCAGCCACAGGTTTGGGGAGCATGCCTGAACAAAGATCAATGACAATCCCATTTAACGCTCCATTCTTCATGTGGTCAGACAGGAACACCTGTGATGTCAGCGATGAGTAACACTCACTGTATAAGAGACGATCCGTCTTCTGTTTCTCTTGTAATAAATCCTGCGTCCTTTCTGCGACGATGGTTTCCAGATGTTTGCTGTATTTCTCCATCTGTGCATCCAGAACATTCACATCAACTTAACCCAACCTGCAGCTCAGGACTGTCACAATGCATGACTACATCACGGGTGTTACATTTTATTTACACAGTATGTATCACCCCAAGTAAGTATTATATTCATTCATTCATACACTGTATATTACCCCGAGTATTGCATTCATTCATACACTGTATATAACCCCAAGTGTTACTTTCATTCATACACTGTATATTACCCCAAGTAATACATTCATTCAACCACTGTATATTACCCCAAGTATTGCATTCATTCATACACTGTATATTACCCAGAGTATTACATTCATTCATACACTGTATATTACCCAGAGTATTGCATTAATTCATACACTGTATATTCCCCCAAGTGTTACTTTCATTCATACACCGTATATTACCCAGAGTATTGCATTCATTCATACACTGTATATTCCCCCAAGTGTTACTTTCATTCATACACCGTATATAACCCCAAGTGTTACTTTCATTCATACACTGTATATTACTCCAAGTAATACATTCATTCAACCATTGTATATTACCCCAAGTATTGCATTCATTCATACACTGTATATTACCCAGAGTATTACATTCATTCATACACTGTAAATTACCGAGTATTGCATTCATTCATACACTGTATATTACCGAGTATTGCATTCATTCATATACTGTAAATTACCCCGAGTATTGCATTCATTCATACACCATTTATTACCCTGAGTATTAGTATTACATTCATACACTGTATATTACCCCAAGTGTTACTTGCATTCATACACTGTATATTACTCCCAATACATTCATTCATACACTGTATATTACCCTGAGTATTAGTATTACATTCATTCATACACTGTATATTACTCCAAGTAATACATTCATTCAACCACTGTATATTACTCCAAGTGATACATTCATACACTGTAAATTACCCCATGTGTTACTTTCATTCATACACTTTATATTACCGAGTATTGCATTCATTCATACACCATTTATTACCTTGAGTATTAGTATTACATTCAGTCATACACTGTATATTACCCCAAGTGTTCCTTTCATTCATACACTGTATATTACCCAGAGTATTACATTCATTCATACACTGTGTATTACCGAGTATTACATTCATTCACTGTATATTACTCCCAAGTAATACATTCATACACTGTATATTACCGAGTATTACATTCATTCATACACTGTATATTACCCAGAGTATTACATTCATTCATACACTGTGTATTACCGAGTATTACATTCATTCACTGTATATTACTCCCAAGTAATACATTCATACACTGTATATTACCGAGTATTACATTCATTCATACACTGTATATTACCCCGAGTATTACATTCATTCATATACTGTATATTACCCCAAGTGTTCCTTTCATTCATACACTGTATATTACCCAGAGTATTACATTCATTCATACACTGTGTATTACCGAGTATTACATTCATTCATACACTGTATATTACTCCAAGTAATACATTCATACACTGTATATTACCCCGAGTATTACATTCATTCATACACTGTATATTACCCCGAGTATTACATTCATTCATATACTGTATATTACCCCAAGTGTTACATTCATTCATACACTGTATATTACTCCAAGTAATACATTCATACACTGTATATTACCCCGAGTATTACATTCATTCATACACTGTATATTACCCCGAGTATTACATTCATTCATATACTGTATATTACCCCAAGTGTTCCTTTCATTCATACACTGTATATTATGTGGAAAAAGGGGGGAGATACCCTCACTTGGTGCCTTTCCCTTTGAATCTGTGTATATATAAATAGTGTGCTGCTGCCAGGTAAGGGTATAGGGCAGGGGTCTGCAACCTTAAACACGCAATGAGCCATTTGGACCTGTTTCCTACAAAAAAGTAAACCCTGGAAGCCGCAAACCCCTTCTGACCATCTAAAAAGTTAACACTGCATATATTGGCCCCTGTTACATTCTTCACGCTAACGGTAGCGCTCTCCTGCGTGAGCGCTACCGTAAGCTGCGGTATGTGCCGCATATTACAATCCAAACGCAAACGGGTTAAGTAACCCGTTTGTGTTTGGGACCTCGCACTGTTCAGCGCGAGGTTACTGCACTTTGCGCTCCCTATACTTAACATGGGGAGTGCAAAGCGTTAATCAGCGCTGGATTACAATGTCCCAGCGCTGATTAACGCCTGGCTCTGGTCAACACAAAGTTAACCAGAGCCAGGACCTGTGTTAACGGATTCCGCTTCTGCACAATCCATTAACATCAGCTCAAAAACTAAAATAAAAAATCCTATACTTGCCCTCTGTCCCGCGGTGAGGACCGCGGCACCGGTCGCCTCCTCTGGCCGGTGGGAGCAGGGAAAGACAGGGGAAAAAGTCCCCTCCGTCTTTCCCTGCATATCCCTACGCCAAACCGGCCAGATCTCGCGATGTGAGATCCGGCCGGTCACGTGACCGGCAGAGGGGAGCTCAATGGAGTCCTATGGTCTCCATTGAGAGGATGCGTGCGGCTGCGCTCAGTGCTGCCGCGCGCATCCGAAATTTTAACGCTCGATAACAATGCAGGCAGCATTTTTTGTGCCTGCATTGTAATCTGGCGTTAAAACGCGGGCGCAAGGGGGGGTACTGTGGGCACAGTTTTTCCTCCCCTGCGTTTTAACGCCAGGAGCGTAATAGGGCCCATTGTTTTTACTTTTATGCGATGTATGAAAAACCCATAGTGTGTTGCGTTTATGAAATCAATGAACTGCTACAGAGAAAACGAATTTTTATTTTGGCATGTAACAAAAACATTTTAAACTCTGAATAAAGACACTGGGTGGAAGGTTACGTTCAAATAAAATACTCAAGTGTCCATTTGAGTCCAGAAATGCTGTGGGCTTCTGTGTGACATCGCGGGTACTGGAGCGAGCAGGCAGCTGTCAACCTGGAAAAAGGACAACTTCAATCATCAATGTAAAATATAAATTTGCAAAATGATAGCCAATTAAAATATTTATTTTACCCGGTTAATGTGATTTTTGCTCCTGAACCTCAGCACACAGTGTCTGCATATCAGGGCTGTAAGATGTCCCCTTCATCTTCACACAGGATTGTAAACGTTGGTCTGTGAGGTGTGTTTTTAATATAGTTCATGTTGGAGAAGACCTGCTCACATACGTATGGAAATGCATCGTTTTTCATGTTCATATCACTCTCCGGGTGACATTCCAAGTCTGTCCGGTTTGGGAAGGTTTTCAATTTCACTCCATTTGTGATTCTGAGCAAGAATGACTTCTGACAGGCAACATCTTCAAGATCAGCTGTCAAGCGTTGGAACTTGGACACCCATATATCATTGTCGGCTATGTCGGCCAGTTCCATCTCAAGATCGGGTTGACTTACATCTGCAAATGCAGTCGTGTTCAGTATGGATGGATCAATGGTCAAGGGAGTGACAGGGAAGGATAATGTATTTTTTTCCTCTCTGAACTCAAGGAATCGTTTCCCAAACGATGTTTGCATTGCGGTGTTTGCAGACTGCAAATACTCTGAATTTATTGTATGGTGAGCTTGTTTGAACGCTCTCAAAGAGGGGAAGTGAGACAGTGTACCTCTCTGTAAATCCCACGCTCCAATGCCAAAACCGCCTCTAGCATGTGCAGGGCTGTGTATTCAGTGTGTTCGGCTGCACTGTCATATCTATCATGAAGTGTAGCTTTTCCAGCCACTCTGGCTGTTGCAGCTCAGGAAAGGTGAGCGCTTTGCTGGCCAGGAAAGTTTTCACCTCTTCCAGACACGCACCAAAGCGTTTCAGCACCTGGACAGCCACCGGACCTTGTGAAGCAGGAGATCAGAATATGTGCTTTCCACCTCGTCCAGAAGCAAACGGAACTGACGGTGATTTAAACCTTTTGCCATTATTTTATTGACAATCTGAATGACAACATTCATCACTTCTGTGCATTCCGGAGGAAATGTTTGAGCGCACAATGCCTCTTGATGCCGGATGCAGTGAAATGTCAGCAGCATTTTACCCAACGACTTCTGCAGTAAAGCCTTTCTGCGCTCCTGTCATACACGGTGCCCCATCAGTAGCCACTGACACCAGGTGGGTGGTTTTTAAACAATCCAAAACAGCCTCAAAGACGTCCTCCCCGCGTGTTTGGCCTTTTAGTGGTATCATCTCAATCATTTCAGAGATCACATATGGACAGAGCTATTTGTTCAATATGTCCTTAGTCTTTGGACTCATCGCAGGCAATGGAGTATGACACCGCTGAATCGATGTCTTTAATTTGCTTTCTGCTGAGCTTTCCTGACATTTTTATGGGTCGCTCTTTCACAGTCTTCACAGAGAGTCACAGTCTTCGCAGAGATTCAGTCTTCGCAGAGAGTCACAGTCTTCGCAGAGATTCGCAGTCTTCGCAGAGATTCGCAGAGATTCGCAGTCTTCGCAGAGATTCACAGTCTTCGCAGAGAGTCACAGTCTTCGCAGAGATTCACAGTCTTCGCAGAGATTCACAGTCTTCGCAGAGATTCACAGTCTTCGCAGAGAGTCACAGTCTTCGCAGAGATTCACAGTCTTCGCAGAGAGTCACAGTCTTCGCAGAGAGTCACAGTCTTCGCAGAGAGTCACAGTCTTCGCAGAGAGTCACAGTCTTCGCAGAGAGTCACAGTCTTCGCAGAGAGAGACAGTCTTCGCAGAGAGAGACAGTCTTCGCAGAGATTCGCAGTCTTCGCAGAGATTCGCAGTCTTCGCAGAGATTCGCAGTCTTCGCAGAGATTCAGTCTTCGCAGAGATTCACAGTCTTCCCAGAGATTCGTCGACTGGTCCAGCCCAGCGCGCCACGTGGTGATCCCGCGAATGTTCCCGCGGCTAGCCCGACAACGTCAGGTCACAGGGTACCAGATACTACTTCAACGCCGGTGACAGGGTTCCCTTATGTTGCATTATTTACCGTAATGGGAAAACTGGTGGAAACATTAGCCCAAACCTCTGCTGCGTCTCCCAATTATGGATATCGCAAGTTACGGTTTTATTCTGGTAAGGTCCCTGTGCCAACTGGAGAAGAGGACTTTGAGACTTGGATAGATCAGGCAGTGCAAGCAGTGGAAGAATGGGAAGTTGCTGACACCGTTAAGAGACAAAGGTTGATCGAGAGCTTAAGAGGTCCTGCTTCAGATGTCATCTGAAAAGGGACAAGCCAGGCTGCACTGCTGCGGAGTATCTAGAAGCTTTACAGGAAATTTTCGGGGGAGTGGAGGATTGTGCCGAGCTTATCCACAAGTTCTCTCACACCTATCAAAAGGAAGGAGAAGAATTGTCCACCTATGTCTGGCGGCTGGATAAAATTATCCATCAGGTCATTCTCAAAGGAGGCATGGAACTGAGTCATGCAAGCGAAGCTTTGATGGATCAAATTTTCAAAGGAGCACTCCCACTGGATCCCATAATGTTGAAATTTCAGACTAGATACCAGAGCAAGAGACTGACCTATTCCAAACTGGTCAAAGCTATCGGAGAAGAAGAGGCCTTAATTAAGGCTAAAAGGGTTGCTAATGCTTCACACACAGTTTTCACCGCAGAAGTAGGAACTCTCTGTGTAGCAGACATACAGACTGAAGTGCTGGCTTTGAAAACTCAGATGTCGCAAATGATAGAGTTGATGACATTGCTGTCGGCTAAGGACATCAGAACTGAGGGGGTTGCTGTAGCCTCGAACAGGGGGTCTCCAAGTGAGCCGCAAGAAGAAAATATGCCCACACTCTCGAGGAAGAAATGTTTTGGCTGCGGGGAAATCGGCCATTTCAGGGCCCAGTGCCCAAAAGGGAGGGCCGAAAAGAAACCGGTTGAAGAACTCCTGAAGGCCGTGGAAAAACTGTTGTCCACTTTGCAAGCGGGAAACTCCAGAGGGCCCTGGTGAGGGAGCAAACTAGGCGCCCGACTGAAAAAAACGCTCCAATTTTCAAGTCCCAAATGAAAGGCCGAGAGGGCCCAGATCCGTGCCAAATGCTGTGTTTGCCAGGACTGAAAGAGTTACTCCCTTAGTATCCGGTCCTATGTCGCGGGAAAGCAATGCACACCCAAGACCTCAACGAGTCAGGAAGAAGGTTAGGGTACAGCGAACTGGGTCTATACCTCCTGCGGCTAAGAACAAGTTTTCTGAACAGCTGGTAGGTCCTTCTCCCATCGTTCCAATCCAAGTAGAGGGGGTCTACACTAAAGCTCTGTTAGACTCAGGTGCTCAAAAAACATTGATCTATCGAGACTTCTACGAGAAGCACTTGAAGCACATACCTTTAAAGGAATTAAAGGACCTTGAGATCTGGGGCATCGGAACTGAGAATCTTCCCTATGATGGATATCTACAGGTGAAGTTAGAAATTGGATCCGAAGTCATCGGACAGTCTGGAGGTTGTGATGCATTGGCCATTGTGTGTCCTCGCCCTTCAGGAGCCAACAGAAGTTCTATGATAGTGGGGACGAATACTGATCTGGTGAGGTGTCTTCTGACTCCGATAGTGATGGAAGAAGGTTCTACAAGAGGAGTGCATCCGATGTTACGTCCAGTCTATCAATGAATGATCGAAGAACAGAAGGCACCTGCTGAAGTGGGGCGTCTGTGGAGATTGGGAGGAACAGAGAAGGTTCTGCAATCAGGAGAAGTGGCGAGCTTCCGAGCTTCAGTCAAGTTGAACGGATCACAGCCGGGTCCTTATGTGGTACTGGAAACTGATCTCAGTCATGGGAGTGAAGCCAGAGTAGAAGTAGTCCCTGAGATAATCTCTACCAGAGCTTTAAACGGACACGAGGAAGAGTTTCAGTTAGTGTGTGTAATGTGTCTGATTCTCCAGTGATCCTGAAAGCACGAATGCCCATCGGACAAGTAGCTTCTGTTACACCGCTCTCCCCTTCCGATTTAGGGGGGGAGTGAATAAAGAGATTCCAGCTGAAAGGTTCTATCCTAAAGATGCTCCCATCTCGCCTGAATGGAAGAAGCGACTTCAGTCCCAGATTCTAAAATGGAAGGACTTGTTCTCGAAGGAGGAGTTCGACGTGGGATTAGCTAAGAGCATTGAACATCGCATTCGACTACAAGAGGATAAGCCGTTTCGAGAAAGGTCAAGACGAGTTCCGCTGGGAGACTTGGATGATCTACGAGAACAGCTAAATGAACTACAGAGGACTAAGGTGATTCAAGAGTCCAGGAGTCCTTATGCCTCTCCCATAGTGATGGTTCGAAAGAAGAATGGTTCTATCCGTTTATGTATAGACTATCGCACGTTAAATCAGAGGACCATTCCTGATCAATATGCTACTCCTCGGATAGAAGATGCCCTACAGTGTTTGTCTGGAGCAAAATGGTTTAGTGTACTAGACTTGTGAAGTGGGTATCATCAGATACCAATGCATCCTGAAGACAAAGAGAAGACTGCATTCATCTGCCCACTGGGGTTCTCTGAGTTCAACAGAATGCCTCAAGGCCTTACGGGGGCTCCCGCCACGTTCCAACGGTTAATGGAGAAGACAGTCGGGGACATGAACCTGATAGAAGTGTTGGTGTATCTAGATGATATTATTGTGTTCGGGAAGACTTTGGAAGAACATGAGCAGCGGTTGGAGAAGGTCTTGAAGCGGCTCAACGAAGAGGGTTTGAAACTGTCCCTGGAGAAGTGTCAATTTTGTCTACCTTCCGTTACGTACCTGGGACATGTTGTTTCGGCAGAAGGTGTTTCAACAGATCCTTGAAAGTTGGAAGCCGTAGCTTCCTGGCCTAGACCCCGAAATGTTACTGAACTTAGATCTTTTCTGGGGTTCTGCTCATATTACCGAAGATTCGTAGGAGGATTTGCTAAGATAGCTCAACCATTGAATAAGCTCCTACAGAAAGAAGAAGTGGAAAAAGGCTCCAAGGCCTCTGATCGAAGTTCGTCGGCTCAAGGGCCAAGGAAGGCTCGAGAATCCATCCAGGAAGAATGGACTAATCAATGTGAAAGTGCCTTCATGAAGTTGAAAGAGAGTCTGCTCGAGCTCCCGTCCTGGCTTACGCTGATCCTCATAAGCTGTACGAATTGCATGTGAATGCCAGCAGAGAAGGTCTAGGGGGAGTCCTATACCAAGAATATGATGGATTGTTGAGGCCTGTAGCGTATGTAAGCCGAAGCCTTACACCTTCAGAGAAGAACTATCCTACCCACAAATTAGAGTTCCTAGCCTTGAAGTGGGCGGTAGTAGACAAGCTGAAAGATTATCTGTATGGGGCTGAATTTGTGATAAAGACTGACAACAATCCTCTTATGTACGTCCTTACTACTGCGAAACTGGATGCAACGGGACATCGGTGGTTGGCCGCTCTGTCAGGGTTTCGGTTCAGCCTTAACTATCGCCCTGGAGTAAATAATCAAGATGCAGATGCTTTGTCAAGAAGGCCTTATAATACGGAATGAACTCAGTTGACTCCAGATGGGGTGCAAGCCTTATGTCAAGGGGCCGAGCGCCGAGTCAAGGGAGCGATTGGGGCAGAGGCTATAGGAGTTATGGCTGCGGGCGTTCCAGAACTCTATTGTAATCCTACACAGCTGAGGAGTGAAAGCTTACTTACTCTCTCGAAACAGGACCTGAGAGCAGATCAAGCCAGAGATCTCCTGATCGGATTGACAATAAAAGCAATGAACACGGGTCAAAGGGGACTTCTGCTGACAAATTCTCCCGAAGGAGCTTGTTTGGTCTATAAAGAGTGGGAGCGGCTGAAGATGTTAGCCGCTACCGAAGGGTCCCCTCGAATAATGCTGAAGAAACACAACAATTGTTCCTCCCAGAGAAGCACAGAGAAAATGTGTTGAGAGCATTGCACGATGATCATGGACATTTGGGTGCAGAGAGAACTTTTAAGCTGGTGCGAGACAGATTCTATTGGCCCTGTATGAGATCTGAAGTTGAAAGTTACTGCCATTCGTGTTTAGGTGTATTCAGAGAAAGACCCTACCAACCCTAACTGCTCCAATGAGCCACCTGCAAAGTCAAGGACCCATGGACTTGGTGTGCATTGATTTCCTGTGCTTAGAGCCTGATGCTAGCGGGCAAGAAAATATCTTAGTAGCAACTGATCACTTCACTCGTTATGCCCAAGCTTTCTCTACAAAAGACCAACGTGCTCCTACAGTAGCAAAAGTTTTACTGGAGAAGTTTTTCGTTCATTACGGTCTGCCACAAAGAATCCACTCAGATCAAGGCAGAGACTTTGAGAGCCGACTTGTCGGGCAATTGTTAGAAGTACTAGGAATTCAGAAGACTCGAACTTCTCCATATCACCCCCAAGGTGATGCTCAACCAGAAAGGTTTAACCGCACTCTACTGAATATGTTGGGCACACTGTCAGCTAAAGAGAAACAGAGTTGGAGTCGTCACATAGCTACGCTGGTGCATGCCTACAATAGTACTGAGAGTGATGCGACTGGATACTCGCCTTATCGTCTCATGTTTGGAAGAGAGGCTCGACTGCCAGTTGATTTAGCTTTTGGCCTATCTCTTGACCAGACGTCTGTTACTTCCTACAAAAATTATGTGGACAGACTCCGGGGAAACCTAGCTGCTGCATTTGAACAGGCCCGTTTGACCTCAGAAGGTAGAAAGCAGAGAAACAAGCGAAATTACGATTTGAGAGTTCGGTACAGGACCTACAGCCCGGGTGTTTCTGCAAGACACAAGCTGGCCGATAGATGGAGTTCTCAAATTTACATTGCAAGCAACTGCCTGGTCTGCCGGTATACCAAATCCGTCCAGATGGAAAGGCCGGGCCTCTAAAGAACTGGCACAGAAATCATCTGTTACCCTTGAGAGAGGCGGTACGGATACCAGTTGGAGATGAACTTTCCTTGCCAAATCCACCTGTTCCTTGTTCGGCTCCTGTTCCTTGGTCTCAGCAGTTACGTTCTGTCAGAGAAAGTGAAGAAGACAGTGAGGAAGAGGACTGGTGTTTGAGCTGTGTGCGCCCACCTGAGCCTGAAGAAGTTATTCCGGCCTCTGATCAGTGTGAAAGTAGCCTGAGGCCTGATGCTCCAGAATTCCGACCTGAAGTACCTGAAACCTTGGAAGTTCCTGAAATTCCAGAAGATGGTTCCATAGATTATAGTTCTATGCCTTCACTGGAAGGCTCATACTCAGAGGAGGTGTCTGCTCCAGTTGTGGATGAAAGAATTGAGCCCGTAAATGTGGCACTTCCACCCAAAGAGGAGATGATTGAACCAGAGTCTAAACGATCTATCCGACCCCCTCAGAGACTCACCTACGATTCACCGGGACATAGCACTGAAGAGGCTGTTACCACTGTGCGAAGGTTGCCTGAAGTGTCTGCTATGCTAGCTGAGGTAGTCAGGAGCATGAGTCAGCTTGAGGATGTATATCTGACCCATTATATGTTTGCTACTGAGCCTGAATATATTGCTTAATGTAAATGCTGAAATGTCATGTATCTGTTACACTTCCTTGGAGAGACCCAAGAGTTCAAGGGGGGGGGGTGTAGCGCTGCTTTAAAGACTGTGTTCTGCTGCATTTAATTATTATGGCCACCAGAGGGAGATAGAGACAATATGGACTATGCTGGACAAACACTGAACTACAATTTCCATCATGGTTTGCATGAGGACAGGAAGTGGGTGGTGTAGGAAGAGGAAAGACATCAGCAGCCTTGTGCAGGGGAGAGGCAGAGTGAGCGGTGAAAGGTGGAGGACGCACGTGAAAACTGTCAAGGATCGTGACCAGGCCAGAGTACAGGCGCTGCCTCACTGGTGCTGGAGATCGGGACAGTGACCCTGCTGAGACCTACCTACGCAGCGCTGAGAGGTCTGGATGGAAATCTGGTTCCGGCTGGACCCCGAGTGAGGAAACCGCACTGATCGATTGGGAGTGCAGGCGGTGGATTGTTGTTCCTGTTGCGGAGATTCGAGAAGCAAGGAGCGAATCCAGTGGCACAGAGTCCCAGTGCACGGCGGGAGAAGATCCTTGATCGGGTGCTGGACAGTTTGTCTATCGGATGGGTGAGAGGCCTCCCAGGCCGCAGTTCCAAAAATAAGAAACGCACGCTGCAGTATTGTTTAAATCCACAGGGCCCCAACGTGACTAGTCGAAGATTGTTTGTTTCATTCACTGGCCAGTTGAATACAGTACCCGGGTACCCGAGACAATACACATACACATTTTTGAGCTATTATTCACGGGACTTACACTCCAGAACTGACGTGGTTCATCTTTTTTTCTTTTGCCGCCGCGTGTTTTTCCCGCATTACGAAATCCTGTCGTTTAAATACCGTATCTACGTTATATATGCTGCTTTATTGGGATCAGTAAAGAATATAATCTATAAAAATCCACAACAGTGCTGGTGTATAGTTATTCCCTAGTGTGGTGAGACTAACCCGACAATTACATTCATTCATACACTGTATATTACCCCGAGTATTACATTCATTCATACACTGTATATTACGCCGAATATTGCATTCATTCATACACTGTATATTACTCCGAGTATTACATTCATTCATACACTGTATATTACCCCGAGTATTACATTCATTCATACACTGTATATTACCCCGAATATTACATTCATTCATACACTGTATATTACCCCGAATATTACATTCATACACTGTATATTACCCCGAATATTACATTCATTCATACACTGTATATTACCCCGAGTATTACATTCATTCATACACTGTATATTACCCCGAATATTGCATTCATTCGTACACTGTATATTACCCCGAGTATTACATTCATTCATACACTGTATATTACGCCGAATATTGCATTCATTCATACACTGTATATTACCCCGAGTATTACATTCATTCATACACTGTATATTACCCCATGGCTCTTATAAATGCGAGTGGTGTGGAACTCTGATCTGAGAATTGGGGCCATTTGTTGTAGTTATCTACACCATTGTCTTGTGTCTTTTGTTTTTGAGAAATGCTGAGGATGACAGGAACCATTAATAACGCACTAAGGAGGACCCTGTTGACTCTGTGAGTAATATTTGCCTTTGTATATTGGACATTTCTGCACTATTGGACTCACAGCTTTATACACTATTGCATGAATAAGTGGCCACACTTATGGACAATAAGCACTATTGCACTTCATAGATTATTGACACAATTGTTTGTGCGATTATCTTCTATTATTTTTACATTGATGCACTATATGGATTTATTTCTTGTATAACTTACGTTGTTTGGCACAAATTTTGGATGTTTTATTTGTGCATTTATCATCTATTTTTAGGCAGCATCACACTATTTAATGGTATCATTACTTGAATATTTACACTACACTTCTGTTTTATCATCAATACTTGTATAAGTATGAGAATAGACATTGGGCTCTATTACACTTGGAGTACTGTGTGCAGTACTGGAGACCGTATCTCCAGAAGGATGTAGACATCTTAGAGAGAGTTCAGAGAAGGGCTACTAAAATGGTGTACGGCTTGAAGGAGAAAAGTTACCAGGAAAGGCTTAATGATCTTAACATGTACAGCTTGGAAAAAAGACGAGACAGAGGAGATATGATAGAAACATTTAAATACGTAAAGGGAATCCACAAGGTAGAGGAAGGGAGTATATATAAAAGGAAACAAAATAGCAAAACAAGAGGACATAGTCTTAGATTAGAGGGGCAAAGGTTTAAAAGTAACATCAGGAAGCATTATTTTACTGAGAGGGTGGTGGATACATGGAACAGTCTTCCAGTAGAAGTGGTAGAGGCCAAAACAGTAATTGAATTTAAGCAAGCATGGGATAGGCATAAGGCTATCCTAAACAAAAGATAAATCCAGGTAAAGTATCCATGTAATTGGGCGACTAGATGGGCCGAAAGGTTCTTATCTGCCCACATTTTCTATGTTTCTATTCATACACCGTATATCACCCCAAGTGTTACATTCATTCACTATATATTGCCCCGGAATGTTACATTCATATATCGTATATTACCCCTGCGCATTACATTAACCCATGGCTTTGCCCTCTGCCTGGGGCAGATACTCTCACCAGATTCATCATCATGTCCACCGGGCTGACTTTGTGAGGATTCATCTTCTCCAGACATCTCTTTACTTGCTCGAATGTCGGCCGTGCCAGGGGATTATGGGCCCAGCATCGCTTTATCAGCTTCATGGGAGAAAGCAATGCGAATTTGCATGAGAGACAGATCCACACACATTCTGCAAGATTTTAACATTTTGTAGACGCATCTCGCCCAGGCACTCGCGGTCGCACATTCCCGTTTCCAGCTGTCACATGTTTCACCTCTCATATCTTTTCATTGAATTATTTTTTCTTTAGGTTTCTTTAATCTCTGCGTATGATTTTCTTCTCATATCGTTGTCAGATTTGGATTTTGAGGGGTTACACTGCGCTCATTACCTCCGTCTGGCCGATTAGGTTTGAGTGTATACAGTCACTGTATAAAAGGTGCTGCACTATACAGAGGTATGTTTGCATCCTGAGCAACACCAATGGGTAGCAGGCACTGGGGGGACCATCTGACTGCACTATATTATGGGGATCCCTCTGCTTTTATGTACAGTTACAACATCTCATTGTTGGATCACGTTGGAAGACGTTCGGGCATTGGTTCCTACGTGTGGACAGAACATGATGGACAGGGATCACCATCTAAAAATCTTTCCGTTGTGTCAGCCAGAGGGAGCCCAGTTCCCTGTGCTACACCAGAGAGTGGCCCACGTTCCCCAGCGTTCACACTTGTCGACAAGTTTTAAAGAGTGGATGGACCTACTGCACATTGTGATCCTCAGAGTCACATGATTACCCAGACTTACATGGCGCTGTCAGGATTAGAAAACATAGAAAAATGTCGGCAGATAAGAACCTTTCGGCCCATCTAGTCGCCCAATTACATGGATACTTTACCTGGATTTATCTTTTGTTTAGGATAGCCTTATGCCTATCCCATGCTTGCTTAAATTCAATTACTGTTTTGGCCTCTACCACTTCAACTGGAAGACTGTTCCATGTATCCACCACCCTCTCAGTAAAATAATGCTTCCTGATGTTACTTTTAAACCTTTGCCCCTCTAATCTAAGACTATGTCCTCTTGTTTTGCTACTTTGTTTCCGTTTAAATATACTCCCTTCCTCTACCTTGTGGATTCCCTTTACGTATTTAAATGTTTCTATCATATCTCCTCTGTCTCGTCTTTTTTCCAAGCTGTACATGTTAAGATCATTAAGCCTTTCCTGGTAACTTTTCTCCTTCAAGCCGTACACCATTTTAGTAGCCCTTCTCTGAACTCTCTCTAAGATGTCTATATCCTTCTGGAGATACGTTCTCCAGTACTGCACACAGTACTCCAAGTGAGGTCTCACCAGTGCTCTGTACAGTGGCATGAGCACTTCCCTTTTCCTACTGCTAATACCTCTCCCTACACAACCAAGCATTCTGCCAGCATTTCCTGCTGCTCTATTACATTGACTACTTACCCTTAGATCCTCTGAAATAATAACCCCTAAATCCCAACCCTCAGATGTATCAAATATTCTATATTCAGCCCTTAGGTTTTTACGTCCCAGCGCATTATCTTGCACTTATCCACATTAAAACTCAATTGCCACAGCTCCGACCATTTTTTTAGTTTACCTAAATCATTTGTTCATTTGGCTGATCCCTCCAGGAACGTCAACCCTGTTGCAAATCTTTGTGTCATCAGCAAAAAGACATACTTTTCCATTAATACCTTCTGCAATATCACTAATAAAAATATTAAAGAGAATGGGTCCAAGTACTGACCCCTGAGGTACCCCACTGGTAACAAGACCTTGCGCCGAATAAACTCCATTTACCACAACCCTCTGTTGCCGGTCACTCAGCCACTGCCTAATCCATTCAACAATATTGGAATCCAAGCTCAAAGATTGCAATTTATTGATAAGCCTTCTATGCGGAACAGTATCAAAAGCCTTACTGAAATCTAAATAAGCAATGTCTACTGCACCACCTGTGTCTATTATTTTTGTTACCCAATCAAAAAAGTCAATAAGATTAGTTTGGCATGATCTCCCTGAGGTAAACCCATGTTGTTTCTGATCCTGTAATCTACCGTATGTGTTTTTAGATGTTCAACAATCCTTTCCTTTAACATGGTTTCCATTAATTTCCCCACTACTGACGTAAGACTAACTGGCCTATAGTTCCCCGATTCCTCCCTACTACCCTTCTTGTAAATGGGCACAACATTTGCTAATTTCCAGTCTTCTGGGACGACTCCCGTTAACAAGGATTGGTTAAATAAGTCTGTTAACGGTTTTGCTATTACATCACTGAGCTCTTTTAATAATTTAGGGTGGATCTCATCAGGCCCCATTGACTTATTTGTCTTTACTTTAGACAGCTGCTGTAGAACCTCCTCCTCTGTAAACTGATATGTAAATGTCTCGTTAGTGTTTCCTCCTAACTGAGGTCCCTTCCTTCCTTTTCTTCTGCAAAGACTGAACAAAAATATTCATTGAGGCAGTCAGCGAGACTTTTATCCTCTTCTACATACCTTCCTTCCTTTGTTTTTAATCTAACTAATCCTTGTTTTACTTTTCTTTTCTCGTTTATGTATCTAAAAAATGTTTTGTCCCCCTTTTTTACTGACTGAGCTATTTTCTCTTCTGCGTGTGCTTTGGAAGCCCTTATAAATTGCTTTGCCTCTTTCTGCCTAATCTTATAGGTTCGCCTATCTTCTTCACTCTGAGTTTTAATTAATAATTATTGAATGCTGTCTTTTTGTTCTTCACTATTTTGGCCACTTCTGCAGAGTACCAAAGTGGTTTCTTCCCTTTTTTGTTTTTGCTAACAAGCCGAATGCAATAGCCTGTGGCCTTCAATAATGCTTCCTTTAAATAATCCCATTTCTCCTGGACTCCCTTTAAACTCCTCCAGTCTGATGACTCCTTCACACAAAATCTCATTTTAGAAAAATCTGTTTTTTTAAAGTCTAAAATTTTTGTTTTTGTGTGGTGTGGCTCCATCCCTGTTCTTATATTAAACCATACTGACTGGTGATCACTAGATCCCAAATTTTCACCTACAACAACGTCCGATACCAAACCTCCATTTGTGAGTATTAAATCCAATATGGCATCTTTACGGGTCGGCTCCTCAACTACTTGTGTTAGAGATAATCCCAGTAGGGAGTTTAGAATATTTGTACTCCTGGTGCACCCAGCTGTTTTGGTTTTCCAGTTCACATCAGGAAGATTAAAGTCCCCCATGATAATAACTTCCCCCTTCATTGCCATTTTGGCTATTTCCTCAACCAGCAGATTATCTAGCTCTTCTACTTGTCCAGGGGGTCTATAGATCACACCTACACGAGCTACTGTATGATTGCCAAATGTTAGCGTAACCCAAACTGACTCTATGTTCACCTCGCTCACTTTTATTTGGTTCGTTTTTATGTTGTTTTTCACATACAGGGCCACTCCTCCTCCTTTCCTACCTTCTCTGTCTTTTCTATATAAAGAGTACCCTGGTATTGTTATGTCCCATTTATTTTTCTCACTGAACCATGTCTCAGAAACCGCCACTAAATCTACTTTTTCAGCTGCCATCATCGCCTCCAGTTCATTAATTTTATTGACTAAACTGCGAGCATTTATAGACACGACTCTGAGCTTGTCATTTTTTTCCCCGCATGTTGCTTGCACCCTCCGATTTAGTTTTGGGGGGCAAATAGTTTTTTACCCTTTTGTCCCCCCCTCCTAGTTTAAATATTTCTTTGTGAAACCTTTGAACTTCTCACTGAGAACATATGTTCCCCTATGAGTAAGATGCAAACCATCTTTTTTATACAGTTCCTTTCTGCTCCAATTAGAGCTATCATGGGACACAAAGCCAAATCCTTGCTCTCGACACCATTCCCGGAGCCACAAATTAAATTCCCTATTGCGCATCTGCCTATCCTGAATGTTATGCACAGGCAAAACTTCAGAGAATGACACAGTGGACGCAATCTGCTGTAATTCACCTCCAAGAACACAAAAATCTTCCTTAATCTCAGAAATCTCATTGCTAGCCAAGTCATTTGTCCCTAGATGGACTAGAACGTCCACTTCCCCTTGCTGCTTTGCTTGTTTGACAATATTGAGAATACGTCTCTTGTCTCTACAAGCAGTAGCCCCAGGAAGACATCTCACCAAACCACTACTCTCCAGCTCAACACCTCTTATGATAGAATCACCCAGCAACAATTGCCTTCTATCATGTCCCACCTTTTCCTTTTTGTTCTTGGTTGCAGTCCTGCATACCTTAGGCATAGGGGATGGTGGTTCCTCAACTATGGTGTCTGAGCCTACTTCCATCTCACCACTACACTCTGAAAAGTGCCTCAAAAGAATTAAGAAGAGCCACAGACTGTGGGACATGTTTTCTATCCACAACTCTAAGTCTACCAGATCCTACAGTAGTCCATCTGCCGCTCCTAGGAGGCCTCTGTGGCAGTGGCTTTGTAACAGTCATAGTCATAGCCTGAGTTTGTCTAACAGATAATTTACAAATCTCAGACTTCAAACAGGCAATTTCCTGCTGCAATAAAGAGAACTGCCTACATATCAGGCACACTCCAAACCTCCAAAAATTGGATCTAAAAACAAATGCATGACAGCTCTTACACTGGACCAAGCCTGCCATTATAAAAAGAATAAATTTAAACCAACAAATCTTACCTTTTTGTAGGTTTTCTACCTCCTGTCTAACCTCAGACTACCTCCAGAGTATCTCCAGAAGATCTCTAAGTGCTCACTTTGAAGGCTTCACTTAGAAGGCTTCACACAAGGATTCCTTCTTGATCTGCTGCACACCTTAGCTGTTCCACCCCATTTCCACCAGACTGCACTTCCTCCTTTGCCCACTTCACCTATGTAGTGGTGTCTGCAGAGCAGGCTTTATGGCTGCATCAGACTGACCCTGATCTCTCTGAATAATCTGACCTCAGTCCTTCCTCCTGGCCAGATGATTAATCTGATTTTGTTTGTCTGGTCTGGCTCCCTGTCCTTTATGCTCCCATCCAGTGTATCCAGCTCCCAGAACCTAAACTTGAGGTGGAGGTCCAGTTATGGGGGTCTTGTGTTGCCTTTTGGGTACGACATGTCTCACCTCTGAATAATCGACCTGGTTGGGGGTGTCATGGTCTGGTTTTCCGGGGCTCAGTTCTGGGATAGGGGGCCGCCAGGTTGCGTCGTTAAGGAAGGCGTCTCCCTGTTAGTCCAAAAAGAAGAAAAAGAGCCAAATGTTCTGGACACCAAACACCTTAACGAGCATGGAGTGTGGGTCACGTCCCCCGGCATGTGCCTCTTCCCTGGAGCCCCAAAATCGGCCCTTAAAGGGCCCTATCCCTGCTAATACAAAGTATAAAAAGTATAAGACATGCCGCTTTACAGTGACCGGCTGCAAGAGCCGAGCAAACTGAGAGGGGTTGATCTACGTAGCAGCTCACTCGTTTGCCCTGATGGATGGCTGGGTTCAGGGTATTGGTGATGTACAGCAGGTACCAGTCCTGCCTTGAGCTCAGTCTATGCAGGGTCACCATAAGTAACCGGTGTCAGAGTGTTGCGTCAGCTGATCCCTCGCCACCTAATCATTGTGAACAATCCTCCCACTGTGCTTTATAACCAGCCCCTCTGGACGGACCCCCACTGAACTTCCTCCCCTCGCGGTATCATTTCCCTGACCCCGCCTCTCATATTCCTTTTCATACTCAACATGGAGTATCATGGTATTATTGTGTAACTCACCGGGAACGGGTCACATCTGCTGGCAATTTCCACAAGGACGATGGCAAAGCTGGGGAAGAGGCGAGCGGTAAAATCAGGTTATGCACCTCGAGACTAGCAGACAGGCGTCACATGACGTATAGTGATTATTATCAGCCGGAACATTTTATGGATTTTTCTTCTCCCTACCCTGTCCTAGATCCACAACCAGTCCCATTCATTCCAACCCCCTGGCACAAGATTTGGCTGGAAATGAGCATGAGCCGGTCTGTCACCTTTCCATCGCTCAGCTGGATCACTTATAACATCTTTACTTCATGCGATCAACATCACCTCTCCTCTGCCTGGAGCCCTGCAGTATGTGTTTTACATCACCTTCCTCACACCTGCCTAATATAAGGCGCCCACCTGAACACGTCTGCAGCCGGAGCTGCACATGCGCCTTTATCCAGGAGAACCTCGGGGGGGCAGTAGATGTGAGTCGGCTTTTTCTCCATTAATTCCTTCAGCTCATCTTTCCTGTAGACCAGGAGGCCATAATCTGACAGGAGAAGACATAGCGTGAGCCTGTCCTGTTTCACAAACTATTATCATTCCGGTTAAAATAAAAAATTAAGCGTATCACTAGTATCTACCTGAAATCTCATAATTCTGACACTTCCAGCCTATACCTCTCACCCCTCTACAGTCTGTAATGAACACCTCTGCCAGACTCATCCACCTCACCCCTCTACAGTCTGTAATGAACACCTCTGCCAGACTCATCCACCTCTAATCCTGTACCTCTCACCCCTCTACAGTCTGTAATGAACACATCTGCCAGACTCATCCACCTCTCATCCTGTACCTCTCACCCCTCTACAGTCTGTAATGAACACGTCTGCCAGACTCATCCACCTCTCATCCTGTACCTCTCACCCCTCTACAGTCTGTAATGAACACCACTGCCCGACTCATCCACCTCACATCCTGTACCTCTCGCACCTCACCCCTCTACAGTCTGTAATGAATACCACTGCCCGACTCATCCACCTCTCATCCTGTACCTCTCACCCCTCTACAGTCTGTAATGAATACCACTGCCCGACTCATCCACCTCACATCCTGTACCTCTCGCACCTCACCCCTCTACAGTCTGTAATGAACACCTCTGCCAGACTGCAAAGATCTGTTATTATTGAAAGGGTTAATTATGACAAGTTAAAGGGTGACCACTTGATAATTGATGGGAATGTGTTGGCTGCTTTACCTTATCTCATACCCGCACCCCTCACCTTTGCCCTCAGGACTTTTAACAAGCTGCTCCCATTCCATCCTCAATGTATCCTATTCCTCTTTTCTCCCCATTTCAGATACATAAAAATAGCCAAATACCAGAAATTTTGCAAACCCATCGATCATCTATGACACAGTTTCGTGAGGTCAGCCTTCCATGGAAGATCTTATGGTGGTGAAGATAAGCCATACCTCGGGCGATGTCTGTAGCAAATGATAATCTGGAAGACAGAATGTGAAATGCTGGAATGTATTATTTCTGTCATTTTCTACATGTGGCTGTTAATGTTTCAAAATGTACTTTATTTCTGCTGCATCTGATTAATCGCCTCATCTTTCGGCCGCCATGAATGCGCCGTGCGAGGTACAGGAAGCTTTTTTCCTCAGCGTTACTTATGTGGGTATTCTTATTGTTCATGAAGCTATATGTATGAATCAGAGAGGGAGCTGATCATCTCTGCGGGCAGCTCCAGGAAATGCTAATAAATCAGAGTACGCATTAGATCTGCCAGAACTACCCTGGTTCCTAGTTACATGATGCTCCAAAGTAGCCCGGGGTCCATACACTCCAAAAGGAGACTGGGAAACAAATACAGTGGTACCTCGGTTCACGACCAGGAAGATCATCAACATTTTACCTCCGTTCTCGAACTCCGCCTCGGGTTACGAACACTGATCGCGGTCGCAGACAGGGTTACTGTGAAGCTTTTTTAGTGTGCTTTGTAGCACAGTACTGTTCAGTATTACTGTATTAAATGCAGCATGGCTCCCAAGAAAGTGCAGAACAAGCGTGGTGGGGGAAAAAAAGCACAGAGAGGTGACAAGAATGTGCAGAGCGTTACTGAAGGTGAGAAGACTGTGCAGAGCGTTAATGAAGGTGATGAGGATGTGCAGAGCGTTATTGAAGGGGACGTGGATGTGCAGAGCGTTATTGAAGATGACAAGGATGTGCAGAGCGTTATTGAAGGTGACAAGGATGTGCAGAGCGTTATTGAAGGTGACAAGGATGTGCAGAGCGTTATTGAAGGTGACTAGGATGTGCAGAGCATTATTGAAGGTGACAAGGATGTGCAGAGCGTTATTGAAGGTGACAAGGATGTGCAGAGCGTTATTGAAGGTGACAAGAATGTGCAGAGCGTTATTGAAGGTGAGAAGACTGTGCAGAGCGTTAATGAAGGTGATGAGGATGTGCAGAGCGTTATTGAAGGGGACGTGGATGTGCAGAGCGTTATTGAAGATGACAAGGATGTGCAGAGCGTTATTGAAGGTGACAAGGATGTGCAGAGCGTTATTGAAGGTGACAAGGATGTGCAGAGCGTTATTGAAGGTGACTAGGATGTGCAGAGCATTATTGAAGGTGACAAGGATGTGCAGAGCGTTATTGAAGGTGACAAGGATGTGCAGAGCGTTATTGAAGGTGACAAGAATGTGCAGAGCGTTATTGAAGGTGAGAAGACTGTGCAGAGCGTTAATGAAGGTGATGAGGATGTGCAGAGCGTTATTGAAGGGGACGTGGATGTGCAGAGCGTTATTGAAGATGACAAGGATGTGCAGAGCGTTATTGAAGGTGACAAGGATGTGCAGAGCGTTATTGAAGGTGACAAGGATGTGCAGAGCGTTATTGAAGGTGACAAGGATGTGCAGAGCGTTATTGAAGGTGACTAGGATGTGCAGAGCATTATTGAAGGTGACAAGGATGTGCAGAGCGTTATTGAAGGTGACGAGGATGTGCAGAGCGTTATTGAAGGTGACAAGGATGTGCAGAGCATTATTGAAGGTGACGAGGATGTGCAGAGCATTACTGAAGGTGACTAGGATGTGCAGAGCATTATTGAAGGTGACAAGGATGTGCAGAGCGTTATTGAAGGTGACGAGGATGTGCAGAGCGTTATTGAAGGTGACAAGGATGTGCAGAGCGTTATTGAAGGTGACGAGGATGTGCAGAGCATTACTGAAGGTGACTAGGATGTGCAGAGCATTATTGAAGGTGACAAGGATGTGCAGAGCGTTATTGAAGGTGACGAGGATGTGCAGAGCGTTATTGAAGGTGACAAGGATGTGCAGAGCGTTATTGAAGGTGACGAGGATGTGCAGATCATTACTGAAGGTGACTAGGATGTGCAGAGCGTTATTGAAGGTGACGAGGATGTGCAGAGCAAGAACTGTGGTAAAAAGAAAGTGCAGCGCAATAAGAGGGTAACAAGAAAGTGCAGAGCAAGAATGGTAACAAGAAGGTTTCAAAGCATATTTTTGTGGTTACATTTTTTCCCCATATGGTTCAGAACGGATTAACCTGATTTACATTGAACCCTATGGGAAAATGTGATTCGGTTCACGACCAGAGTTGTGGAACCAATTAAGTTTGTGAACCGAGGTACCACTGTACTATAGGTTTGATTCCAGTGGAGGCGCTAAGATTTACAGGGGAGTGGTTAAATAGGAGACCCGTAAAGGCTCTGGTGCTGCGGCCGCTTCATGTTGGGGCGCCTGGCGCGGCCGGTGGGCTCCTGTATATTGTTGCAGCAAACAATATTACAAACAAACCATGCAACACGGGGGCCTCTCAGCCTGTGGCCTTGTCTTTCTCACTGCAGCTTAATAGGGACACAAACAGTCTTATCGGCCAGCAGCTGCGGGGGAATCCCCCCTCCCTCCCCTGTCTCCTCATTGGCAGGGGAAGCTGATGAATACTGGGAGAACTGAAAGAACAGCAAGGAATTCTGGGACGTGTAGTCCCCATCACAGACTGCTCACTATAATCCCTAAAGGGGGGAAACTACACATCCCAGCAGCCCAGAGGGAGAGGAGTAGATCTTACACAGTGACTGCCCACCCCTTCCTGAGACAGGAGGATCAGCACGTGTTTCTGGATGGGAGGAGAAGAGGAGCCAGGCCCAGGAGCTTCTCTGACACACTGAAAACGCTGGTATGCTGGATCTGGAGAGAGGCAGCTTCAAGGTCGCTGACAGACATCCTGCTGGAGGAAGGACCCCAGGTGCATCTCTGAGAAGCGTGTGGTGACCCAGTAAAGGGGTTGGTCAGTCAGGCAACCTGAAGAATCGGTCCCAGGAATCCAGGATATCTCCCCTTTGGGCCTCTGGACACAGGATTGGTGAGAGGGCTCTTGCCCGAATCCTCCCTAAGCCAGAACACTGAATGGCTGCGGTTTCTCTGCCTCACTTAGTGACGGGAAGCTGTGATTGTATCCAGATAATGCCGGCGAGTGTGAGGACAGACAGTATACTCTGAACACTGCGTCCACTCTACATAAAGTACATCAAGTGCAGCAACGCCAAGTCATTTAAAAGACAGAAGGGCCCCATCTATACTCAGGACTCTAGTTCCCGCGTGTGGGGGGGGGGGTTAGGTCTCCGGGTTAATTCAGGGCACTGAATCAAGTAGTGTGTGTAACAGATCATTTGGGGCTGTGGTGCTGGGACGCCGGGGAGAGAGGACTGGCACAAAAAGAGAAAGGTCGTTCCTCTGCCCTCCTTCTGCCTGGATTCATAGAACCAAACTAAGTAGCGTTGCTGATTAATCTTTTGAAGTGCTGACACATATATACAGTATATATTGTAATAAGAAATTGCTGTGCAGTTACTGCTGCTCTCTGGGTTATTCACTTGAGGGCTTCCCGGTGAGCAGTAGAATATTCTCTTTGAATTCCTGTTCATATATCCAATCATTACCGCAGATTGATTTGTCATTTATCATTATATTTTCCTATTGTTTTATTACTGTTTTAACTGTCCCTCCCATTTTTTTTGTGCAAACTTAAAGCAAAATAAATAATTCCCACATTCACTACAAATCGGTGTCCATTTATTGTGGTACTCACTATCATCATTGCCAGGTGTGCCAGTGGGGTTGATATTGTTTTTGGGGTTAAAAGACAGAGTAAGGAACCAGATCTTATTCAAGCGGCTCCTGCGGGGGTAGTGCTACATGTGGGGGCTCGTCCGGGATTTCTCTTACTCTACAATCAGCTCCAAGACACAGGCGCCAGCATGGACCCTGTGGCTGCGATCCAGTGGTGCAGAGAAGAAAATGGGCAAGTGGAGCTGTGTGTAGTGATTAATGTCCCTGGAAGTGACTGGACTGAGGACCGAGTCCGCCAAGCATTGGTCGCCTCAGACTTAGGCCAGAGAATATATATATTGGATGTGAAGACCGACCTTCGATCGAACTGTACCTATGTCCTGACAGAGTGGAAGAAGGGAGTTCCTGATGGCCTGCGGAGAGACAGCTTTCAACTAACCACAGATGTTACTGCTTTACTAATTCATCTGGATGAATCAAGCTCTACCCCACCAAACTCAAGACGTGCCATGCCAGATCCAGAGGTCAGCACCTCAAAGCCAGCTACATCCTCTCAGGATTCCTCTTCCCTCCTAGTGGCCGAGTTAGGGAAGCTAGTCACAGGGCTCCTTAAGAATCCAGTGGTGCCAACCAATTATTGTTATCGCAAACTACGGTTCTTCTCGGGGAAGGTCCCCACCCCCTCCGAGTAAGATGATTTTGATACCTGGATTGATCAAGCCATTCAAGCGGTTGAGGAGTGGGAAGTGATTGATACAGTAAAGAGACAGAGGGTGGTCGAAAGTCTGCGGGCCCCAGCTTCTGATGTAATTCGAAATTTGAAAGGGATAAACTCAGCTGTTCTGTTTCCTAGTGTCTAGAAGCACTCTGACATTTATGGAAGGGTTGAAGACTGCACGGAGTTGATCCATCTTTTCAACCACACATATCAAATGGAGGGTGAGAAGCTAACAGCCTACGTTGTGCGGCTAGATCAGGTCCTTCATCAAGTCATAATGAAAGGTGGGATGGAAGCCAAAGATGCCAGTAAAACTTTAATGCTACAGATGCAGAGAGGGGCACAGCCACTGGACCCGATCGTGTTGCATCTTCAAGCTCGGGGTTCAAGTGACCTCACCACTTACTCTAAACTGATGAAGACTATTAGGGAGGAGGAGGCTCTCATTGCAGCCAAAGTACAGGGGCCCGAGTCTGCCAAGAGTTCCAAGCACGGTGCTACGGTCTACATAGTACAGTCTGGAATTGAACTAGAGACCAGCTTCGATGGAGGGTCTTGCAGCCCTGTTGACATTTTAGCGCAAGCTATAGCTCAGTTGGCACAATCGCAAACTACTCTACAGAAAACATTCTGTGGAATTCAGAAGACAGTGGGGCAAGTGATGGAAGACTATGCTAATATGCAAGAATCACTCTCGGAAGTGAAACAGTCTGTGTCCACCCTCGCAACTGAGAGAAGGGATTTGCCTCTTCTACACCTAAGAAGTGCTATCGCTGTGGAGAAGTAGGACATTTCATTGCTCAGTGTCCAAATGAAGAGAACCATGACCGATCTCTCAGCAGAGATGGTGGAAGCACTGGAGAAGCTGTCCCTCGCAAATCCGCCAGGAAATTTCAGAGGGCCACGGGTGAAGAAGGCAACTGGGTGCTCATTTACAGTAGCTAGCTCCAAAGTCAACGATGCGGGGAGACAGCGACGGAAGTCCAAACCCTTGCAAGGGACTCCCATTGTTGCCTCTGAGCAAAACAATGCTCCACTTCCTTTGACTCAGCCTACCCGGCATCGGAGAGTCAATGCACACCAAACCCCTAGAATTCAACGGAGGTTCAAGTCGGTTCATAATTTCTGCAAGAAGGGAGCACGGGTACAGGCCACAGAACAGGCTAAAGCCACCACTCCCTACGAGTTCTCTGCCAAGTTGGTGGGACCTTCTCCTGTTGTTTCCATCCAAGTAGAGGGAATCTACACTAAAGCCCTTCTAGATACTGGAGCTCAAGTCACCCTTCTCTACAGAGACTTCTACAACAGACACCTCAAGCACCTGCCATTGCAGATGTTGGAAGGGTTAGAGATATGGGGCATCGGGACTCAAAATTTCCCCTATGACGGCTATCTACCAGTCAAACTGACCTTTGACCCTTCTATAGCCAGGAAAACAGAGACTTTCGATACACTGGCAGTGGTCTGTCCTCGCCCACCAAGGGCCAACAAGAGTTCTCTGATCATAGGGACCAATACTGATCTTGTTTGAAGGCTGTTGACACCTATTGTTCTGGAGCCAGATACTTCAACTACAGGTGTACATCCAATGCTGATACAAGTCTACCAGTGTCTGGTGCAAGAGCAGAAGGCCCCAGCTGAAGGGGTGGGGAAGATATGGTGCCTAGACCGGTGCGAGAAAGTACTACAGCCTGATGAAGTGGTATGTTTGCAAGCTTCTGTAAAACTTAATTGGAAGCAACCAGGCCCTTACATCGTCCTTGAAGCGGATGGTCAGGAAAAAGACACAGGAGTGGAAGTAATTCCAGAAGTGGTTTCAATTAAGGCGTTGCAAAGAAGTCAAGGGAAGGTCTCGGTCGGTGTCCGTAACATCACGGCCTCCCCTGTGAAGATCCCGGCTCGGATGTTGTTGGGACAAGTGAATTCGGCCACCCCAGTCTTACCGTCTGATTTGGTGGGGGGAGTGAAAGAAGAAACCCCTGCCGAGGAGTTCTATCCGAAGGATCCTTCTCTCTCACCTGAATGGAAGGAAAGGGTCAAGAATCAACTCCTGAGATGGCAGGCTGCATTCTCCAAGAGCGAGTTCGATGTGGGGTGTGCAAAAAGTGCCGAACACCGGATCCGCCTCCAAGAGGATAAGCCATTCTGGGAAAGAGTCCGACGGATTCCATTGGGGGACTTGGAAGATCTACGCGAACAGCAAGCAGAACTGAAGAGGGCAGGTATCATCCGAGAGTCCTGGAGCCCATATGCTTCCCCAATAGTAGTGGTACGGAAGAAGAATGGGTCCCTGAGGTTGTGCATCGACTATAGAACATTGAATAGGAGGACCATTCCCGACCAATATACCACTCCAAGGATAGAAGACGCCATGCAGAGCCTGTCATGGGCAAAGTGGTTCAGTGTGCTGGATTTGAAGAGTGGGTACTACCAAATCCCCATGCATCCTGAAGATCGGGAGAAGACCGCTTTTATTACCCCAGTGGGGTTCATTGAATTTGACCGAATGCCTCAAGGACTGTCTGGCACCCCAGCCACCATCCAAAGGTTGATGGAGAAGACAGTGGGTGACATGAACTTGATTGAGGTGTTGGTGTACCTAGACGACATCATCATTTTTGGCAAGACTTTGAAGGAGCACGAAAAGCGTCTGGAGAAGGTCCTGAAGAGACTCCATGATGAGGGGTTGAAATTGTCTCTGGAAAAATTCCAGTTCTATCAATTCACGGTCAACTACCTTGGCCATATTGTGTCTGCCAAAGGAATAGCCACTGACCCCCAGAAGCTGGAAGCCGTCACCTCCTGGCCGAGACCTATCAATGTGACCGATTTTAGGTCATTTCTGGGATTCTGCTCATATTACAGAAGATTCGTCGAGGGATTCGCTACGATAGCCCGTCCACTCAATGAGCTACTGAAAAGCGAAAAGGAAGACGATGACTCAAACCTGACTAAGCCTGCCAGGCCAGCTGGAGGGCCCCGGAAACCTCGAGCATCCATTCAAGAACAGTGGACGGCTCAGTGTGAGGAGGCCTTTAGGCAGCTGAAGTGGAGTTTAACAACTGCTCCGGTCCTGGCCTATGCAGATCCAACCAAGCCATATGAACTACATGTTGATGCCAGTCATGATGGATTAGGTGGGGTGCTATATCAAGAACATGACGGGCATCTGCGGCCCGTTGCCTATGTGAGCCGGAGTCTGGCACCCACTGAGAAGAAATAACCCACACACAAACTCGAGTTTCTGGCTTTGGAGTGGGCAGTAGTGAATAAACTGAGGGATTACCTGTATGGAGCAGACTTCCTGATCAAGACAGACAATAACCCCCCTCACATACATCCTTACAACTGCCAAGTTGGACGCCACTGGTCACAAGTGGTTAGCTGCTTTGTCGGAGTTCACTTTCAGCCTGAAGTACCAGGGGTCGGGAACAGGGACGCGGATGCCTTGTCAAGAAGGCCTCACGGTTCCAGAGACTCTCCGGAAGTATGGACCCAGCTGAAACCTGAAGATGTACAAGCCCTATGTCAAGGCCCAAAATATCAAGCTGGAGGTAGATCTAGAGCAGAAGAAATTGGGGTCCCAGCAGCCGGTGTCCCCAGGGGTTTTTGTAACCTTACTCAGATCGGGGATGAGGGCCTGCCCAAGCTCTCCAAGAAGGACTTGAGGAAGGATCAGATGGAAGACCCGCTTTCTAGCCTAGTGTTGAAGGCTGTGGAAAGCCAGTGCCCTGATTTGCTTCTCACTGATACCCGAATGGAAGCCCGCCTGCTGCATAGGGAGTGGGATCGGTTGCAGCTGCGCAACGGAGTGGTCTACCGAAGGGGCCCCTCTGATGATTCCGAAGAAAAATGGCAGTTATTCCTACCTGAGAAGCATAGGGAGACTGTGCTAACTGCTCTACATGATGACCATGGCCATCTAGGACCCGAGAGGACCTTTAACCTGGTGAGGGACCGGTTTTACGGGCCCTGCATGCGGGCTGAAGTCGAGGGCTACTGCCACTCATGCAACCGACGCATACAAAGAAAAACTCTGCCACACCAAGCCGCCCCAATGGGCCATCTTCAGAGTCAAGGACCCATGGAGTTGGTGTGCATTGACTTCTGTGCTTGGAGCCTGATTTGAGCGGACAGGGAAATATCCTGGTAGTGACTGATCACTTCACTAGATATGCCCAGGCTTTTCCCACAAAGGACCAACAAGCATCTACTGTGGCCAAAGTTTTAGTAAAAAAGTTCTTTGTGCACTATGGTCTGCCTCAACGCATCCACTCCGATCAAGGGAGAGACTTTGAGGGTCACCTCATTAAGAGACTCTTAGGCTTGCTTGGCATCAAAAAGTCACGAACCACTCTGTACCATCCCCAGGGAGATCCTCAGCCGGAGAGATTCAAACGGACTCTTCTGGATATGCTTGGGACTCTGACTTCAGAACAGAAGCAACACTGGAGCAAACATATAGCGGCCATTGTGCATGCCTACAACAGTACTGCAAATGATGCCACAGGTTACTCTCCTTATCAGCTGATGTTCGGACGTGAGGCCCGGTTGCCAGTTGACTTGGCCTTTGGCACCTTTCTAGACCATACTTCAGCAACGTCCTACAGAGGGTATGTGGATCGCCTGCGGAGAAGTCGGAAGACCGCCTATGAGAAGGACCAAGCTGCCTCAGATAGAAACATAGAAAAATGTCGGCAGATAAGAACCTTTCGGCCCATCTAGTCTGCCCAATTACATGGATACTTTAACTGGATTTATCTTTTGTTTAGGATAGCCTTATGCCTATCCCATGCTTGCTTAAATTCAATTACTGTTTTGGCCTCTACCACTTCTACTGGAAGACTGTTCCATGTATCCACCACCCTCTCAGTAAAATAATGTTTCCTGATGTTACTTTTAAACCTTTGCCCCTCTAATCTAAGACTATGTCCTCTTGTTTTGCTACTTTGTTTCCTTTTAAATATACAGTTGTGTTCAAAATTATTCAACCCCCAATGCTGTAAAGGGTTTTAGGGAATTTAGTGACATTTGTAATTGTATTCAGAATGAAATCCTACAAGGACTTTTTAAAGAACCATATGCAACTAAAATGACATCAATTGGTTTTGTAATACAGTAGTAAATGTTTATTTTGTGAATTCTTCATTGACACAATTATTCAACCCCTTAAAGACTACCACTCTGAAGAACAGAGGTTCATTCAAGTGTTTTCAATCAGGTATTGAAAACACCTGTGGATGTCACGGAGCAGCAATAAAGCATAATAAGCACCAATTAGGCAGCTTTAAAATGACTGTGATACTCAGCTCCTTCTAGACATTTACTGGTGTGGTTACAAACATGGTGAAGTCAAGAGAATGGTCCAGGAAGACAAGAGAAGAGGTGATTACTCTTCACAGGAAGGGCAATGGCTATAAGAAGATTGCAAAGATGTTAAACATACCAAGAGAGACCATAGGAAGCATCATTCGCAAATTGAAGGCAAAGGGCACTGTTGAAACGCTACCTGGTCGTGGCAGAAAGAAGATGCTGACTTCGACTGCTGTGCGCTACCTGAAGCGTAGAGTGGAGAAAAGTCCCCGTGTGACTGCTGAGGAACTGAGAAAAGATTTGTCAGATGTGGGTACTGAAGTTTCAGCTCAGACAATACGGCGCACACTGCGTAATGAAGGCCTCCATGCCAGAACTCCCAGCCGCACCCCCTTGCTGTCTCCAAAGAATAAGAAGAGTCGACTGCAGTATGCCAAAAGTCATGTGGACAAACCACAGAAGTTTTGGGATAGTGTTCTGTGGACTGATGAAAACACAATTAGAACTGTTTGGGCCCCTGGATCAACGCTATGTTTGGAGGAGGAAGAACAAGGCCTATGAAGAAAAGAACACCTTGCTACTGTGAAGCATGGGGGGGTCAATCATGCTTTGGGGCTGTTTTGCTTCTGCAGGTACAGGGAAGCTTCAGCGTGTGCAAGGTACCATGAATTCTCTTCAGTACCAGGAGATATTGGATGACAATGTGATGCAGTCCGTCACAAACCTGAGGCTTGGGAGACGTTGGACCTTTCAACAGGACAATGATCCCAAGCATACCTCCAAGTCCACTAGAGCATGGTTGCAGATTAAAGGCTGGAACATTTTGGAGTGGCCATCGCAGTCACCTGACTTAAATCCGATTGAGAACCTCTGGTGGGACTTAAAGAAAGCAGTTGCAGTGCGCAAGCCTAAGAATGTGACTGAACTGGAGGCTTTTGCCCATGACGAATGGGCGAAGATACCCATAGATGGCTGCAAGACACTTGTGTCAAGCTATGCTTCACGTTTAAAAGCTGTTATAACTGTAAAAGGATTGTACTAAGTACTAAGATTGAATGTCACTTGGGGGTTGAATAAAACTGATAATGATGTGAGCACAGAAAAGACATTTGTGCTTATTTCATTATAAATGTTATGTTATATTTGTCTGACCTACACGTGCCTCTTTGATTTAATTGTAAGCAAGATGACTGAATGATCAAAATCAATGTCAAGCTGGCCAAAACACTCAATTTCAATGGGGGTTGAATAATTTTGAACACAACTGTACTCCCTTCCTCTACCTTGTGGATTCCCTTTACGTATTTAAATGTTTCTATCATATCTCCTCTGTCTTGTCTTTTTTCCAAGCTGTACAAAAGCTGACTCAGGTGGAACTCAAACCCACAACCTTTAAACTGCTTCAATATTCTAGAAGTCCAATACGTTATCCATTGCGCCACAGAGCCTCATGCAGATACTCGAGGACAGAGAAACGAGAGAAATTTTGACCTCGGGGTACGAGTGCAGGATCTACAACATGGTGACAGGGTATTGCTGAGAAATCTGGGTGTCCCTGGGAAGCATAAGTTGGCTGATCGTGGAAGTCACAGCCCTATGTTGTCTGCAAGCAACTGCCAGAGCTCCCAGTATACCAGATCCGGCCAGAAGGAAGCACAGGTCCATTGAAGACTTGGAATCGCAATCATTTGTTGCCCCTGTTGGACGCAGTTCGTGTGCCACCACAGCCAAATTCACAGTCCACACCCACTGCCTCCCAGAGATCCCGTCCAGTGACTAGATCTCAGCCTATACTTCATGATGCAGAAGATGAAGACAGTGAGGATGAAGAGATGTCAATTGATAGGCTCTGGCATTTGAGATGGCTACAGCCAGACGCCCTCCCTACTCCTCCCAAGGTGACAGATATCAGGATTCTTAGGCCGGAGGCTCCTGAATTTGTGCCTCAGAGTCAGCCCTCTGGAGACCTGGAAGACTCACAATCTCCCTTGCCCGCGGCAGATCCTATGGACTCTCACCCCTTCGTTGAGGAGAAGAGGCTAGTGAGTCTTCGACCTCTGAACCTAAAGAGCAGAGAGAGAGAAGAATTATTTGCCCACCCAAGAGACTGACATATGACATTTTGGGTGAAACCAGTGAGGAGATTGTTCACACCTCTCAAAGGACTCTTGAGGCGCCTGATCTCTCCACTGCAGGTTTGGTGGAGAGCGACCCTAACTCTCCCCCTTGCACATCTAGCTGGGCCATTCCAATTATTTCCTATGCAAATTGGTGGGAGGTTCCTCTGCCAGGTTCTTATGAAAATGTGAACTGTTTGCTGTTTTGTGTAGGTTAACCTGTTTTCTCCTCGTGTATCACAAAAGCATGTAACAGGTTTAGGACTTTACTGCCTTTGAGGGACCAAAGGTTCTTTGGTGGGGGGAGTGTGTAACGGCCGCCTCTCAGCCTGTGGTCTTGTGTTTCTCACTGCAGCTTAGTTCGAGAGAATGACTAATTAGGAATGAAAAAGGCTTAAGAGTTATCTCTGTATTATGCAAGAGGGAAAGAAAGGAGGTTTCCTTGTTATATGGGATCAGGCTTTGTTCTATGAGCTGAAGCATGGCTCTTTGTGATTGGGTACAATGGGAAGAGAAACAATGGAAGGGAGGATATAAAATGGCTGGGCAGGGGACATTGAGGTATTGCAATGATTTTTCATTTACTGGAGAGACAGGGCGGCAGCGAGCTCCATTTTGCCACCACCATCATCATATGCAAACCAAGGACTGGATGAGTATTACTTGCTGTATCAATCTGTTATGCATACTCTATTATCATAAGTCTGCTATATATATATATGTTTCTAGTTCCATTATTTTTTGGAGGAATAGGTGTGGGTTTACTATTGTATGTATTTGAAGGTTTATTTAGTGGATGCTTATTTATATTTGTTTCAATTTGCAAACCAATATTCCTTGTTCATTGGGTGTCCAGCTGCGTGATAGTAATTTCTAATGGGTTATTGTTCTGGGATAACTCTGCCAGAATTCAGGGATTTTTTGTTTTGTATGTTATTAGGATTACCATTAATTTTGCTTTGGCTGTCTGTGGACTGTTGTGCCTTATTAGTTTATGTGCTCAGTATAGCACATGACTGACTGTCCAATTTGATTTTAACCATGTATGAAGCCAAAATCAAAATAAGCAACCCATATAAACACCCTACACAAACACAGGACAGTAGAAACACACTATACATAATGATATAAAACGTATAACCTCGGTATAACACACAAAGTCACGCTAATGCTGTAGCTATCATGCACCCTGAAATCCCGAAATTCCTCTCTATAACACACTGAAATCACTAATGTAGTATACACTAAGAGAAATAAAAAAGAAATTAAATAAAAAATTAGAGGATATAATGTATGTATGTGTGTGTGTGTAGATTATATATATATATATATATATAACATAAAATTAAAATAAAAACTTGCTATAGCACGCCCAAATCACACACTAGAAACACACAGAAACCTAGCCATAGCACACGCAGATCCCACAAGCACTTAGCTATGGCACACGGAGGCAACGCAAAGGGAATGTAATCACACATAGGAACTTGATATAACAGACTGAATCACTGGACATTAGTCACTATAACTCTATAGTTGTATTCTCAAGCAGCTTCACATGCTGGTCTTTTATGTGGGTTATGATTTACAGGGTTATTCAAAGAGCTGTGTGTTTTTAAATAATGTTGGAGTAACCCCCAAGGGCTAAGCAAAAAGTTGAATAATACTGTATTTAAGTTCACTATTCTAATTGTTGCAATTTTAAAGTGACACAGCAGCAATGTACAATCTTTTGTTTTGAGCACTTGCTACAGTTGGGTAAATAATTATTTAGAACGGTAACTTTGTCTTTATTGAGGGAGAGGAGAGACTTATTTCAGGAATAGAGGAAACATGAGCAGTAACTCACTCATATTTCACACTTGTACCATCATCATAATAAAGCCTGCGAGTGGATAAGTATTAAGTGTATTTATTCGGGGAATTTGAAGCTATGTTGATAATATACTTTATGTGGGTGTGTGTGTAATCTATTGGGTTAAATACGCGCTAATTTATCCGTTCTAGTGATTTGCATTGTTAGCTAGAATATACTCGTTGATATTTGCTTCACTTTGTAATACTTGATCAAACCTTATTAGTTGTATAGTCTGTATGATCTTTTAAACATAGGTAGTCAGTGACCGCATGGCTGGCAGCCATCTTAAACCTCAAAAAGTCACATGTGCTTCTGCCAATGAGGAAGGGCTGCAGCAGTAACTGTACAATCTGTTTAAGCTTACATTTGCGCAACTAAATTAATCCAGATTGTTTCTGCCAGATTTATGAAGATACAATTACTAACTAAATATACATTTAAATGTGTCTGTTACAATTTCAGAAGAGGCTTAGCAACTAAACAGTGATGCTGTATGTTAGCAAATGCAGTGTCATTGGGTTAGTTCGGTTGGTTTAACTTCGGGTCTATAGATTAATATACTAAGCAAGAATCAGTTTCATATGTGCAGATTTGTTCTATTGATAAGGGATTCCAGGGCTGAGGACTCATAAAATGGTGACAATGCGGCCACTTATGTACAGAGCATCCTTACTCTTTTTCAACTCAAAATGGAGACGGCGTTATTTACATTTCGCAAGGGGACACACACATACAGAGGGGGAAGGTGCACAAACAAACCAGTCGCTCTTAGAATCCAAACAATGGCTGAGATAACAGTGAGCTGCTGACGTTACTTGCTGGGGGGAGGGGAGGGGCTGATGGAAGCATGTGAAAACAAAAGGAATTCATTACTTACAGGGGGGTGTACACTATACAAAGACTGGATCGTAATACAGAGGTTACTCTATACAGAGGGAAGACAATACTCTACATGATACACAGAGCAAGGGAATGTAAGGAAAATACATACAAATAAACATTGGGACGGCCGTTTCTTTGCAGAGGCAATAAGTAGGGAAGATGTTTCTGTTAGCTACCATTCATTCAATCAGGTGGTGATTTTGGTAAGGGTAGCTGGCGAGGGGACAGAGTTACCTATGCTTGATCTAGAGGCAGCCTTCAGGCCGTACCGCTGTGTCCAGGGGGTTTTCTTTTAATGGGGTGTAATTTGATGGGTAATTTTACATCGATATCTGTTTACCAAATGGGGTGCCAATATCCCGTGCTCCCTTTTTAAAGGCTTCCTACTTTTTGCATTGCTTAGTGGAGAAGAGATAGGGAGCGGGGAGGAGGCGTATAGTACATTACTTGGGCGATTTCATGGTAACGGGTTCCTAAGGGACTGGAGAGTGAGGTAGGATGGGGGGGTAACAAATAAGTTTAGACCTTAAGATCAAATGGTCTAGTGTAGTTTCAAATGGTGAGCAGGCAAATGGCCCAGGAGTAGATTCAATGGATGGGTGCAAGGCTTGGTGTTTCTGGAATTTTTTATTTAGCCAATCGTCGTGGCAATACCACTGTGGGGGATAGAATTAAAAAATAAATAAATATAAAAATAAAAAAACATCCCTCCCCTCCGCCTTTTCTATTTTTGGGTCTGATATTCAAGGTGTGGTGCAAGTGCTGAATAACACCATGTTACATGCAGGTCTGCATCAACACAGCAGGTTATAGCCTATGTCAGGTAGACATAGAAACATAGAAAAATGTTGGCAGATAAAAACGCCCAATTACATGGATACTTTACCTGGATTTATCTTTTGTTTAGGATAGCCTTATGCCTATCCCATGCCTGATTAAAATCAATCACTGTTTTGGCCTCTACCACTTCAACTGGAAGACTGTTCCATGTATCCACCACCCTCTCAGTAAAATGATGCTTCCTGATGTTACTTTTATACCTCTGCCCCTCTAATCTAGGTATTTGGTGTTGATATGTTGTCTGCATCATCACCGCAGGTTGGAGCCTATGTCAGGTATTTGGTGTTGAAATGTTTGGAAAGCAATATTAATTTCACGGTAATCACATACCGGGGGTAAGGAAGGTGGTGGCGGATACATTGTCCAGTTTCAGGTGGGATGTGTTCCGATATTTGGCACCGGGAGGAAGGAAAAAATAAAAAATAAAAAAAATAAAAAATAAAAAATAATAAAATAAATAAATAATAATAATAAAAATATTTAAAAAAAATAAAATAAAATAAATATCCGGGGGAAGACTGCCCTCCATTTCTTTGCCAGATGGGGAGCAGTTAGAGGGCATCAATGATTTGGTGAGGAGATTGTTGTTGCAGAAGACATGGGCACCGTAGAGCAAGCATGGAAAGGGTTGGATCGAGTTTTAAAGGGACAGAGGAGATAGGGCAGAAAGTTGTTTTTCAAATAGCTACTGAAGTTCGGCGGTAAGTCAATAAAGGACAGCTTGGAACTATTTAGTGGTATTTTTCATACTTTGCTCGGTTAAAGGAAGAGGAGGACTGGGCTAAACAATTCGTGGTGAGGAAGATCTTGACAGCAGAGTACAAGTAGGAGATAAGATGGAGCTGATAACAATCTTGGTAGGGCAGCATTTGTTTTAGTTTTACAGCTGCCCTAAGGATTGAGAAAACAATTGCTCTAGGTGCCCATGGTGGGGAAGTATGCCCAGTGGTATGTATGAGGGGATACTTGGAGGCGACTCCTTCAAACGGTCGCATGTTCTGGGGACACAAGAGTGGTACTAACTTGTCCGGGTATCAATTCAAATGGTTCCGCAGAAGGCCACGGAGGGGCTTGGTGGAAAGGGGAGTTATATTTGCCCCCATTCTTTCAGGATAGGAGCTGCTGGCAGAATTGGGTTACCCAAAGGATCGAATTTAAAAGATGGGGAGATGGAAATGGGAAGTATATAGGAGATGTGTGAGGTCATTAAAGAAATGAAGGGAAACTTATGGGGAACAATTGTTTTGTTTAATAATAATAATTTGGTTCCTTGTTTCTTTTGGTTTCTTTTCAGTTCGGGTACACTGTGTGTGCATTACCGTTAATAGTTTACATTTTGGTTATTTGCAGGACACGCAATGAGAGTTCGGATCCTGGGACACTCCTATGTGCACTGGATGGAGAGTCATGCTGCTGGCACCAAGAGAGGAGCGACCCCGGGGTGCAGCGTAATTGAAGTAGGGATTAGATGGATAGGGAAGCAAGGTAGGGGGTGGGGCAGTTATTGGGAATAGCAAAGACATCCAGGAGAAAGAGGGGTAAGCCAGATATTATGGTACTACATTTAGGGGACAGCTAGAGAAGAGATAGGTATTGTGAGTGGTGAAATAGCGGCCTGGCACGTGGGGATGCAATGGTAGGGGGAGGGTCTGCAGGGTACGGGGTGAGTGTGGTTTCATATGGCCAAGCTCAGGTGCCTTCCTGGTTTGCAGATCCTCTCGGCCTGCTATTTGCGATATAAAGAGACCCCTGAGCAGACGTGTGGTCATCCTGCTTAGCCTCGTGGAGCCGCTATTTCTGGGCAATATGTGTGGTGCATTGCATTTGCTGATGTTATTTGGCAATGGTTTTGGAGCACCCTGAAATATGAGCAAGAAGTGAGGAGTTCATTGAAAGGAGTGATAAGGCTGGGAACACACTCTTCATTGAAGGCGCGATAAGGAGCCTTTTGTGGGGTAAGAGAAAAGGTCACGTTTTTTTATTGGTGGCAGTAAAAAGAGGGTCCTTGTTTTTGGTGGCGGTGAAATAGGCGGCCTGGCACGTGGAGGGCGATAGTGGGGGGATGGTCTGCAGGGTACGGGGTGAGTGTGGTTCGTACGGCCAAGCTCAGGTGCCTTCCTGGTTTGCTGATCCTCTCGGCCTGCTATCTGCCATAAAAATAAACTGAGCAGATGTGTGGTCAGCCTGCTTAGCCACATGGGGCGCTATTTCTGGGCAATGCTTGTGGTGCATTGCAGTTGCCAGTGTTATCTGGCTGCCAGTGTTATCTGGTGAAGCGTATTTGGCATACGAGGATCGATAATAATAATTCTGCCTTAGAGGCAAAGAATTTGGCCTTAAGTAATAAAAGACGTGACCTTTTCAAAATGCCAATACTTTGTTGTGTTTTCATTTACGGGAAAGGGAGGGGTTGGGGGCAAGTAGGGGGGGGGCTGGGGGGGGTTAGTAGAAGGTAACTTACATGGGGAAAAAGTGTAAGAAGAGGATAAGAGTATAATTCTTAATAGGGACACAAACAGTCTTATCGGCCAGCAGCTGCGGGGGAATCCCCCCTCCCTCCCCTGTCTCCTCATTGGCAGGGGAAGCTGACTAATACAGGGAGAACAGCAAGGAATTCTGGGACGTGTAGTCCCCATCACAGACTGCTCACTATAATCCCTGAAGGGGGAAACTACACATCCGAGCAGCCCAGAGGCAGAGGAGATTTTACACAGTGACTGCCCGCCCCTTCCTGAGACAGGGGGATCAGCACGTGTTTCTGGATGGGAGGAGAAGAGGAGCCAGGCCCAGGAGCTTCTCTGACACCCTGCAAACGCTGCTATGCTGGATCTGGAGAGAGGCAGCTTCAAGGTCGCTGTCAGACATCCTGCTGGAGGAAGGACCCCAGGTGCATCACTGAGAAGCGTGTGGTGACCCAGTAAAGGGGTTGGTCAGTCGGGCAACCTGAAGACTCGGTCCCAGGAATCCAGGATATCTCCCCTTTGGGCCTCTGGACACAGGATTGGTGAGAGGGCACTTGCCCGAATCCTCCCTAAGCCAGAACACTGAATGGCTGCTGTTTCTCTGCCTCACTTAGTCACGGGAAGCGGTGATTGTCCTCACACTCACCGGCCTTCTCTGGATACAGACAGTATACTTTGTCCCCTCTACATAAAGTACATCAAGTGCAGCAACGCCAAGTCCTGTAAAAGACAGAAGGGCCCCATCTATACTCAGGACTCTAGTCCCCGCGTGTGGGGGGGGGGTTAGGTCTCCGGGGTTAATTCAGTGCATTGAATCAGGTATTGTGTGTAACAGATCATTTGGGGCTGTGGTGCCGGGACGCCGGGGAGAGAGGACTGGCACAAGAGAAAGGTCGTTCCTTCTGCCTGGATTCATAGAACCAAACTAAGTAGCGTTGCTGATTAATCTATTGAAGTGCTGACACATATATATATATATATTGTAATAAGAAATTGCTGTGCAGTTACTGCTGCTCTCTGGGTTATTCATTGAGGGCTTCCCGTGAGCAGTAGAATATTCTCTTTGAATTCCTGTTCATATATCCAATCATTACCGCAGATTGATTTGTCATTTATCATTATATTTTCCTATTAGAAACATAGAAACATAGAAACATAGAAAATGTCGGCAGATAAGAACCTTTCGGCCCATCTAGTCGCCCAATTACATGGATACTTTACCTGGATTTATCTTTTGTTTAGGATAGCCTTATGCCTATCCCATGCCTGCTTAAATTCAATTACTGTTTTGGCCTCTACCACTTCAACTGGAAATATTGTTTTATTACTGTTTTCTCTGACCCTCCCATTTTTTTTTGTGCAAACTTAAAGCAAAATAAATAATTCCCACATGCACTACAAATCGGTGTCCATTTATTGTGGTATTCACTAACATCACTGCCAGGTGTGCCAGTGTACCAGGTGTGCCAGTGTACCAGGTGTGCCAGTGTGCCAGTGTACCAGGTGTGCCAGTGGGGTTGATATTGTTTTTGGGGTTAAAAGACAGACAGAGTAAGGAACCAGATCTTATTCAAGTGGCTCCTGCGGTGGTAGCGCTACACGAGATAACAAAACGAATGGATAAAAACGAAAGGGGACGGTCCGCCCCCCCCCCCCCCACAAGGAGAGACCGAGAGCTCATTAAGCGCGTCTGTCCTCACTCACCGGAAGCCCCAGTTTAAAGGAACATCGTCATTTAGCAGGACGTCCGCCAGGCTTCCCTTGGGACCGTATTCAGATATGATGAAAATATTTGCTTCCACAGATCCACCAATGAATTTACAGATATTTGGGTGATCCAGGATCCTGTGAAAACAGAGCAGAGGATTCATATGACACGGAGCAGGGACTCGTGGCTCATTCCCGCCCTGTGTACGTTTCATACAGATTCTCTGATGGTCGTAACGGGGTTGTACATGTCATGAGGAGACTCCTCATTTGTTAGAGTTCAGCTGTGTGAGCTTAACATTCGGTTATGTGGACCTAGCGGAGGCTGCCTACATTACAATCCAAACACTAATGGGTTAAAAAAACCATTAGTGAATTGGTGATAGCGCTTTCTAGCGTGAGCTTACTGTACTTTGCGCTCGCTATACTTAACATGGGGAGCGCAAAGAGTTAATTAGCGCTAGGATCACAAAGTCCTACACTAATTACAAGAAATGCAGTATCAGTGCTGATACGGGCATTTGCACAAGTACTTGGTACCTCCCTCAATACCGGAAACCAGCACGGAGCTGGCTTGCTGGCATTCAAGGGGCTGGGGCAGCTGGTGGAATGTTCTAGCAGGCCCCTGCGGCTGGCCTTGTTCCATTGAGCGGCCATTGGCAAAGGTTTAGAGCGGCTGCTAGTTGGGAACCCCACACCGCGATCTCGCCAGATCTCGAACTATGCACGATCTCTCAAGATCACAGCTGGAGGGTTCCCAACAAGCAGCCACTCTAAACCTTTGCTGGTGGCCGCTCGATGGAACGCAGCCAGCCAGCCGCAGGACCCTGGTGAAATGTCGTTAGAGGATCCTGCTTGTCGCCCCAGTGCCCAGTGTCTGCATCTGAGGTCTACAATGTGCGTGTATATGTATGTACACATACACAAGGGTCTGAGGGGTACACATGTATCTGAGGTCTGGAGTGTGCATATGTATAAATCCTCTGAGTATAGCAGTGCGTATTGATACCTTTTTTATTGAGCCAACGTAGCATTTATAAGACAAGCTTTGGGGAGTGTGACTCTCTTTTTCAGGTCTTGATTCTATACTAAGCAAAATCATGAAATTGAACAATACAGAGCCAAGCAGAGATGGGGGGGGGGGTAGGATGTATGTCGTTCACACTAATAGTGTAATTGTATGGTCAAGAAAGGTAAACAAATAGAGGACTGATCATGGGCCCATAAAACCACACAGATAAGGATCATGGTGAGCATCTGATGATATTGCTGAAGAGGGAAGAGTAGATGACCCAACTTAAAAAAAAAAAACAGAAGAAAGAAGGAAAAAAACAGGAGAGAGGAAAAAACATATAAAGCAAGTAAATGCTGAACGTTACATGACATTATGATACTGGGTTAAAAAGCCAGAATCCACATTGAGTCCTTTTTTTATGGTGTTAAAATATGTGATAATTTTCATTTCAAATGTCTTACGTTCATGGGGGGCTTTAAAATTTCCTTTGAGGATTTTAATCCTGATGTTGTGGATGGAGTCGCCGGTCACATTAAAGTGATGTCCCAGTGGGGTACAATAATTGTTTCTCGTATTGGTTCTTAATGGAAAGGGTTCCGGGGACCAATCGGGAAAGTGGACATGACTGATGACATGGGCTGGACATCAGGATTGAAACCTGGATGACCATTGGGGCAAGGATAACTTTATTGCACCTTACAGTACTTAAAGTCAGAGAGGGGAGGGGCAGGCCTCTTTATAAGGTCAGAGAGGGGAGGGGCAGACCTCTGCTCCTGGACAGCCTGAGATCAACACCAAGAAATTCCAGCAGCAAGAAACTTTTTCAAATCCCAAATATTTTTTTTTTAAAAAAATTCCACATTATGGTTGACCTGGATATCCAATCCAGGATATTGTGGGCACAAGAGCTGTCAATTAATATTGAGAGCTGACCTTTAATATCTGTGGACAATGGCAGATGAATATTGCGGGGCACAAGAGCTGACAGTCCACCGAGCAGGCTCAGGCCTAGCCCAGTTCGAGGGCCCAGACAGCGAGAGTGGATCACTATTACCGAGGCCAGTGAGTTGTCGTCCCGAACCTGGCGCCCGTGCATCGTGAGCGGCAATGCAGAGGAGCTGTGGTTGGGAGCTAGGGACCTTCAGAGACACTGGGGCGGAGTCAGGTAGGCCCAAAAATGGCGTATAGTCGTCCACATGGCGCTGGTGGCGATCCTCCCCTCTCCTCCAGCTGGAGAAAGGAAACTGGGTGGCAGCTCCTGATACAGCAGGCTGGCCCTGCCCTGCGGTGACTGCAACCACATCACGCTGTGCGTCGGGTCTCTCCTAGGCCCCACCCACAAAATGGCACCTGTCCAGAAAATTTTCAGACTGCACCAAGTACAAATTTTCAAAACTCACTGGCTTCAGTTATACGACCAGAGCGCTGATTAATTCAAAACATCGGATCGTGCCGGGTCACCAGAGGAGTCAGAGTGGTGGCCAGCGCCTCCGGATCGGGGGGCTCTGGGCCAGGATCGGCAGTGGAGATGACGGAACAGTGCCCAAACACCATTATTGCACGAAGGACGGTCGGTGCCTAGGATTCAGCAGGCACTAGGCTCATTTACGCGCAAGATTAACCAGAAGACCAGGACTCGGCTGAGTCTGCAGATGGAGTGGACGACCGTAGGACCAAAGATGAAGCGAGGGCGGCTGTTGAGCAAAGAGGATGTCACCATGTGCCAGCTTGAGGGGTCTTCAGGGGAACGTACACTTTGTTGGCAGCACGTGGGTCAGACTTGGGTACAGAGCTGGAGCTTGCAAGGAGCGCGAACGCTCCGGACAGCGCATCTCCATGGTTGACCAGTTATCAATGGGGTTTATAGAAACCTTGGTTGCGGGTTATAAGCAATGGCGAACAGTGACGGTTGCGTTATTGTGCCGGGCAGTGCTGCTGTCGCATATATGTTGTATGCATATACAGGAGCGCTGTGTGTGTGTGCTCCAGATGCCAGGCGGGAGTGCTGTATGTGTGTGCCAGTCGCCAGGCAGGAGCAGTGTGTGTGTGCCAGGCAGGAGCACTGTGTGTGTGTGCCAAATGCCAGGCAGGAGCGCTGTATGTGTGTGCCAGGCGCCAGCTAGAAGTGCTGTATATGTGTGCCAGGCAGAAGCGCTGTGTGTGTGCCAGGCAGGAGCGCTGTGTGTGCCAGACAGGAGCACTGTGTGTGTGCCAGGCGCCAGGCCGGAGCGCTGTGTGTGTGTGCCAGCAGGAGCGCTGTGTGTGTTTGTGCCAAGCGCCCGCCCGGAGCGCTGTGTGTGTGTGTGCCAGGCAGGAGCGCTGTGTGTGTGTGTGCCAAGAGCCAGGCAGTAGTGCTGTGTGTGCCAAACGCCAAGCAGGAGTGCGGTGTGTGTGTGCCAGGCGCCAGGCCGGAGCGCTGTGTGTGTGTGCCAGCAGGAGCGCTGTGTGTGTTTGTGCCAAGCGCCCACCCGGAGCGCTGTGTGTGTGCCAGGCAGGAGCGCTGTGTGTGTGTGTGCCAAGAGCCAGGCAGTAGTGCTGTGTGTGCCAAACGCCAAGCAGGAGTGCGGTGTGTGTGTGCCAGGCAGGAGTACTGTGTGTATGTGCCAGGCGCCAGGCAGGAATGCTGTGTAGGTGTGTGCCAAGTGCCAGGCAGGACCGCTGTGTGTGCCAAGCGCCAGGCAGGAGCGCTGTGTGTGCAAGGCGCCAGGCAGGAGCGCTGTGTGTGTGTGTGTGCTAGGCAGGAGCACTGTGTGTGTGCCGCCAGGCAGGAGTGCTGTGTGTGTGTGTCAGGTGCCAGCACTGTGTGTGTGTGTGCGTGCCAGGCGCGAGGCAGGAGCACTGTGTGTGTGTGTGCCAGGCAGAGCACTGTGTGTGTGTGTGTGCCAGGTGCGAGGCAGGAGCACTGTGTGTGTGTGTGCCAGGCAGCAGCGCTGTGTGTGTGTGTGTGCCAGGCAGAGTACTGTGTGTGTGTGTGCCAGGCAGGAGCGCTGTGTGTGCCAGGCGTGAGGCAGCACTGTGTGTGTGTGTGCCAGGTAGAGCACTGTGTGTGTGTGTTGTGCCAGGTGCGAGGCAGGAGCCTGTGTGTGTGTGTGCCAGGCAGCAGCGCTGTGTGTGTGTGTGCCAGGCAGAGCACTGTGTGTGTGTGTGCCTGGTGCGAGGCAGGAGCACTGTGTGTGTGTGTGCCAGGCAGGAGCGCTGTGTGTGGTGTGTGTGTTGTGTGTGGTGTGTTGTGCCAGGCAGGAGTGCTGTGTGTGCCAGGCGCGAGGCAGCACTGTGTGTGTGTGGTGCCAGGCAGAGCACTGTGTGTGTGTGTGTGCCAGGTGCGAGGCAGGAGCACTGTGTGTGTGTGTGCCAGGCAGGAGCGCTGTGTGTGTGTGTGTGTGTGTGCCAGGCAGGAGCGCTGTTGTGGTGTGTGTGTGCCAGGCAGGAGCGCTGTGTGTGTGTGTGTGTGCCAGGCAGGAGCGCTGTGTGTGTGTGTGTGGTGCCAGGCAGGAGCGCTGTGTGTGTGTGTGCCAGGCAGGAGTGCTTGTGTGTGTGTGTGCCAGGCAGGAGCGCTGTGTGTGTGTGCCAGGCAGGAGCGCTGTGTGTGTGTGTGCCAGGCGGAGCGTGGTGTGTGTGTGTGTGTGCCAGGCAGGAGCGTTGTGTGTGTGTGTGTGTGTGTGTGTGCCAGGCAGGAGCGCTGTGTGTGTGTGTGTGCCAGGCAGTAGCGCTGTGTGTGTGTGTGCCAGGCAGGAGCGCTATGTGTGTGTGTGTGCCAGCAGGAGCGCTGTGTGTGTCCAGGCAGGAGCGGTGTGTGTGTGTGTGTGTGGTGTGTGTTGTGTGCCAGGCAGGAGCGCTGTGTGTGTGTGTGCCAGGCAGGAGCGCTGTGTGTGTGTGTGCCAGGCAGGAGCGCTGTGTGTGTGTGTGTGCCAGGCAGTAGCGCTGTGTGTGTGTGTGTTGTGTGCCAGCAGGAGCGCTGTGTGTGTGTGTGTGTGTGTGTGTGTTGTGTGTGTGCCAGGCAGGAGCGTTGTGTGTGTGTTGTGTGTGTGTGTGTGTGCGCCAGGCAGGAGCGCTGTGTGTGTGTGTGCCAGGCAGGAGCGCTGTGTGTGTGTGTGTGTGTGTGTGTGTGTGTGTGTGTGTGTGTGTGTGTGTGCCAGGCAGGAGCGCTGTGTCACTGGTTACCTTCTTGAATCATTCAGTTTGTTGAAAATGACGGCGGAGATGTGGTCGGGACTCACCGAACCTGCTGCACCTCCCGTCTGATGGTTTTACTGATACTGAAATTATTCTTAAATATTCTCTTTACGGCCACGATTCGTCCATCGCTGTGAGGGAAATAAAAGTCACCATCTCGTAACACAAATAAAGGAGACGGATTGTATATTCTGCAGCAGCATCGTGTACCCCGGATCAGACACAACGAAACTCTGTCACCCTCAATCCTGGCGAGGGGTGAGAACATTTACCATGTGCCCAAATCCCTTTAAACCTGCAAGAAGAAAGATTACTGGTCTACGCCAAGAAGGGGGCAGGAATGGGGGGTGAGGGGACAGATGCCCCCAGTGATCCTCACAGGCACCATGTCTGGGAACGGGCATTTATTGCATGGGCGGAGCTTACGCTTTATTTTGCAGAGTATGAAGAGTACGGGCAGTAACGAATACCCGAGGCTCGTTAATCTGAACTCTCTAATCACATTATGACTTGCACCTCCTTACAGTGAGGGCCCCCCAGGAGGTATGTGGCCCCTGGATCGACAGTCCCAGCTCTCAGCTGCGGCTCTGACGCAGCAGTCACAGCTCCTTGGCTGAATGTGGTTTGTGCCGACACCTGCAATATTTCAGGAAACACAACCTTAAAATGAGAATTTAACACAAATTAACCGATGTGACAACTGGTGTGACCTGCCAGGTCTGAGCTGGAGGGTCTCACCAGAGCGAAGAGGAACCTTGCTAACCCCTGAGAACCTCACTGAACCTGAGAGATCTCATTCCACAGCTGCGTACACAACTCCTAGCCAAGTGTAAGAGGGCAGCCATTAATACGATTATTCTGACATCACATGCAGAGGATTCACCCGGCTTCCAGGGAGCAGCGTCTCCGTGAGCTCCTCCAAACCAACAGGATGGAGAGCTTTAATGAATACCAAGGAGCATCCCCATCGCTTTCCTGGACGCTGAGAGACCCGGCTAAAGATCAGGTTTCTGGTTACTGATTGATGAACTAAGACCTGAGTTTTGTGAATACAGGCTGAACGAGCTGTATGAGAGATGCAAAAGAGCTGGGGAAATGTTTCACCGCAATCCACTGCTTCAAACCCTATTGCCTCCAGGACAGAACCACAAATAAATCCACTCCGCCCCCACCCAACCCCAGACCCTCCTACGCTGCTGATCTATTCTACACAACCCTGTAACCAGCATGGGGAATACTCACTAGACGCCTGTTTGGATGGAGCCCTGCAAGCTGAATCCACAAACATAGACGGCGTTTGCCAGGATCTCTTGCCGCTCTCTGGGGTCCCCGGAACTTTTCTGTTTCAGACTAATGGTGCTGCCAAGCTCTGTCCAAAACCCGTCTCCTGGGGAGGAGGACATTTTACTGGTTTAGTCCATTGATAAATCACTGATCATACAAAGCTCCCAGAACACCTTCTGCATAGCGAGTACTCCAGCTCCTCAACACCATGATCTGCCTGCAACAGCTCCATTCATTCCCACCATGGATGCAATTTCCACTGCCAGCACTGTGTTACCAGGCCCCTTCACTGCATAGAATGTGCCATCTGAGGGGGGCTTCCATTCAAGGCCCTTATCTTCTTTCTCAGTGAGGGGATTCCTGTTTATTTACCCATATCATAAAGGTGCTGGTTGTCCGCACGCCGCGTTCCCCACCTACACATGAATCGTACCGGGTAACTCTTTGACATTCAGAATCCAGCTCTCGTCCCACAGCATTTTCTGTTTCTGGTACTGGAACCACTAGAACAACAAACAAAACCGTTAATGCCAAGCATGCCACACTCAAACACCAGTGTGAAGTAAACCCTCGCTCCACCACGAGCCGAGAGACTCCAGAGAGTCAGAAAGAGCAGATCAGTGCAAATTCCAAGGATCTCACATTCTCCATGAGTCCAGCAATGCGCCGAGCTTTCAATGTTATGATATCTCATATAGGCACTTACAAGGACCAGACGCACTGGAGGGGCCCAGAGAGGACCAGAGACACCAGAGGTGTGGGACCCAGAAACACCTGAGGGACCCAGAGGCACCGGAGAGGCCCAAAGACACCCGAGGGGCGCAGAGACACCTGAGAGGCATGGAGGCACCTGAGGGACCCAGAGATACCAGGAGAGGCCCAGACACACCAAAGAGGCATCTGGGAGGCCCAGAGACACCAAAGAGGCATCTGGGAGGCCCAGAGACACCTGAGAGGCCCAGAGATGCCTGAAGGACCCAGAGGTACCTGATGGACCCCGAGACACCAGAGAGGCACAGAGAAACCTGTGAGACACCTGAGGGACCCAGAGACACCAGGAGAGGGATGTGATGATCCTGTCTCTGTCATTGAACTCAGACTCCCACTTCTTATAAGCAGCACAATCCTTCTATGGCACAAAACATTTATTTTCAGCTCATGCTGGATGTGCAACACCAGCCGTCCAATGCTTTCACACCGAGAGGGATCGGCTAGGCTCTCGGCTGAAGCAGGCGCTGCCAGTTTGGACCAGACAGAAAAATAACTGTCTGTTCAATGTTTCCCCATGAACAAAGTAACCCAATTCCACAAACAATGAGAATTAAAAGAAATAAGATCTTACCACCACAACTAGTATGAAGCCACCACAAAACAGTGCCACGGGGAGGCCGATGGCCGCTTTCACAGCTGTTGCCATTGGACACGCGCCACAGTCAGCGGGACATACGGCACAATTTTCATTGAAGTTGCAAAAGTCGTCCCCACAAACTGCAAAAACATGAAAACATAAAACAACGGAGAGTGATTCCATAAAACAGTGAAACAGGGATCCCTTAACCTGTGAAAAAATCTGGAATATCTGAGATTACAAGAAAACATAAAACATGACAACAAACATCACCTGGAGCCAAAACCAAATGGCAGATTAATCCAGCAAGAGTCGAGACGTTGAGGAACTCTCCGAACCTAACATACCCGGAAAGACCTGGAGTGGTCACGTGTACACAATCCCGTATATCTGCAACCATGTACACCAACACACAGATACAACCTGGCCTGTTACCAACACAAATCACACAGATATAACCCGACCCCTCCCTGACACAAATCACACAGATATAACCCGACCCTCTCCTGACACAAATCACACATATATAACCGACCCCTCCCCGACACAAATCACACAGATATAACCCGACCCCTCCCTGACACAAATCACACAGATATAACCGACCCCTCCCCGACACAAATCACACAGATATAACCCGACCCCTCCCTGACACAAATCACACAGATATAACCGACCCCTCCATGACACAAATCACACAGATATAACCGACCCCTCCCTGACACAAATCACACAGATATAACCCGACCCCCCTGACACAAATCACACATATATAACCTCCCTGACACAAATCACACATATATAACCCCTCCCTGACACAAATCACACAGATATAACCCCTCCTGACACAAATCACACAGATATAACCCGACCCCTCCCTGACACAAATCACAGATATAACCCGACCCCTCCCGAACAAATCACACAGATATAACCCGACCCCTCCCGACACAAATCACACAGATATAACCCGACCCCTCCCCGACACAAATCACACAGATATAACCCGACCCCTCCCCGACACAAATCACAAGACAGATATAACCCGACCCCTCCCCGAACACAAATCACACAGATATAACCCGTCCCCTCCCTGACACAAATCACACAGATATAACCCGACCCGACACAAATCACACAGATATAACCGACCCCTCCCCGACACAAATCACACAGATATAACCCGACCCCTCCCCGACACAAATCACAGATATAACCCGACCCCTTCCCTGACACAAATCACAGATATAACCCGACCCCTCCCAACACAAATCACACAGATATAACCCGACCCCTCCCTGACACAAATCACACAGATATAACCAACCCTCCCTGACACAAATCACACAGATATAACCCGACCCTTCCCTGACACAAATCACACAGAATAACCGACCCCTCCCCGACACAAATCAGATATAACCCGACCCCTCCCTGACACAAATCACACAGATATAACCGACCCTCCCCTGACGAAAATATGTGTGATTTGTGTCGAGGAGGGGTTGGGTTATATCTGTGTTGATTTGTGTCAGGGAGGGGACGGGTTATATCTGTGTGATTTGTGTCGGGGAGGGGTCGAGTTATATCTGTGTGATTTTCGTCAGGGAGGGGTCGGTTATATCTGTGTGATTTGTGTCAGGGAGGGGTCGAGTTATATCTGTGTGATTTTCGTCAGGGAGGGGTCGGTTATATCTGTGTGATTTGTGTCAGGGAGGGGTCGAGTTATATCTGTGTGATTTTCGTCAGGGAGGGGTCGGTTATATCTGTGTGATTTGTGTCAGGGAGGGGACGGGTTATATCTGTGTGATTTGTGTCGGGGAGGGGTCGAGTTATATCTGTGTGATTTTCGTCAGGGAGGGGTCGGTTATATCTGTGTGATTTGTGTCGGGGAGGGGTCGGGTTATATCTGTGTGATTTGTGTCGGGGAGGGGTCGGGTTATATCTGTGTAATTTGTGTTGGGGAGGGGTCGGGTTATATCTGTGTGATTTGTGTCAGGGAGGGGTCGGGTTATATCTGTGTGATTTGTGTCAGGGAGGCGTCGGGTTATATCTGTGTGATTTGTGTCGGGGAGGGGTCGGGTTATATCTGTGTAATTTGTTCAGGGAGGGGACGGGTTATATCTGTGGTGATTTGTGTCGGGGAGGGGTCGGGTTATATCTGTGTGATTTGTGTCGGGGAGGGGTCGGGTTATATCTGTGTGATTTGTGTCAGGGAGGGGTCGAGTTATATCTGTGTGATTTTCGTCAGGGAGGGGTCGGTTATATCTGTGTGATTTGTTGTCAGGGAGGGGTCGGGTTATATCTGTTGTGATTTGTGTCGGGGAGGGGTCGGGTTATATCTGTGTGATTTGTGTCGGGGAGGGGTCGGGTTATATCTGTGTAATTTGTGTCGGGGAGGGGTCGGGTTATATCTGTGTGATTTGTGTCAGGGAGGGTTCGGGTTATATCTGTGTGATTTGTGTCAGGGAGGGGTCGGGTTATAGCTGTGTGTGATTTGTGTCAGGGAGGGGTTATATCTGTGTGATTTGTGTCGGGGAGGGGTCGGGTTACTATCTGTGTGATTTGTGTCAGGGAGGGGTTATATCTGTGTGATTTGTGTCGGGGAGGGGTCGGTTAAATCTGTGTAATTTGTGTCAGGGAGGGGTCGGGTTATATCTGTTGATTTGTGTCGGGGAGGGGTCGGGTTATATCTGTGTGATTTGTGTCAGGGAGGGGTTATATCTGTTGATTTGTGTCGGGGAGGGGTCGGGTTATATCTGTGTGATTTGTGTCAGGGAGGGTTATATCTGTGTGATTTGTGTCGGGGAGGGGTCGGGTAAATCTGTGTAATTTGTGTCAGGGAGGGGTCGGGTTATATCTGTGTGATTTGTGTCAGGGAGGCGTCGGGTTATATCTGTGTATTTGTGTCAGGGAGGGGTCAGGTTATATCTGTGATTTTGTGTCAGGGAGGCGTCGGGTTATATCTGTGATTTGTGTCGGGAGGGGTCGGGTTATATCTGTGTGATTTGTGTCAGGAGGGGTCGGGTTATATCTGTGTGATAACCGACCCCTCCCTGACGAAAACACCAGATATAACCCTCCCTGACACAAATCACACAGATATAACCCGACCCCTCCCCGACAAATCACACAGATATAACCCGACCTCCCTGACACAAATCACACAGATATAACCCGACCCCTCCCTGACACAAATCACACAGATATTTTCGTCAGGGAGGGGTCGGTTATATCTGTGTGATTTGTGTCAGGGAGGGGTTATATCTGTGTGATTTTCGTCAGGGAGGGATCGGTTATCACACAGATATAACCCGACCCCTCCACGACACAAAGCACAGATATAACCCGACTCCTTGACACAAATCACACAGATATAACCCGACCCCTCCCCGACACAAATCAGCAAACAGATATAACCCGACCCTCCCTGACACATTTCCCACAGATATAACCCGACCCCTCCCTGACACAAATCACAAAGATATAACCCGACCCCTCCCTGACCAAATCACACAGATATAACCCGACCCCTCCCTGACACAAATCACACAGATATTTTCGTCAGGGAGGGGTGGGTTATCACACAGATATAACCCGACCCCCTCCCTGACACAATCACACAGATATAACCCGACCCCTCCCTGACACAAATCACACAGATATAACCCGACCCCTCCCTGACACAAATCACACAGATATAACCCGACCCCTCCCTTTCACAAATCACACAAATAGAACCCGACCCCCTCCCTGACACAAATCACACAGATTATTATTATTATTATTATTATTATTTTATAAAGCGCCAGCATATTCCGCAGCGCTGTACAATAAGCACAGTATAGACAGGGTTACAATACATTGAACAGCATTTGACAAACAGTACAGGAGGAGATGAGGGCCCTATTCCCGTAGGAACTCACAATCTAGGAGGGTTGGGGTTGGAAACAGGAGGAGAGGACTGTAAGGTGAGAGTGATTGATGGTTGCGTCAGTGAGTTGGGGGTCGCTTCCCTAAATAGGAATGTTTTAAGGGAGCGTTTGAAGGAAGAGAAGTTAGGGGAAAGTCTGACAGTACGAGGGAGAGCGTTCCAGAGGTGGGGGGCTGCGCGTGAGAAATCCTGCAGTCTATCATGGGAAGAGGTGATGCGGGGAGAAGCTAGGCACAGGTCGCTGTTTGACCTTAGGGAGCGGGCTGGGGTGTATTTGGTGATTAGTGAGGACAGGTAGTGGGGCGCTGAGTTAGTGAGGGTTTTGTAGGTAAGGATAAGGATTTTGAACTTAATTCTGCAGTGGATGGGGAGCCAGTGAAGGGACTCGCAGAGGGAGTGGCAGAGACAGAGCGGCGGGTGAGGTGAATTAGCCCTGGCGGAGGCGTTCAGGATGGATTGTAGGGGGGAGAGGCGGGACAGAGGGAGGCCAGATAAGAGATTATTGCAATAGTCGAGTCGGGAGATTACCAGGGCGTGTATGAGTTGTTTTGTGGTGACAGCGATAAGAAATGGCCGAATTCTGGAAATGTAACCCCTCCCTGACACAAATCACATAGATATAACCCGACCCCTCCCCGACACAAATCACACAGATATAACCTGACCCCTCCCTGACAAAAATCACACAGATATACCCGACCCCTCCCTGACACAAATCACACAGATATAACCTGACCCCTCCCTGACAAAAATCACACAGATATAACCCGACCCCTCCCTGACACAATCACACAGATATAACCCGACCCTCCCTGACACAAATCACAGATATAAACCCGACCCCTCCCTGACACAAATCACAGATATAACCCGACCCCTCCCCGACACAAATCACACAGATATAACCCGACCCCTCCCTGACACAAATCACACAGATATAACCCGACCCCTCCCCGACACAAATCACACAGATATAACCCGACCCCTCCCCGACACAAATCACACAGATATAACCCGACCCCTCCCCGACACAAATCACACAGATATAACCCCTTGTCACGCTCCTCGCCGGCGCCGCAGATGAAGCACGCTATTGTATTCATCATACTGCAGGGCAGCACCCTTCAGTTGCTGCCACAGAATATCTGTTGCCTTATCCAGCTCTGCACTGAGTATCGGGTGCATCTCATTATTCAGCTGGCTGTCTCTATATAACTCAACCACACCCTTACCTAGAGGCTACAGCATCAAACTTCACTTCCAAGTGGAACTCGTGCAGCCAGGAGCCTGTTTCGCTGACAAACCTGTGTGCAGGATTTACCAGATGATCTGACGGCTTGCTTGCCTACCAGACAACCGCCTTCCATACCCCTGGACCTGTCTGGCTTCATCTCAGAGAACCCCTCTGACTTCATCTCAGAGAACCCCTCTGACTTCATCTCAGAGAACCCCTCTGACTTCATCTCAGAAGAAACTCCTCTGGCTTCATCTCAGAAGAAACTCCTCTGGCTTCATCTCAGAAGAAACTCCTCTGGCTTCAACCCAGGAGTAACCCCTCTGGCTTCAACCCAGGAGTAACCCCTCTGGCTTCAACCCAGGAGTAACCCCTCTGGCTTCAACCCAGGAGTAACCCCTCTGGCTTCAACCCAGGAGTAACCCCTCTGGCTTCAACCCAGGAGTAACCCCTCTGGCTTCAACCCAGGAGTAACCCCTCTGGCTTCAACCCAGGAGTAACCCCTGCATTTCTCTAAAGGACTTACCTGTGTATCATAGACTCCCTGCATACTGGACTTTTCCTTTTATTTCAGTTTATCCTGCTTTAAGAACAGTCCCTGTGTGGTCAGTCTGTCTGTCGGCATCCCTTTTCCTGTGTTATCCCTTCATGTTCTGTGAAGCTTCTCTAAATAAACCCCTTTATTATTGCCTCCTTGTGTCACTGCACCTCTGGGCTCGCAACCTCCCCCACCTGCCTGGTTGAACGTTACAGAATGCTGAAGCCTAACTTCGAGCCCGCAGTGACAACGCTAATAATGGAACTGGTTCAAAACTCCTTCCAGGAATTAATTACCCACCTGGTGGAGGTTCTTTCAAGTTTGCTACAGAAAAAATGGGCCCCTTCTACTAAATTGTGCGTTCCAGAAGGAGGAAAAAAGCAAGGACCCTTATCCACAGAGGAGCGTGCCCGAAGAATAGCGGCAGACCTCTGTATCTACTGTGGGAATTCCGGCCACTGGCTCCCCATTTGCCCAGTGCGGCCCCCCCAAAAAATCCACTCCCGGTAAACCGGTGCCAAAACCAACTTCGGCTCAAAAGATTGCTGCAAAGAAGCCTCCTGTGCCAAAATCCACTCCGGCATCACGGTTTACCCCACTACCGAGAACTGTTCCTGCACCCCAAACTATAAACCCATCTATTGCTACATCATCAACTGCACCGGTACCCCAACCAATACCGGTAGCAGTACCCAATGTGACTGGGTCTGATTATGGATTTCCTGAAACCCCTGAACCTATGGATGTGGAACCTACCAACCCTGGAGAAACCATGCCTGCCCTTGCCACAGAGCCAGAGGCCTCCAGACTTGTGGAAATCGATTTCTACCGAGCCCATGGATATCCTCTCCATCTGTGCCACTACTGAGAACCCGGTGCCTGACCTCAATGCCGGCAGTGCCAACCGTAACACTCCGGGTTCTCTGGGTCTATGTGTCCACTGCTGAACCCACAGATATACCCAGGGGGTTGAGCGAGGAGACCTTGCTGTGCCCACTGCCAAAGCAGAAGTGCCACCCACTGTGGAGATCGCGGTACAAAACGATGGCATTGTGAATTCATGTTCAGAATCTTCATCAGTTGCCACACCATTTCCACCCTCCAGGGACAGATTAAAATGCTTACGCATGCTATGGAGATATTGCGGCATAACCAACCATCTCAATCAGCACAAACCCTATGCCAACTTTCAGATTCCACAGAAACCATTACCTGTGAACCCACCATTGCCAGGTATGAGATACCCAACAGACCCATTATCGCAGCAACTGTGGTCCCTACATGCAGCGTACACTCAGATATTGATTTGGGAGACCACTGACTCTGAGACTGACCATCCACCACAAACTGCACGGCGTAGCCTAGGACCACCTGGCCACGTCATATCCTACCTGGGTGCCTTACTGCCTGAACCATCTATGAATCCGGCTACCTATCTGTGTGACTCCATCACCCCCGGAGAGACTCTTTCATATCTAAAGTGGACTCTATTCCCAACAGTAAAAAACTGATGTCTAAATCCAGTGTTGTGACGCCTGTAATCAGACCTTCTCGACTTTCCATTGTCTGACACTGAGAGCATGCCAATCCAAGTGCCACCTGTACAGGGAACCATGTATACAGCAGCACTATGAATGTTGTGGCTGCTGACCCCATGCCACCAGGGTTAGTCTGCACCTCTAATGGAACTGTGGTAAGAACGGAAGATCTGGCGACCTTCGAGACCACTTTAGACGCACGGGGTGCGTCCGTAAGGGAGGGGAACTGTCACGCTCCTCGCCGGCGGCGGCGCCGCAGATGAAGCACGCTATTGTATTCATCATACTGCAGGGCAGCACCCTTCAGTTGCTGCCACAGAATATCTGTTGCCTTAGTGCAGAGCTGGATAAGTATCAGGTGCATCTCATTATTCAGCTGGCTGTCTCTATATAACTCAACCACACCCTTACCTAGAGGCTTCAGCATCAAACTTCACTTCCAAGTGGAACTCGTGCAGCCAGGAGCCTGTTTCGCTGACAAACCTGTGTGCAGGATTTACCAGATGATCTGACGGCTTGCTTGCCTACCAGACAACCGCCTTCCATACCCCTGGACCTGTCTGGCTTCATCTCAGAGAACCCCTCTGACTTCATCTCAGAGAACCCCTCTGACTTCATCTCAGAGAACCCCTCTGGCTTCATCTCAGAGAACCCCTCTGGCTTCATCTCAGAGAACCCCTCTGGCTTCATCTCAGAGAACCCCTCTGGCTTCATTTCAGAGAACCCCTCTGGCTTCATTTCAGAGAACCTGTCACGGCTTGCGGCAGGGGATCTGGAGCCCAGGTGCAGAGGCGGGAGAACAGTCTCAGGATCGCGGTACAAAAGGGTTTTCCAAATATCGTAGTCGTGGTCAGGACAGGCGGCGAAACAGGAAAGGTCGAAGGGTAAGCCAAGAACTGGTACACAGGTAGCACATGAATAAGCTTCTCAATTAGTAACACTGGAAGTGATACAACGCTGAAGCGAGGACTGAGTGTGACAGAAGTTTATATACGTGGTGGGGTTTGTCTTGTTCACCAATGGCTCCTCTAGATAGGAGAGCCAATCAGGACCTGAGTGGGTTTTGGTGCTGCTCCTATCAGGTCCACCCAGGGCTGAGGTTCCTCCCCTTGGCCTGTTCCACCAATCCTGACCTCTGTACCCGCCTGTGACGTCAGACGCCGGGAGCCGCCATGTCCCACGTGGAGACAGCGGGGCTGCGGCGCTGACCCTGTCAGTGCGCGGCGTGGAGAGGGCCGCAATGGATCGGGCAGGGCCCTGGAGTGTCCCCGCCCTTGAGTTACGCGCCGGGGACGCCGGCGCGTCGGACCGCCACAGCCAGCCCTCGTGATGGGCAAGCCTCCCGGCTGTTGCCGCATCGCCGGGCGGCGTAACAGCCGGCGGGGTGGCCCGTCTGAGCCTGCGAGAGGTGAGCCCCCTGTTCGGCGTGACAGAACCCCTCTGGCTTCATCTCAGAGAACCCCTCTGGCTTCAACCCAGGAGTAACCCCTCTGGCTTCATCTCAGGAGAAACCCCTCTGGCTTCATCTCAGGAGAAACCCCTCTGGCTTCATCTCAGGAGAAACCCCTCTGACTTCATCTCAGAGAACCCCTCTGGCTTCATCTCAGAGAACCCCTCTGGCTTCAACCCAGGAGTAACCCCTCTGGCTTCAACCCAGGAGTAACCCCTCTGGCTTCATCTCAGGAGAAACCCCTCTGGCTTCATCTCAGGAGAAACCCCTCTGGCTTCATCTCAGGAGAAACCCCTCTGGCTTCATCTCAGGAAGAAACCCCTCTGGCTTCATCTCAGGAGAAACCCCTCTGGCTTCATCTCAGGAGAAACCCCTCTGGCTTCATCTCAGGAAGAAACCCCTCTGGCTTCAACCAGGAGTAACCCCTGCATTTCTCTAAAGGACTTACCTGTGTATCATAGACTCCCTGCATACTAGACTTTTCCTTTTACTTCAGTTTATCCTGCTTTAAGAACAGTCCCTGTGTGGTCAGCCTGTCTGTCCGCATCCCTTTTACTGTGTTATCCCTTCATGTTCTGTGAAGCTTCTCTAAATAAACCCCTTTATTATTGCCTCCTTGTGTCACTGCACCTCTGGGCTCGCAACCTCCCCCACCTACCTGGTTGAACGTTAAAACCCGGCCCCTCGCCGACACAAATCACACAGATATAACCCGACCCCTCCCCGACACAGATATAACCTGACCCCTCCCCCGACACAAATCACACAGATATAACCCGACCCCTCCCCGACACAGATATAACCCGGCCCCTCCCCCGACACAAATCACACAGATATAACCCGACCCCTCCCCGACACAAATCACACAGATATAACCCGACCCCTCCCCGACACAAATCACACAGATATAACCCGACCCCTCCCGACACAGATATAACCCGACCCCTCCGACACAAATCACACAGATATAACCCGACCCCTCCGACACAAATCACACAGATATAACCCGACCCCTCCGACACAAATCACACAGATATAACCCGACACAAATCACACAGATATAACCCGACCCCTCCGACACAAATCACACAGATATAACCCGACCCCTCCTGACACAAATCACAGATATAACCCGACCCCTCCGACACAAATCACACAGATATAACCCGACCCCTCCCCGACACAAATCACACAGATATAACCTGATCCCTCCCTGACACAGATATAACCTGACCCCTCCCTGACACAAATCACACAGATATAACCCGACCCCTCCCTGACACAAATCACACAGATATAAACCCTCCCTGACACAAATCACACAGATATAACCCGACCCCTCCGACACAAATCACACAGATATAACCCGACCCCTCCGACACAAATCACACAGATATAACCCGACCCCTCCGACACAAATTACACATATAACCCGACCCCTCCGACACAAATCACACAGATATAACCCGACCCCTCCCCGACACAAATCACACAGATATAACCCGACCCCTCCCCGACACAAATCACACACATATAACCCGACCCCTCCCTGACACAAATCACACACATATAACCCGACCCCTCCCCGACACAAATCACACAGATATAACCCGACCCCTCCCTGACACAAATCACACAGATCTAACCCGACCCCTCCCTGACACAAATCACACAGTAAATCAAAGTCTGAGGAGTTGACACTGACCCTTTCACTTTATGGTAATAGAAATGAGCATCCTATCATACATCCATATACCACTATGAAGATGGTGAGCTGTACCTTTGCCGCTGAGGACAGTGGATTTCCCTTCCAGAGCTGCTTGGATGTTGCCAATCTTGATGTGCGCAATAAGTGAGGTTACCCCGAGGTGGACCAAAACCACCTGACGTGAAACATAAAATGTACCTGTTAATAAGAGAAAACTCAGAAAATGCGTGAATTCCTGGAGCTCGGTGTTCAGGGAGATTAATGCACCCAGTGACACCGATTACATAGAAAGTGGCCAAGAATACCCCGACTTTAAGGTGCCAGAGATGGGCAGGACAATCCACCAACATTAAATCTCTACCTTAGTCGTCCAGTTTAACTGGCTCATTTTTCCGGCCTGTGATACCGTGTGCGTCACAATTTTTCCATCGTCAGGGATCCATGGACCACAGATCCCACGCTGCTTCTAGATAGGAACAGGGAGTGACACGGGATTACATCAGAACATACCATGAGACCCTATAGCACAAAACACAGCAATTATCCCGCAAGACATGGAGGCGAATATTATGCTATTTCTTTCTTCACTAAGCCAATAGCAGCAAAGTGCAATGACAAAATACAAACAAATAAAGTATCTTTACAGAAAAAAATTCTCATTTAACATATAATGTAAACAGTCCAATAGCAACAATCTATGCTTTGTGCTGGCCAATCAGTGGGCAGTCCACTGTGTATAACCTTCCAGTCGCCTTTAGCAACTCCTCTTCTCTTTGCTGGTCACCAATGAAGATAAGTATTGGCAGCAATATAAAGGGGTTATTCAGAGAGGTCTGAATTGTCACCAAAATGTAACCGGACACTGAATTTCAGCATCCGGTGACATTTCAGGGCCATTCGACTATTCAGAGAGCAGGCAGTTTGCCAAATTTTGTCGAATTGCCTGCACTTACAATGTCTGTTCAGTGAAATCCCCGATAGAGAAGCAATGGTTAATCTATTCACATTGAACAGCAGAGAAATGTCAGTGAAATGTCCTGATGTTCAGTGGTTTCATTCGGCAGGTTTAATCAGGAGAATCCCATAGGTTTCAATGTTACAAATATTCCCGTTTTAATTTAATATCTAATAAACCGTTTATTATTTTAGGGAAAAAACAGTGGAAATTCCTAGTGGCGCAATAATTGGATATTGGTTTGTGGTGTAGCTCAGATGATATCAGGGCTAGTTGCATGTACCATAGATACAAGGTGCAAATTCAAATCACAGAGGATATAAAGTGCTAATACAATATCCTAAGTGTGCAAACAAGGTTAAATTACAAATGCAATATAATTAAAAGTGCAACAGTACAGATGGGAGGCAATGTAGCAAGGCTATTGGAGACAGGATGATGATAGCTGGTGTAGTCCAGATTAGTTAGGGCTGTCTACCAATGGAGGTCATAAAAGTCTTAATTGATAGTTGGTCCGGTGCCTAAGTGGATGGGTGATGCATCAAAGGTGCTCAAGAGTATTGTCAATTTGTTACCCTTTCCACAGATATAACAAGTCCTTTGGAAGTGTCCGTTCTCCTAGTGGTCTTGGTGGGCTCCGCAATGGGGGATATAATGAGAGAAGAGAGGTAATAGTGTGATACCTTCTATAATTTAAAGTGCAATAAATTTAGAAAAATGCACACTTACAAAATTCAGAGCCTTTTGAATCCAGGCTCTGGAGTGGAGCACCTTGTGCCTAAAATTAGGGTGGTCACTGCCCTTCTTTACACGGTCTTCTTGGTTCCCCCATCTGAGGTAGAATAATTCAGGAGCCTTAATGGTCCAGGCTCAACTGTTTACGCATGTGGTGCTCCTTAGCGGTGAGCTCCTGAACCTCTTTAGCTGCTTACTCTGCTTGCTCTGCGTCCAGGTCGTTGGTGGAGTATCTGCAGCCTGGATCCTGCTTTTATTGCTGATCTCTCGCTCTGCTAACAAGAAGATTCACACTTTCTCCCATTGTTTTACAGGAACATCAGCGTTGCAGAGTTAAAAACAGATAAGGCAAATGCCAGCCGTTTATTATTTTAATCTGCAGCAAAAAGTCTCTTTATAGATTTTTTTATATTTCAAAGTTTTATTGAAGAATAAAGTGTCACAAGCTGACCAACGAAAAAGGCCTCGCAGGGCCTGACACATAAAACATTTCAATATTAAACAAAGTGCTCTGCGAAGAGACCGGTTTTAGGTGGTACACTTTATAAAAGATGGTGTCCCAAATGGGGAGGGGGAGGAAGGAGGAAAAATAGTTGCCATAACCGTGACGCTCCTGGCGCCCTCCCTGAGGAGGCCATGGAGGGATTATGTCACGGAGCCCAAGGGCTCGAGGGCCAATCATGGCCATTGCCATGGTGGCACACCCCGAAACACCTCAAAACAGAAAAAAAAGGGGGGGAATAGGTACACCAGTAGCTATAGGGCAAGAACCGAACGAAAAGGAAACGCAACTGGGGAGGGTGGTGAAAAACAACTGCGAGCGCTAAAGATAGCCTATGGCCATGATTAATGGGTTAAATGGGCCATGACTGACAGAAATGCCCGCCAAAATTAAGGGATGGTTAGGCGTGGTCTGATTAGGATTGGCTGTTGGGAATTTTTAAATGTTGCAGGTTACAATGTATATAAGGAGAGGGAGGGGTGGTCATTTCACTGTAGGATAAATCTGTCAAGACAACGTTCTTTATGGCTGACCCCTGTGAGGAGAGGCGTGAGGCCTTGCTAGCACAGCTGAGGGAGTTTACTAACCTTTTTGGTGTGGATTCCCTTCAGCCTGTGCTGGCCCAGATGTCTGCAGCCCCCCCATCTGCTGCTGTTCCTGATGGAGATGGTGTGTCCGAAGATGCTGTCAGCGGGAGGAGGGCTAGACGTGCACAGCCTCCTACCCGGCCAAGTAGCAGTTCGGTGAGGCGTTCCAGGGTGCCAGTGGAGAGGACAGAAGCTAGTCTGCATACTGCCGCGGCTGTGGGGGATGCCACAGCTGGCGTTCCTCAGGTGAGAGATCGACGTCGGCCTGAGAGCAGAAGCAGGGTCCGTGCAGGGATTCCCCCTGCTCCTTCCCCCGTCATCACCAGGGGCCGTTCTCGGAGGCCTGCTGCTGGAGAATCAGCTGATCGCCCAGGTCCCAGCCAGCCAGACGCCGAGGTCGTGCCCCCACCCAGGCATGTGAGCATCAGGGATCGGAGACGTGAGAACGCTGCACGTGGTGAGAACGCTGCACGTGGTGAGAACGCTGCACGTGGCGAGAACGTTGCATGTGCTATCAACGCTGGATGGAGAGAGGAGCCCCTGCAGAGAGGAGGTCGTTCCAGGACACCGCACCAAGCTCAGTCAGAGCCTCCATCCACATGCCGGGCGGATGCTTCTTCTGTCTCTGAATCGGAGGATGAAGCAGACGCACTGGGCAGAATGCGATCAACCGTGACGCTGGGTAAGCGATCTGCACCTGCTGCTCCGGTTGCTGGGATTGTGGGGGGTGATGGATTGCTTCGTGTGTCTGGTGCTGGGCTGAATGTGGCTGCGGCTGGGAGCCTGCAGGGCTCTGCCTCTTCTATTGAGGGGAATGTGGATGCTTTTCTCCGGGCACTGGTTAACTCTTGGTCTTCCAGAGGGGCTGGTGTTGTACCATCAGATTCTGTCCCGCTTTCTGTGCCTTCTTCTGTCGCTCCTGTGGCGTCCCTGCTGCCGGTGTCTCAGTTACCTTTACCACGGTCTGTTTCCTTTGCTGTTTCTGCCTCTCCGCTGCTCTCTTACCATTCTGCTCCTGTCGGTACGGGTTCTGTGCTGTCTGCTCCGGTGTCGCAGCTTCTCCCTTCTGGCTCCCTGGTGGTTTCGGCGGTACAAGGCGCGCACCCTGTTCCACCTGTCACTTCTCCGCCTTTGTATGCTCCTCTTTCAGCTCCTCTGCTGGCTCACACATCTGTGGTTCAATCTCTTCCTTTGCTGTCCACTTATTCTGCCCCGTCTGCACCTTTGGTTGCTCCAGCTTCTGTGTCTTTACCGTTGCCGCTGCAATCTATGGTTCCCCCACAAGTGCAGATTTCTGCTCCAGTAGCCGTTGCCCCGGTATCTGTCGCGCAGCCGCTTGCATTTAATCCTGCTCCGCTTTGCGAGTTGTCGCCCCTTTCCTGCACCGTTGCGGCTGAGATTAAGGAGCGTATTTGGAAGAGGGAATATATTGATGTGTTAACCCTGGTGTCGCCGGATAGAGACTCGGTGGATAAACAGCGTAAACTTGATAATGCTTTTGTTAAGGACAATGAGAAGAAGCAGTTGCCGCGCACTTATGGTAATTGGTTGCAGGGTTTTCTGGTTTATGTCAGTGTGCTATGTGAGCGTCACCCTGAATATGCCACTCAGATATTTGCCTATTTGGATTTAATTTGGGGGGCTTACAAGTTATTCGGTGGCCAGTGCTGGTTCAATTATGATCAGCGTTTCAGGCAAAAGATGGCTTCCCGGGCGGATTTACGTTTTGACGTGCAAGATGGTAGCTTATGGTTGTTGCTTATGACACCGAGTCGACCTGCTGTCCCGGCTAAGGAGTCCCAGTTTGCAGGTCCTGTTTCAGTGTCTGCTAAAAAGGGGGTTTGCTGGCTTTTTAATGAAGGCCATTGCCGCTGGGCTGCAGCGTGCCGTTTCCGTCATGAATGTTCGCATCCAGCGCCGCGCTGTTTTCATAAGCAAGGATTTGCTTCACCAAGATTTCAGCCAGGTGCCGGTCGCAGGTCGGACTCCAGTGAGGGCGGCAAGGATGCTGGAGTGGCTCGTTCGGTATCCGAAGCTGCAAGACGCTGAGTTTTTGTGGGATGGTTTCACTGTTGGTTTTAAGATCACGTTTATTCCTTTCCTCGTCCCCTTGTTTTGCTGATAATCTGAGGTCTGTTGTTTCCAGGGAACAGCTTGTTTGGGATAAACTGTTGAAGGAAGTTGAAACCGGGCGTATGGCTGGGCCGTTTGTTGAACCCCCTTTTCCAAATTTGAGGGTTTCGCCTTTAGGGTTGGTGCCCAAAAAGGTGGATGGTGCTTTTCGGCTTATTCATCACTTGTCGTACCCTCAGGGTACGTCGGTGAAGGATGGGATCCCTGATGCGGATTGCAGGGTGCAGTACACTTCATTTGACAAGGCGTTGGTCTTGGTTCGGGCAGCAGGAAGAGGGGCTTTGATGGCAAAATCTGACATTGAAGCAGCTTTTCGCTTATTGCCGATCCATTCTGACTGTTTTCATTTGTTAGGATGTTCCTTGCGGGGGGTTTTCTTTTACGACCAATGTTTGCCCATGGGATGTGCCGTCTCATGTAAGTTTTTTGAGCAGTTTGCCTCGTTCTTGGAATGGGTTGTTTCTTCTCAGTCTGGCTCGTTGTCACTGCTTCATTATTTAGACAATTTCTTGTTTGTTGGTCCGGCTGGATCTCAAGTTTGTGTGGATGTTTTGCGTACTTTTCAGGCGGTGATGCTGGAATTTGGGGTTCCTGTGGCAGATGACAAGACGGAGGGCCCTACATCGGTGCTCTTTCTGGGTATTGAGTTAGACGCAGATAATATGCTCTTTCGTTTGCCTGCGCAAAAACTTGACTCTTTGCGTTTTCTCCTGCAGAGGTTGTTGTTGCTACTAAGGTGCAATTGAAGGTTATGCAGTCTTTATTGGGTCATCTTAATTTTGCGTGTAGAGTCATGCCAATGGGTCGTGCATTTTGTCGGCGTCTTTCCTTGTCTACCCGTGGTGTACGGGTTCCCACACATTATATTCGAGTCACAAACCAATTGAAGGCTGATTTGCGGGTGTGGTTGTCCTTTTTGGACTCCTATAATGGTACTTCGTGCTGGCAGGCTGCGGAATCTTCCAACTCGGATTTGGATTTGTATACTGATGCCTCCGGATCTATTGGATTTGGTGCCTTTTTCCAAGGGAATCGGTGCGCTGGAACATAGCCTTCACACTGGTGTGACTTGGGTTTTACTCGCAATCTTTGTTTGTTGGAGCTTTTTCCAATCCTTGTGGCTGTGGAGTTGTGGGGACCTGCTTTGGTGCACAGACTGGTTGTTTTTCATACGGATAACATGAGCGTTGTACATGCGGTTACGCGCAGTCCTCTAGTTCCGTCCAGGTTTTGGCTTTACTGAGGCATCTCGTGCTTCCCTGTTTGGAATCTAATATTTTGTTTTCAGCCGTGCACATTCCCGGTGCAGTTAATGACATTGCCGATGCCTTGTCTCGTCAACAGCTGGACCGCTTTCGGCGCCTAGCGCCACATGCGAAGGAGTACGGGGAATCGTGTCCAGCGTTCTTGTGGAGCCTCGTTTCAGACACCTCTTAACTCTAGTTAAAGATTCTGTAGCGATCTACTCACATCCTCCAAAAAAAGTTGATTAAGATCTTGTCTGATGCGTGTGAGTTGTGAGAGTGTATCTGCTGATGGGCTGTGTTTATGTAGAAGCACTCTTATGGTCTCGAAGACAATATTATGAACGTGTTAATAAAACTGACACTATTTTAGCTAGGACTCTACGACCAAGAGGTAACACTACTATGATTTCCTTGATTAAGGATAAAAAAGGACAGATTCATAAAACACCTGAAAGTATCAGAGATGCCTTTACGGCTTACTTTTCAGACCTTTACGGGCACTCTCCCGTACACACCTTAGATAATTCTACATTACGAGAAGATATTAACTCCTATTTAAATAATATTTCACTTCCATCCCTTAGCAAGGCACAATCAGATAAATTGGCTTCACCCATTACTGAAGAGGAGGTTAGAACAGTAATTGATTTAATGAAACCACTTCAGGCCCCAGGTCCGGATGGTTTTACAGGCCAATATTACTAGGCTTTTCGCTCAGTTTTGATGCCTTATCTATGTCGCCTTTTTAATGAGACAAGGAAAGGAATTCCCTTTCCTAAGGAGTCACTTTTGGCTTCTATAGTTTTGCTCCCCAAATCTGGGAAAGACCTGATAGATATTAATAATTACAGACCTATCTCTCTTCTAAATACAGATATAAAAATAATGGCTAAATTATTAGCGAGGCGCCTGGAATCATTTCTGCCGTTTTTGATCTCGCCACCCTATTTGTATCTTTTAGATGCTGAGAAAGCTTTTGATAGGGCTGGCCGTTCCTTTTCATATTACTTAATCATTTAGGACTTCCCATCTCTTTTGTGCAGATGATAATGACATTATATAATTCTCCTGATGCACAAATATTGATTCCTGGAGCAACTAAGACCCCATTTCGGGTTTATAATGGAACCAGGCAAGGGTGTCCTCTATCTCCTACGTTATTCACTCTGTTTTTGGAACCCCTATTACAAACAATTAGGGAAGATTCTCTTATCACTGTGATTCAGGTAGGAAAAGATATGTATAAGCTATCTGCATATACGGATGACGTACTATTATCATTAACCCATCCTTCGATATCCTTGCCTCAGGTTTTGAATAGATTGACAGAGTATGCGGCGGTATCAGGGTACAAAATTAATACAATTAAGTCAGAGCCTCTTCCGGTTGCTTGCTCATATCTAGAAATAGTAGATATCATTAATCTTGCGTTAATACAGATATCGGATGCCGGGATCACATATTTAGGTACTCGTTTAACTTCTTGTTACTCTACTTTATATTCAGCGAACTATCTACCCCTTTTGTCATCAATCAAAAAAGATTTGGAATGTTGGGACAGATACGTGATCTCGTGGATCGGCAGGATAAATTGCATTAAAATGAACGTTTTACCCCGAATTTTATATTTTTTTCAAACCTTACCGATAGCTATAAAAATGGAGGATTTCATGTCAATGCAACGCTCTATTGATAATTTCATATGGGCTGGGAAATGGAGGTGGGTGGCACGACACACGCTCTATAGACCTAAAAGAGCTAAGTCCCGTAGCACACTATATAAGGTTTCAACACGCCGATTCTGCACGCATTTCAGAGGAGATTTCAAAGAAGATAGTTGTGTGTGTTGTTACTGCCGGTCTGCCACGCTACTGGGGAGGTCTGGGGGGTCTCATTTATACCAAATATCAGGGAATTTAGGTGATGTGTGTCTTGTCACTGTGCCAGCAAGTTTTTTGGGGTTTACAACTTTATTTAAAACATTTGTGAATTGAGATGATTTTCTGGGTCTTGTCACTGTGCCAGCAAATCTTTTTGGGGCTCACTAATTTCTTTAAAACACTTGGGAATTAAGGTGATCTTCTGTGTCTCGTCACACAGCCAGCAATTTTTTTTGGGGCTCACTAATTTCTTTAAAACACTTGGGAATTAAGGTGATCTGTGTCTCGTCATACAAAATGTACCACGCTGTATTTTGGGGCTCACTAATTTCTTTAAAACACTTGTGAATTAGGGTGATCTTCTGTGTCTCGTCACACAGCCAGCAATTTTTTTTGGGGCTCACTAATTTCTTTAAAACACTTGGGAATTAAGGTGATCTGTGTCTCGTCATACAAAAAGTACCACGCTGTATTTTGGGGCTCACTAATTTCTTTAAAACATTTGTGAATTAAGGTGATCTGTGTCTCGTCATACATACAGTACCACGCTGTATTTTGGGGCTCACTAATTTCTTTAAAACATTTGTGAATTAAGGTGATCTGTCTCTTGTCACTGGCTGCCAGCTATCAGTGTGTCTCACTGAGTTATACCAGAGTTATTTAAATCTTTATACCAGAGTTGAATCAGAGTTCTGTATATATTAATCTATATATCACTCACCATGTCTGAAAGAACACAAAGGACAGGCAGACGCTCCCAGCCACAGATAAGAGGGCAGGCAGCCCCTGTGTCGGGAGGCTGTGTCTCTGGTCATGGTGGACGTGGTGCATCCTCTGCAGGGGCACGATTGTCCTTTCTAACTGGTGCTGGCCGTCTTAAGCAGCAGCAACATACAGAAGACTTGGTGGATTGGCTAACCAGACCATCCTCATCCTCCGAGTCCTCTGCCAGCCAGGCTTCTAGTGCTTTACAGTCCACCTCAGCTGCCAAAGCATCTAATGCAGCCTCCATGTCCACAGCTACTCCTGCCGTAGCCTCGCTATCACACACGGAGGAGTCAGCTGAATTGTTTGACTACAATGAGAGTGACATGCTGCTTGAGGATGCGCAGCAAGTACAGTGCTCTGATTCAATCTCTGAGGTTGAGCAAGGGAGTATAATCAACCTAGAGGAAGGGGGTGCCAGTGATGACACACAAATAACTGGCACTCATGTTGCCCCAGCAGCTGCAGCATACTGCCAAGTTGGCTCCAGTGACGAGGAGATAGGGGGTGAAGATGACATTGATGATGATGAGGTCACTGACTCCACCTGGGTGCCAGATCGAACTGAGGAATCAAGTGAGGAGGAGGGGGAGGAGGAGGCACAGCAAACACGAGGCACAACATCCTCTGTGACCAACCGTAGCACTAGCCAGTCCAAGGCATCACATGTCAGAGCTTCTCCGGTGCAGAGCGCTGTTGTCTCAAAGAACACATGCAGGAAATCTGCTGTCTGGGAGTTCTTTAAGAACTGTGCAGCAGACCCCACCGTTGCTATTTGTAATCTATGTCAGAGGAGGCTGAAGCGTGGGATAAACACCGGACACTTGGGTACCACGTGCTTGATGCGACATATGAACAAGTGCCACACATCCCGTTGGGGCAAAACTTTGCGTAGGTCCTCCTCTTCATCTGTCTCTACCCACACTGTATGTCCTGCCATGCAATTGCCTACAATCTCCACCGACAGGGATGATGCTACAGTAATGGATGTACCAGCAGGTCCTTCCTCACAATGTGACATCATCCCAGTAGCTGAAGATTTACGCAGTCAGATTACGTTGCCGCAGCTGCTGCAGCGAAAGAAAAAATATAGTCCCAACCATCCCCAAGCAGTGTCTAAATGCCAGCTTAGCAAAATTACTCGCATTGCAGCTGCTGCTTTTCCAGCTGGTGGACTCTGCTCCCTTCCGTGAATTTGCTGAATGCGCTGTACCACTGTGGCAGGTTCCAAAACGCCATTACTTTTCACGCAAGGCCATTCCAGCACTATATCAGCACGTGGAAGACAATGTTATCCAGTCATTGGGAAAGGCAGTCAGCAGCAAGGTGCATGTGACTTTAGACACGTGGTCCAGCAAGCATGGACAGGGTCATTACATTTCCTTCACGGCACACTGGGTAACTCTGATTGCAGCTGGGAGGGATCCAAGATGGGTCTCTGTGCTGGAGCTTGTTCATCCACCACGCCTCCAGAAAGCTGCTTGTATGAGGTCTGTCTGCTCCACCACCTCTTCCTCCTCCTCCTTCTCTGTCTCTGAAGTGGCAGTTAAACCCACGCCTGACAGGGTCTACGCAATGGCTCAAGCAAAAAGATGCCATACTGTGCTTGAGCTGGATTGTTTAGGGGACAGGAGCCACACCGGGTCAGAAATGTTGTCAGCTCTGCAGGGGCAGGTGCAGAGATGGTTAACACCACGCCAGCTTGAGCTGGGAATGATCGTCTGCGATAATGGCAGCAACCTTCTCTCCGCCCTACGCAAGGGTAAATTGACGCATGTACCATGCCTAGCACACGTCCTAAATCTGGTGGTACAGCGTTTCCTAACCAAGTACCCAGGGCTGTCAGAGCTTCTCATCCAGGCCAGAAAAGTCTGCAGCCATTTCAGATGGTCATTCCCAGCAAGCGTTCGCCTGGCAGAAATTCAAAGAGAATTCCACCTTCCCACAAACCGTCTGATCTGTGACATGCCCACCAAGTGGAACTCGACATTAGCAATGCTGCAGCATCTGCACAAGCAGCAGAGGGCCATCAACGAGTACCTTTGTGAGTATGGCACAAGGACAGGTTCAGGTCAACTTGTTTTTTTTTTCCCCCCCGCAGTGGCTGATGATCAAGGATGCATGCACTGTACTGTCACCATTTGAGGAGGCAACAAGGATGGTGAGCAGGGACAGTGCATGCATCAGTGACACAATTCCTTTAGTGTTCCTGCTGGAGCACACTCTGCGGGGAATTATAGATGTGGCTCTAGAGGCAGAGCAGCGGGAGGAAGAGGAGGCCTTCCCTAGCTCTCAAGGCCCCAGTCTTTCCGCAGACAGCATTCCAGCGGGTCCTACTCAGATCAGACAGGAGGAGGAGGACTATTTAAGTAGTGTGGGCATTGAAGGTGGGGATCCTCAAGGCAGGGTTTTGTGTGCCCAGAAACAGAAGGGCTTGTGCGTGGCTGGGAGGAGGAAGTGCACAATACGGTCATCCTCATTGACCAGGAAGACTCGGCAGCTAATGCCACCTCCAACCTACGCTGCATGGGCTCCCTAATGATGCAAAGCCTGCTAAAGGACCCCAGGATTCGTGCTATCAAGGAGAGGGATCATTACTGGTTGGCAACCCTTCTTGATCCATGATACAAGGGGAAAGTTGCAGAGCTCATCCTGCCCGCACAGAGGGAGCACAGGATGACAAAACCTGAGGACGCTCTAAAGCGAAACTTGTGTAACACCTTTCCAGGCACTGTTAGATTACCAAGTACTACTGCTGACACACGTGCTTCTGAGGCTGCAGGTGATCAGAGGAATAGCGGTGAAGGCCAGGGCCGCTTGACTGATGCATTTTTAAAAAATTTTAGTCCTCGACGCCCAGGGATGTCAAATGTAGGCACCCATTGCCAGCGTCTTCACCATATGGTGCAGGACTACCTAGGGGCAAGGGCAGACCTGGAAACCTTTCCAGCAGATGATCCACTGGCTTACTGGGTGTTGAGATTGGATCACTGGCCAGAATTTAGCCAACATGCTATGCAGCTACTAGGTTGCCCTTCATCTAGCGTGCTTTCCGAAAGGACGTTCAGTGCCGCTGAAGGTTTTGTCACAGACAAAAGAGTGCGTCTGTCCACCGACTCTGTAGACCGGCTGACATTTATAAAAATGAATCAGTCCGGGATCAGCAGCTATCAATCCCCTGATGCCGAAGTAATGGAATAGATTGGGTATGTCTTCTGCATTCACAAAACCTCCAGCACTGAACTCTTCCACAATACCACAAAAGGGTTACGGTGTGAATGCACTTGCTGCCATGAAAGGCACAATATTTGGCTGCACTGACGCCTGTGCCAGATTTATATCATTTTAATTTTTTGAACAGCAGGGTCCAACCCTGCACTCTTCCACAATACCACAGAGGGGTTACTGTATGATGATACTTGCTGGCCTGGCATTAAAGGCACAATATCTGGGTGCACTGACACCCATTACCGGCTAAAAAAAAAAAAATTCAATATAGGACCAACCACATGGTCCACCCCTGCATTCTTCCACAATACTACAGAGGGGTTACTGTATGATGATACTTGCTGGCCTGGCATTAAAGGCACAATATCTGGGTGCACTGACGCCCATTCCCAGATTCATATCTTTTTAATATAGGACCGCATGGTCCACCACTGCACTCTTCCACAATACCACAGAGGGGTTACTGTATGATAGTACTTGCATGCCTGGCACCAAAAGCACAATATCTGGGTGCACTGATGCCCATTCCCAGATTCATATCTTTTTAATATAGGACCGCATGGTCCACCACTGCACTCTTCCACAATACCACAGAGGGGTTACTGTATGATAGTACTTGCATGCCTGGCATTAAAGGCACAATATTTGGGTGCACTGCCACTGACGCCTGTATCAGATTCATATCCTCAGAGGGGTTACGGTGTCACGGCACTGTTGCCGACGCTAAAAGCCCAATTTTAAAGCACCTATTGTTACTTCCATACAAAGCCTGCATAAGTTTCACAATAATTTAGCCCAAAAAAACACTAAACTTTTTCTGCGCGTCCTAAAATGTCTTTTCATACAGGCTGCCGCCCCAAGCAGTTGTTTATGGATAGATTAAAGGAAAAGCATTTACCGTCATATGAAACGACATTTTTTTGTTTTTACATATTTCTATACATCCTAGAAATCCGTCACTTCACGGGCAGGTTATGGGGACCTCCTAGGCACGATATTTGAAGAAATTTTTCGGTTTTTTTTTTAACCCTTATTTCATGGAAAACTCACTGTCCCTTTAAAAACGTTTTTTTAAAAAACTTTTTGTCCTTGTTTCCTGTCCCCCAGGACACTACCCGGACCCCCATACACCTTTTATGGCAAATATGTAGCACATATGCCCTCTTGGAGGGCACTCTAAAAAAACGAATTTTCAGCCCCATTGACTTGCATGGGGGTTCGGGTTCGGACCCGAACCGAACTCAGGGGGTGTTCGTCTCATCCCTAATTAAGAGTATGTTTTGATCCTGATTATCCTGGTTGAGGATGTCTGTTTTTGTAACTAATATTTTTCATATTTTTCTTTTCTGTTTACTTATTTTAGTAAACATGGCACATGCATTTCAAGTTTTATTTCACCATAAACTCCTATGTGAATTGGTGTTTTTTAGTTAGTTCACTTTAGCATTTTGGTGTTTTTATGTGGATTAGCCACACGGGGTTCAGAATGAACCTGACGTCATTAGGAGGAGACGGCGTCTTTCGTGCCGCAACATGTGGTGGAGGGGAGCACTAAGTGGGTGAGTTATTTTTTCTATTTAAGTGTATGTTTGTATTGTAATCTTATCCTGAAGAAAGTTCACGGAGAGTGAACTGAAACGTCGATCATTAAAGATTTTGAGTGATTTATACAAAGACCTGGAGTGCTGCTTTTTTGGATATCTTCATAGTGAGCTGAGCGTTGCACCGGGCGGGCATATATACGAATGGTTTCTGAGTGCCAGATTCATGGATGAATATATATATATATACAGTTGTGTTCAAAATGATTCAACCCCCAATGCTGTAAAGGGTTTTAGGGAATTTAGTGACATTTGTAATTGTATTCAGAATGAAATCCTACAAGGACTTTTTAAAGAACCATATGCAACTAAAATGACATCAATTGGTTTTGTAATACAGTAGTAAATGTTTCTTTTGTGAATTCTTCATTGACACAATTATTCAACCCCTTAAAGACTACCACTCTGAAGAACAGAGGTTCATTCAAGTGTTTTCAATCAGGTATTGAAAACACCTGTGGATGTCACGGAGCAGCAATAAAGCATAATAAGCACCAATTAGGCAGCTTTAAAATGACTGTGATACTCAGCTCCTTCTAGACATTTACTGGTGTGGTTACAAACATGGTGAAGTCAAGAGAATGGTCCAGGAAGACAAGAGAAGAGGTGATTACTCTTCACAGGAAGGGCAATGGCTATAAGAAGATTGCAAAGATGTTAAACATACCAAGAGAGACCATAGGAAGCATCATTCGCAAATTGAAGGCAAAGGGCACTGTTGAAACGCTACCTGGTCGTGGCAGAAAGAAGATGCTGACTTCGACTGCTGTGCGCTACCTGAAGCGTAGAGTGGAGGAAAGTCCCCGTGTGACTGCTGAGGAACTGAGAAAAGATTTGTCAGATGTGGGTACTGAAGTTTCAGCTCAGACAATACGGCGCACACTGCGTAATGAAGGCCTCCATGCCAGAACTCCCAGCCGCACCCCCTTGCTGTCTCCAAAGAATAAGAAGAGTCGACTGCAGTATGCCAAAAGTCATGTGGACAAACCACAGAAGTTTTGGGATAGTGTTCTGTGGACTGATGAAACAAAATTAGAACTGTTTGGGCCCATGGATCAACGCTATGTTTGGAGGAGGAAGAACAAGGCCTATGAAGAAAAGAACACCTTGCCTACTGTGAAGCATGGCGGGGGGTCAATCATGCTTTGGGGCTGTTTTGCTTCTGCAGGTACAGGGAAGCTTCAGCGTGTGCAAGGTACCATGAATTCTCTTCAGTACCAGGAGATATTGGATGACAATGTGATGCAGTCCATAACAAACCTGAGGCTTGGGAGACGTTGGACCTTTCAACAGGACAATGATCCCAAGCATACCTCCAAGTCCACTAGAGCATGGTTGCAGATTAAAGGCTGGAACATTTTGGAGTGGCCATCGCAGTCACCTGACTTAAATCCGATTGAGAACCTCTGGTGGGACTTAAAGAAAGCAGTTGCAGTGCGCAAGCCTAAGAATGTGACTGAACTGGAGGCTTTTGCCCATGACGAATGGGCGAAGATACCCGTAGATGGCTGCAAGACACTTGTGTCAAGCTATGCTTCACATTTAAAAGCTGTTATAACTGTAAAAGGATGTTGTACTAAGTACTAAGATTGAATGTCACTTGGGGGTTGAATAAAACTGATAATGATGTGAGCACAGAAAAGACATTTGTGCTTATTTCATTATAAATGTTATGTTATATTTGTCTGACCTACACGTGCCTCTTTGATTTAATTTTAAGCAAGATGACTGAATGATCAAAATCAATGTCAAACTGGCCAAAACACTCAATTTCAGTGGGGGTTGAATAATTTTGAACACAACTGTATCTGGGCATGTTCTGGTCTGTATAGATGTATATGATATCGGTGAGTACCTGAAAAAAGGTATTGGTACTTGTACTCGGTCTTCAAGTGGCATCGGTGCAACCCTAGTGTGTGTATATATGTATGTGTGTGTATATATAGAGATTATTATGGCACCTCTATCCTGATTGGCTTGACATGACACGGATGGGGGGGGCACCAAAACGCACCTTCGCCTGACTAGACAAAAATGCTTGAACCGGCCCTGTCCGCATCCAGACTGGATCCCCTATATTGTATGTGCGTGAACTCTTTCCATGCTTCATCTTTTCCTGCTGTTTCTGTACATGACGTTGTTCCTGTGAGATGTCCGTTTGACCCTTCTTGTCCGGTTGCATTAAGTCTAACTTTGTCCTGAGTGGTCGGCCAAACATCAGAACTGCTGGTAGCTGGCCGGTGGTTGGGTGAGTTGTGTTCCTGTACTGCAACGAGAATTGCTGGAGTTGTTGAGGTAAGCTTCTGCGGTCTGTCACAATACTCCTTAAAAATCCTTTTAGAGTCTGGAAAAATCTTTCAGCTAGACCATTGGTAGCCGGATGATACGGAGCTGTACGGAGATGTTGAATACCATGATCCTTAATGAAACTTTGAAATTTCTGAGCTAATAACTGTGGCCCATTATCAGATACTAGTACCTTAGGCAATCCGAATGTGGCAAACAGCTTCTCCAGGGCATCAATGGCAGCATCAGTTGTAGTTTGAGTCAGTAATATCACTTCAGGCCATTTGGAATGTGCATCCACCACCACCACTAAGAACATCTGTCCATTCACTGGTCCTGCAAAGTCAATATGAATTCTCTCCCATGGGTTAAGAGGCCAAAGCCAGGGCTGAACTGCACCTCTAGGATCGCATCTCTGAGCCTGGGCACATCCTGAACAGGCTGCAACATAATTGCCTATATCCTCATCCAAAGTTGGCCACCATACATGACCCCTGGCTTTTTGTTTCAACCGGACTATTCCTGGATGCCCTTCATGCAAAATTTGTAACGTGGGTTTCTGCAAGGCTGGAGGAACAATTAACCGCTCTCCCCATAGCAAGCATCTCTCTCTGACTGACAGCTCAAGATTCCTGCAGTGAAAAGGTCGGAGACGTGGAGAGGTTTGAAATGGCCAACCATGTTGTACATAAGACAAAACTTCTTGAAGATCAGCATCCTTACTGGTCTCTTGGTTTCAACAGCAGTCAGTGTTTTGCTAAAGTAAATGGAAGGTGGTGAATCCCGAACATAATTGGTGGAGAGTGGAAGAGGAACGCGTGAAAACGCATCTGCATTTGTATGTTTATCATGAGGCCTGTATGGGATTTCATACTGATAAGCCCCAGCAGTAAGGTAGACCTCTGGAGACGAGCGGTGGTTCTCTGAGAAATACTCTTTGTAGGATTGAATATTGCCAATAGCGGCTTATGATCGGTCAACAGCGTAAAAGAACAGCCATAAATATAAAAGTGAAACTTCTTCAGGGCCAGATTATCGCTAAAGCCTCCTTGTCAATTTGTGAATAATTACAATCAGCTGGGGTGAAGGAGCAAGAAGCAAAAGCTACAGGTGGATCTGTACCATCAGGCATGGAATGGGACAGCACAGCCCCCAGCCCATAAGGAGAAGCATCACAGGCGATACTCAGTGGTTTAGACAAATCATAGTGAACCAAGACTCTGGAGCTGCGTATTAGATCCTTTGAAGCTTTAAAAGCAGCCGAGCAGGACTCTGTCCATTTCCATTTTTGTTGTTTTTCCAAAAGCCTATGCAGCGGAAACAAGGTATGGGCTAAATTGGGCAAAAATTTATTGTAATAGTTCAACAGCCCTAAATATGAGCGCAGCTGCGTTACATTCCTTGGTATGGAGCCTCTACCAATGCTTTCACTTTCTCATCAGTGGTGTGAAGTCCAGTTTTATCAAGAACGTGACCACAAAATTCCAGGTGATCTTTCAAGAAACATAGAAACATAGAAAATGTGGGCAGATAAGAACCTTTCGGCCCATCTAGTCGCCCAATTACATGGATACTTTACCTGGATTTATCTTTTGTTTAGGATAGCCTTATGCCTATCCCATGCCTGCTTAAATTCAATTACTGTTTTGGCCTCTACCACTTCAACTGGAAGACTGTTCCATGTATCCACCACCCTCTCAGTAAAATAATGCTTCCTGATGTTACTTTTAAACCTTTGCCCCTCTAATCTAAGACTATGTCCTCTTGTTTTGCTACTTTGTTTCCTTTTAAATATACTCCCTTCCTCTACCTTGTGGATTCCCTTTACGTATTTAAATGTTTCTATCATATCTCCTCTGTCTCGTCTTTTTTCCAAGCTATACTTGTTTATATTAACTTTGAGTCCATTATCCATTAATATCTGGAGCACGTCTTGTACATTCTGCCGGTGCTCCCTCTCCGTTCAGCCAGTGATCAGCATGTCATCCAGCAGACATTGTGTCCCCGGCACTCCAGGAAGCAATTCATCCATTGTACGCTGCCAAATTGCTGGTGCTATCCCAAATCCCATTCTGTTATACTGGAACAGCCCCTTATGAGTATTGATGGTGAGGTAAGGCCTGGATTCTGGGTGCACTGGTAACTGCAGGTATGCATGTTTGAGATCCAGCTTGGTGAACTGCTGTCCCCCGGCCAAAGTCACAAAAATGTCCTCAATCTTTGGAAGTGGATATTTATACACAGCAAGTTGCGAATTAACGGCCGTACGGAAATCCCCACATATCCCAATGTCTCCATTCTTTTTACGCACAGGCACAATCTGGGAGGCCCATTCACTGCAGCGCACTCTGGAAATGATCCCAAGGTTCTCTAGACGCATCAATTCCGCTTCAACACCAGCTTTAAGTGCAAACGGTACAGTCCGTGCCTTAAAAAATTTGGGAACAGCATTTTCCCTCATATTTAGGGACATTTGCCGTCCCTTAACAGTCCCCAAAGTATCATCAAAAACTGGGGCAAACTTCCTCTGCAAGTCCTGTATCCAAGCTGAAACCGCAGGTAATGTCTGTAAGGCGTGGCAAGCATTATACTTTATGTCTGGCATTCCCAACTTATGAATCTGTTCTCTTCCAAATAGTGGGGGACCCCCAGACTTCATAATATATAACGTCAGCTTCTCCGACCGTCCATTTAACTGCACTCTCACATGTACACTGCCCAGAGGGGTTAATACTTCCTTTGAATGAGTCTGTAGACAAACAGATGTCTTTATCACTGGAACATTTACTTTTAATCTCCGCCAGTCTTGCTCAGTAATCACAGAAACAGCCGCCCCCGTGTCCAGGTCCATGGTCAAATATTTCCCTTCAATCTTCACTGGAACAGAAATGGCTGAATAAGCTGAATCCATCTTATAAAGTTTTACTGTTTGAATGGGAATGTGGCCGTCTGAGTCATCCGAGGAGACTTGGAGCTGGATTTGATATGCTCTCTTCTGAAGCAATTTATGCAGCTTCCCTTCATGCACCGTCCCTTTCTTACAGACTGTTTGAATATGCCATTTATTTCCACAGGAGTGACAGACGGCATTGCGGAAACGACATGAGTGAGATTCATGTGAAGTCACCCCACATCGATAACATCCATTTTGGGGCTCTCCATACACCGTCCTTTGGCGTAAGGAATTGTACTGTTTATCCCGCTTCTACTACTCCCTGGTATCTGTATGGAAAATTTCCGCCTCTTGCTCAGTCTTTTGCTTCCTATGCAAAACATCAGCTTCTCTGGTGACATGATGCTAGTGAAATCCATAGCTTTGTGTAAGGTCAGCTCTTTCTCGGTAAGAAGTCTCTTAATCATAGCTTCACACTGTAACCCTATCACAAACTGGTCTCTGAGGGCTGTGACTAAATACTCCCCAAACTGACAGCTACTTGACAGCTTCCTGAGAGCGGAGACAAAGGAGGAGACGCTTTCTCCAGGTTCCTGATGTCTTTTATAAAACTTCCATCTTTCAGTGATTTCGATTGGCTGTGGCTGATAGTGGCCGCAGTAACAGCTTGCTCGCAGGTTTCTCTGGATACAGGAGATGTCTGAGTGTGTCGTACACCTTCGCTCCAATCGCTGTGAGGAATACGGCTACCTGTTTTGTCTCCAAAATGCCATTAGCAGTGAGATACTGTTCAAACCTTTCCACCCAAGAGATCCAAGAGCCAATCAGCGCCATCATGCAGATCCAACAGCCTCATCGCCACTGTAGTGTTCTGGATAATACGGGACGTCTTGGGTTTTCATTAATAGGTTTATTAACAACTTCGCAACAGGTTTCCTATAACAGCAACTGGCTGCGTCACTAGTCAACCTCAACTGGAAGACACAATGGACGACCAACTGTATACAGCCAACCGCCAAAAGAAACACCCAACTCCCCCCCCATTGGTAGCCAGCGCAACTACACCACAACTGGCAACTATTCATTGCTGTCATGTGCGCTATGGCGCTCACCCCAGATCAGCATTGTTTGGATCTTAATGGACAGATTTCTTAGATACTCACAGGGTTATTCAGAGAGCATGAAAATCTGGAGAATGAAAAATTCCAGGTCAAAATAGCCGATTTGGAAAGTGAGATGAAAGGGAGAATTTTTCTGGTTTGGCTATTTTGACCTAGAATTTTTCATTCTCCAGTCATTCTCATTCTCCTGCTTTTCACGCTCTCTGAATAACCCTGTATATCTCACAGTAGTCTGGACTGCTACACCTAGTCCCCTCAGTCAGAGAGGTGATATAGAATGCTAAGTACCACTCAGCAACAAATGGTTTCGTGACCAAGTGACTACTGAGTGAAATCAAATTAACTATACATAGAAAATGTAGCAAGATCGAAACATAAATTGGTTTAACAAAAACGTGGTAAAAAATACTTTCTGAGTTGGCACCAAGGGTGGTAGTCTTACAGACTACAAGATCGGCAACAGAGAGGACTACCATATATTTGTTTACAATCATGTATAATGGATACACAATGAGTTTGTCAATCTGCAGGGCAGAACCACACTCAGAGAAAATGCTACTTCAGCTGTACACTGACTTGGTATTAGACAGGTAACCCGAGGGGTTAATGACTTCAGCAACCTGCAGGGCAGACCCACAATCAGAGACCATGCTGTGTGATCTGTGTATATACTTGGTACCAGGCAGGTAGCTTAAGAGGTTGATGAATTGAGCAACCTGCAGGGCAGACCCTCGATCAGAGACCATGCGGTTCAATCGGTACATATACTCATAGATCGTAGTGTACAACATAAACATGCAATAGGGAATAAGAGTAAGAATCGTCAAGCAGGCAGTCCGGGTCAAGATCACAAAGCAGGGTCCTCGTACTAAGCAGAATCGGCAACAAAGTGAAAAGTAAATACTATGACAGAACAGTGAGATCAGCTGGCAATGCAGGAATAACTCCACGTCAGGGCGACGAGCTGTATCTCGCGCCCTGTATTTAAGGCCGGCGGCTCCGTGGCACCGCGCAAAACCCCGCCCCCTGAGACGCCAATCTGCCAGTCCACGCTCCTGGCACCCTGCCACCCAGCGATGCCGCTGGGTGCCCAGGCGCTGCGGGGGCCAACGACGTGACAATTGCAGACCCATGGGTTCTACAAAAGTCATGTGAAGACTGTATGTAGCGAACGTGTCTGCGCTCGAATTGGGGCGATTATCCACCTTCTTACAGATTGGTAATGGGGGAGCCTTGGTCCATGCCTCCTATGGAACTGTTTATAGGGTAAGCAGCTCCTCTTTTTGCTTTAAAATCCCTGGATTCCTCTATATTTTGTTGTGTGCAGGAGGTATGACGAAGCTGCGCAATAATAAAACTCCTGGCTGGGCCTCTGTTTTAGAAGTATCTGGGCATGAAAGTGATTTATCTTCACATCACATTCAGATCGGTCAATGACGATGATAACGTCTGAACACAGCCTCCCCCCTCCAAAATAAAAGAGCATCTCTCAATGGTCGTCTAAAATTTAGGAATGTCTACAGAACCCAAAAGCAGCATTTCTGGCCAAAGATGGGAAGGATTTAGGAAGCAGAGAGGAATCTCTCAAGTGTTAAGGAGTTCCTCCACATGATAATGTGGCGCGCGCGCGTTTTCTACACCTTTGCTCCCCAATAAATTCATTAAATAGCACAGACCATGAACGCCAAGGGGCAGGAGTGGATGTTGGCGTGATAGATGCAGCAGTTCTCCGCCGTGGCGTACTTCCAGTCTGCTGGGCACTCCACCTGCTCACAGAACTGCTTGGCATCACTGGCATTGCTGCAGATAAAACATACCACAGTCACAGCCTGCGGGAGGAAACTAGGAACATCATCAACGAGTGGAACAAAACCGATGTTTTCACGAGGATAAGTGTCACTGCACAAACACAAAGTACCCAGGACAAACCTCTAACACAAAATACACCCAATAGAATCCATGGAGGCTGCAGATACCACCCTGCGCCGTGTAACGCAGATCCCACGCTGCGTCACGCAATTCCTGCCCCACACTGTGTCACGCAGATCCCACCCCGTGCCGCGGTACACAGGTCCAACCACGCACCATGTCACGCAGATCCTGCCCTGCCCTGTTAATGAATAGGATTCCAGACAATGGTTTATAATGACCCCGTATATATTTATATAAGGTTAACAGACCCCCTCTGAGACCCCGTATATATTTATATAAAGTTATTAGATCCTGTATATATATATATATAAGGTTATGAGACCCCGTATATATTTATATAAAGTGATCAGACCCCTCTAAGGCCCCGTATATATTTATATAAGGTTATCAGATCCCCTCTAAGGCGCCTTTTCTCTAAACTAAACAGGTTTAAGCTTGTTAGTCTTTCCTCATAACTTAACCCTTCCATTCCCCTTATTAATTTAGTTGCCCGTCTCTGCACTTTTTCTAACGATATAATATCTTTTTTTAAGACAGGTGCCCAAAATTGCACGGCATATTCAAGGTGCGGCCTGACCATTGATTTATACAGAGGCAAAATTATGTTTTCATCCCGAGAGTGAACTCTCCTTTTAATACCAATACTTTGCTGGCCTTGGCGGCTGCTGTTTGACATTGCACATTGTGTTACTTAGTGTGAAGTCTATGATTATTCCCAAATCCTTCTCCTGCTTGGATTTCCCTAACTCCGTACCATTTAGTGCATAACTTTGCATTTATCTAGATTATAATTCATCTGCCATTTAAGTGCCCAGTCCCCAATCTATCTAAATCCCTCTGCAGCGAAGTAACATCCTGCTCACATTGTATTTCCTTTTCCATGCGCCGTGTCACACAGATCCAACCCTGTGCCCTGTCATGCAGATCCAACCCTGCACCGTGTTACACCGATCAAACACTGCACTATTTTACACCGATCTGGCCCCGCACAGGGTTACATGAATCTGACCCTGCGCCGCGTCACACAGATCTGCCGCAGCAATGTGTCTCGCAGATCCGCCCCATGTTTGTCAGATCCGGCCCCGTACCATGATATATGGATCCAACTTTGTGACGTGTCAAGAAAATACAGCCCCTTCCCATGTCACACAGATCTGGCCTCTCACCGTGTCACGCATTTCTGGCTCTGCGCAAAGTCACGCAGATCCGGCCTTGTGCCATGTCACACAGATCTGGCTCCGCGCCATGTCATGCAGATCCAGCTCCACACTGTGTCACGCTGATCTGGCTCTGTACTGTGTCACGTAGATCCAGCCCCACACTGTCACGCAGATCCAGCTCTGCGCCGTGTCCCACAGATCCGACCCCTGCAGTGTCATGTGGAGCCATGGAGGGCACCAATAATAAACCATTAATTTATTTATTTATAAAGTATTTTACCAGGAAGGATACATTGCGGTTTCTCTCGTTTTCAAGTATGTCCATTAATTTAGCAGTTATTGCCCCGCGTACCTGAAGCGGAAAACCTTTCGAGTGATGGCTTTCTGGTAGAAGCTGTCCAGCACAGAAACAGAATACGAGACGTTAAACTCCAGCCCGGAAATAACTCTCTCAGGAGGTCGGACAATCCATGACATTTCAAGGCCTACAAGCAAGATCAACAATTACACTGAACATCTGTGAACACGGCACCCCGAAAAACAGTATGCGCGCGGAAAGTAGTATTAGGAGTGTCAGTGTGCGTAGCCATATTAGTTTGTGTGTGTGTAGACAGTGCATGGAGAGTCATTGTGTAGACATGTCAGTATGAGTGTGCAGGGCTATGTCAGTGTCACATTCGTAGCCGCAGCTGCCATAAGACAGACAAGTCCAGTGCTACTCAAGCCTTGAAATCCTAGGAGCAACTTTTCATGTTATATCATGCTCAGCGCTGGTTTCCTCCTAGCACTGCGGGCGATTCAATCATGGGCCTAATACTTCCTTACTAAAGGGTGGAGTACTCATGGTGCTTTGATTTACATTGCTGTCCTCCAGTCTGCTTGCAAGAAGCCTACATTCTGTTTCCTGATTTCCTGACCCTGTTTTACGGAGCTCTGCAATATTACCCGATTACACTTACTGTCTGCTGGATCACCTGTTACTGAGCTCTGCTATAATACCTGATTATACTTACTGTCTGCTGGATCACCTGTTACTGAGCTCTGCTATAATACCTGATTACACATACTGTGTGCTGGATCACCTGTTACTGAGCTCTGCTATATTACCTGATTACACATACTGTGTGCTGGATCACCTGTTACTGAGCTCTGCTATAATACCTGATTATACTTACTGTGTGTTGGATCACCTGTTACTGAGCTCTGCTATAATACCTGATTACACATACTGTGTGCTGGATCACCTGTTACTGAGGTCTGATATAATACCTGGTTACACTTACTGTCTGCTGGAACCCCTGTTACTGAGCTCTGATATATTACCCCGATTACACTTAATGTCTGCTGGATCACCTGTTACTGAGCTCTGATATAATACCTGATTACCCTTACTGTCTGCTGGATCATCGGTTACTGAGCTCTGCTATATTACCTGTGGCACATTAGATATAGATATATCAATACAAATCGATCTATCTTTCTATCTATATATCTGTATATATCCCAGTGGCCATTTTGCACAGCTGCATTAGTAAAAACCTCAGTTTTTAGTGTGTTCAAGGAAAGCAATTAAAATGTTAATGATGTTGGTCTCTGTGAAACAATAGAAGTTGTGAATGGGGGGAAATTGCCCCTTTGTTCTACTCAGCAGGTGGGGGAACTGCACTGCTCATGGCAGAGGGACAGCCAGTCTGACAGGCACCATTGGGACCAAAAAAAGTATATATAAAAGAAGCAATCACATCCTTTGATCACTAGAGACTATCTTTGGGGATGATTGATATATCTGGGAATCCAATTAATGAAGAAGTGCACTGAGTGTGCCCAGGAGTGGGAATTCTGGGAAATGTAGTGCACAGGCTGTACCAGCTAGGAGCTGTCCTTAGAGGAACAGGGCAGCCCTATATATATTCTGAGTCAAGCGTGGGCTCTTGGATTTACTCTGTGGGGTACCTAAGAAAGTGAGAAACTGACGGTTCTTCCTATCTCCAGCCCCAGGGGGACACAAATGTCCTGCTAGCTTGCTGACGTGAGTGTCATTTTTAATCCTTTTTTTTTTTTTTAATCCTTTTTCTTTTATTTGCTGTTTTGTGTGTGTAAAGCGTTAACCATTCTATCTATTTTTCTGTAACAAATGCACTGTGATATATATATAATTTCTTTTATATCATAATAAATATAAAACTTCTTAAGCTCTGCTTCTGCCTCATATTCGATCCACGCTAACTGAAGGACTTGATTATCATAGAGATTTGCCTTTGTTTAAGCTCAAGTCTAAGTTGTGGTGGGGTGCATGACCAGAGTTTCAAACCATCTCTGGGTCAGGCGGTAAGCCCCTTGGGTAAAAAGGTTGGTTTGTGGTGGCAGTGTGACGAATAGAATAAGAAAAGTGGCACAGGGATTGTGGGCGAAGTAGTCAGGATTCCGGGTCGAGTGTAGATGGATACTGCATTGCAACCCTGTGATCATTTCATTATGTTTGCGTGCCTGTTGCGAGCGAAGGCGTTGCTGGGACAGTTAGGTAAGCGCACGCAGGGGATTGTTGACCACGTAGTCATTATTTTGGGTCTAGGATAGACAGTGTTTTCCTAACCCTGTGTCAGGGTTGCGGGCTCCGCGGAGTTTGGTCTGGCCGCTCCCTTCTTATCGGGCTTGTGCCCGGAGGGTGCAGCTGGGGCCGACAAGAGTGCCTGGTGGTTCCTCGGGACCCGACTCACCTTCATTGGCTGTTCCTGGTCCTCAGGGAGGAGGGAGGCTGGGTCCTTGGTCACCTGCCATAGGCCTCTGCCGGAGCCCAAGGCTACATGCTCAGCGCAGGCTTCAGAATGGATGCGCATGCCCAGGCTCCACCAATATGGCGGCCGGGCTGCGGCACACGTCCATGACGTCGTCGGTGTCTCGGGCATGGGGAGGAGCTTAGCGGGTATTTACACTTAGGAAGCCACTTCTTCCTTGCTTCGCTATTATAGCAGTTCCCCAGTGTAGCATTTCTTACTAGTGTATCTTGCCTTACGTGTATGACCCGGAAAGTGACCCTTAACCATGAGTACCACTCCTATCCTGACCTGGCTTGTGACCTCGACTTTGCATTCCTCACTTAGTCCTTGAACTCCTCGTATCCTGCACCCGGGATCCCTGACAGAATAGCGAAGCCCAACAATGGAGCTCGCCGATGTCGCTGGAGCATTGGACACCCTGTCAAAACAGGTGAACAACTTAACCTGTTCCATGAGAGATCTACAAAATGGACAGTGGCACTTCCAGGAACCGTTTCTAACATTCCAAACCACCTCACCTACCCACCCATTGGAAGTAACACACATTCCAGAACCTCATATACCCATGCCGGAACGGTATTCAGGCAGACAATATCATTTCCAGGCCTTTGTGACTTCTTGCGAACTTCTTTTTTCCCTGAATCTACGGACTTATTATAGTGATTACATCAAAATCCGTACTACTATATCACTGCTAACTGGAGAAGCACAAGCATGGGCTCATAATCTCTTGTGATCCCAGAACCCAGTAATGGAGACATGGCCGCTCTTTCTCAATACTATGGCAGCGATGTTCGATGATCCACTCCGGGCCAGCACTGCAGAAAATGGTCTTCGTCCCTTACGTCAAGAACGTCGTTCGGTGGAGGCTTATGTCATGGATTTCCGCCGCCTTGCCTACGATACAGGATGCAATGATATCGCCTTGATAGGACAATACCGTCTCGGTCTCTCGGAGGCTCTAAAAGATGAAATCGCACGGGTTGGAGTCCCCTCATCTTTGGAGAACCTGGTTCAATTGGCTATCCAGATCGATAGAAGACTCCGTGTACGTACAAGAGAAAGATCGGCGTCCTATGTACCCATGTCTCGTCCCCAGGCGATACCACCTGGCAACCAAGTGGCATTACCTACACCAGAGGAACCTATGCAGGTCGGTTTTGCACAGGGTCGTCTTTCTCCCGAAGAATTACATCGACGATGTATGCATAACCTCTGTCTCTATTGTGGTCGACCAAACCATATTGCACGTTATTGCCCAGAAAAGAACAAGGGTCGAGCAGGTAACTCCAGTCCCCTCCTTCGTCTCTTGCACCTGTCTACTTCAAGTGGTTGCACTCCTTTGTTGACGCTGCCTCTTGTCTTACAGTGGGGAGAGAAGACACAAACCCAAGCCGCGATGGTTGATTCAGGAGCGAGTGGAAATTTCCTCGATAAAGCCTTAGCTGAAGCCTTATGTATTCCTGTAATAAAGAAACCCTTCCCCTTGCATATACAGATCGTCGATGAGTCTTCTTTGCCTTCTGGCCCAGTTACCAAAGAAACGGTGCCACTACAGGTGACCATAGGTTTTGGGCATAGTGAAGAGATACGATTCAACATCGTTAACATGCCATTATTCCCGATTATATTGGGACTTCCCTGGCTTCGTCAGCATGATCCTCGGATCTCCTGGTCTTCTGGAACGTTCACTTTTGCTTCCTCCTACTGTACCCAGCACTGTCTCGCACCACGTTGTCATGTTGTGAATACTGTATTAGATATTAATATGACACCACAATATCAAACCGTTCTTCCTGAAGTCTACTCCTCGTTCTCAGATGTCTTTGACGAAAAAGGTGTGGAGGTTCTACCTCCCAGAAGGCCATACGATTGCCCGATCGAACTCCTGCCAGGAGCACCTATTCCTTATGGAAGATTATATCCGCTATCAGAACCCGAATTGCAGGTACTAAAAGGCTATATAGAAGAGAATCTCGACAAGGGTTTTATCCGGCATTCTACTTCCCCAGCGGGAGCGGGCATCTTTTTTGTAGGGATTAAAGATGGCGGTCTTCGTCCCTGCGTTGACTATCGTGAACTCAACCGTATAACGATTAAAAATAGATACCCTCTCCCCTTGATCTCGGAATTGGTAGAGCGTCTCCAGGGGGCAACCGTCTACTCTAAGATCGACTTAAAAGGAGCATATAACCTTGTCAGAATGCGACAAGGTGATGAATGGAAGACAGCATTTAGGTCGCGCTACGACCATTTTGAATACACGGTGATGCCGTTTGGACTTTGTAATGCCCCTGGCACATTCCAACATTTCCTTAACGATATCTTCCGAGATCTGCTGGATCAGTATGTCATGATTTACTTAGATGATATCCTTGTTTTCTCTTGTTCCCTTGCGGACCACAGAAGCCATGTAGCAACGGTACTGACTCGTCTTCGAACCCATCGGTTGTATGCAAAAATTGAGAAATGCGTCTTCGAAGCTACAGAGATAGAGTTCCTTGGATTCTTGTTCACTCCTGGACGTATCGCCATGGATCACAAGAAAGTAGAAGCCATTAACACCTGGCATGTACCCGTTGATAAGAAGGCCGTCCAACGATTCATTGGTTTGGCCAATTTCTATAGACGTTTCATACAGGGGTTTTCCTCGATTATTCTACCCCTTACTGTGTTGACTAAACAACAGACCAAATTCAGCTGGACGGCAGAGGCACAACACGCTTTTGATGCTTTAAAACAACGTTTCAGCACTGCACCTGTTTTAGTTCTACCTGACCCTTCACAGCCGTATGAGGTTGAGGTCGATGCCTCGTCTGTTGGAATCGGGGCTGTTCTATCCCAAAGGAGACCTCCGGAATGAGCTCTACATCCTGTAGCATTTTACTCCAGGAAGTTAACCCCCACCGAGATCAATTACGACGTCAGCGACAGAGAATTACTAGCCATATAATGTGCTCTGACAGAATGGCGTCATCTGTTGGAGGGTGCTCTTCATCCCTTTATGGTCTTCACCGACCATAAGAATCTGGAGTATCTCAGGACTGCCAAACGACTTAATCCACGTCAAGCCAGATGGTCACTATTCTTTTCCCATTTTGACTTTCAGGTGACATAACCCGGTACTCAGAACAAGAAAGCAGATGCTTTATCACGCCTCTCTTCACCGACATGTCCAATAACAATCAGTGATACGGTCCTTTCCTCACCTAGATTCCTTGGTGTCACTACGACTATCATGCAACAGATGCGTTCCCATACTGATTCTACCATTCAACCACAAGTAGCCAGACTTCAAACACGACACAAGCAATGTCTGGTCCCTATCCAAGAACAATTGACGATATTACAACAATTCCATGACACTCCAGGGAGCGGTCATCCAGGAATAAGAAAAACCAAGAATCTGATAACACGTTACTTCTGGTGGCCGACCCTGGCTCAAGATGTGGAAAAGTTTGTAAACTCCTGTTCAGTGTGTGCTCGTGCTAAACATAGCATGAAGAAATCTGTGGGTCTTCTACAACCTGTTCCGGTACCCGAACAACCATGGTCGCACCTCACCGTCGATTTTATTGTAGAACTTCCTCTATCACATAATTACACCACTATTATGGTGACCGAAGACCGTCTGACTAAGATGGCTCATTTTACTCCGGTTCAAGGTCTGCCTACTGCCGCACAGACTGCATCACTATTCCTACAGAACATATATCGATTACATGGCGTTCCGGAATCAATCGTGTCCGACCGAGGGGCGCAGTTCACTTCCCGTTTTTGGAAACACTTCTGCCGTGCTTTGGGAATATCAATCGACTTGTCGACTGCGTATCATCCCCACACCAACGGACAGACGGAGCGGGTGAGTCAATCCCTCAAAACTTACCTACGCTGCTATATGACGTACCTCCAAGACGATTGGGACACTTTGTTGTGCTTGGCCGAATATGCATACAATGCCCGACTACACGATTCTACCCGCTGTTCTCCTTTTTTTAAGCTGTACAGATATCATCCTCCTCCTCTTCCTGTTTTACCTTGTGTTACTCCGGTTCCCAGTGTTGCCACTCGTTTACGGGCTCTCCGGCGATGTCGAATTAAGGCTCGAGAATGCCTTATTGCGGCTCAGACTGTGTATAAATCATATGCTGATCAACGGCGTTCTGCCTCTATAACCTATTCCGCAGGCCAGAAGGTGTGGTTGTCTACATGCCATCTGCGCCTCTCATGTCCATCCAAAAAGTTGGGACCAAAATACATTGGGCCATTCACCATTGTTTCCATGATTGGTCCAGTCGCTGCTCGTCTCCGGCTTCCTTCTCGTTTTCGGTTCCATCCGGTGGTGCATGTGTCTCTCCTGAAGCCTGTTGGTTTCAACTCCTTTCCTTGTCAGTCATTGCCCCCTCCTCCTCCTGTGTCCACCAATGGTTCTGATGCTTTTGAGGTGGCTCAGATCCTCGACTCGACGCTTGTGCCCGGAGGGTGAGGCTGGGGCCGACAAGAGTGCCTGGCGGTTCCTCGGTTGGGAACCACTGGTCTAGACTGTAAGCTCCTATGAGCAGAGCCTCTTGTTTCCATTTTATGTCCGTTTTTATGTATTGCATTCCCTTTGGTTATTGTAAAGCGCTGCGGAATCTGTTGGTGCCATATAAATGATGACAATAATATTATTTGTCTTATAGCTTTGTTTATTATTCAGCCCTTTTCCTGTCTATTCTGTCCAGTATCGATAGTTACCTTTGTGTCCATTCATTTCCTCCCCTGCCTCTGCTTTTTAATCAGCTCCTCTTTCTGCCTTGTCCCTTTTAATCTCTATCCTGTGTTCAGTATATCCAGCATCTTTCCTGTCTCGCCAGCCACCTCTTATACTTAGCTTGTCCCTTATTGCTCTCGTTTCATGGCTCCTGTGTCCTGTTTATTAAGCCTTCTTTCATTCATACCACAGTTACCTTTCTGCTCAGCTTTGTTCACCGCATATTATTGGGCTCAACCTTTCAGCCCTGTAAGCTGGACCCTGACAGTGTGTGTGTGTATATACATGTCTGAATGTGATGGGAGGAATGTAACGTCTCCGTGTCTCCTCCCAGCCTGTGCCCCCTCTAATTACTATGCCCCCCCAACGGGTGGGATGCTCACCCATACAGTCTACCATGTTCTGCTCATTGGGCTGCTCCTCGGGCCAACAGTCAAACTCCGTGTTATCCAAGTCATGCCAGCAGGACACCATCTGGAATGGGTGGGGAAGAGATCATGGAATTTGTAACGTTACTCTGCCCGTCACGGTCACTGGCATTAGTCACTTTACGTCTCCTGCTTTACGGAGTCCTTCAGGGAATCAAATGCTGGTTCGATGTAACGGGCCACGACGTGGGGCCACCAGACACAGAAGAACATTTACAAACCCTCCACAATACGTCTTCCTACTCCGTCCATCAAACACAAACTGAAGCGTCTGCTTCCTGCCCAGACCACACCACTCATCCATCTACAGATACCCAGGGCCAGGCGAGCTCACTGCACCCAAGACACAGTGCGCAGGCCAAGTCACCAGGTCCACGACATTCATCCAAGCAGGGACAACCATGACACACGGCTCCAGCTGCTCATCACTGCTTCATTCAGAGCAAACGAGACAGAATGCACAATATGATATGTCACCATCTCATTCAACACATCACCGAAAACATCCTCTGTCTACCTACCCGCCCCACAGTAACATACCGCAACAAAGAGCAGCTGCCAACACACCAACAGTATCATTGTACTCCAAAAATCCCCTGTGAAAATGTGACAGAAGCAAAGAGCATCAAACATAAAAATTATTTTAAACATATTATAAACAATATGAAGTATTACTATAAACATATTTACTATAAACAATATGAAATATTACCATAAACATAATTATAAACATTTACTATAAACAATAAGAAATATTACTATAAACATAAATATTACTATAAGCAATAAGGATTATTACTATAAAAATATTTAGTATAATCATATTTACTATAAACAATAAGAAATATAAACATAAATATTACTATAAACATTTTACTATTGTAGCGCTGCTTTAAAATTAACTCTGGTTCTGTGAAATGTTACCTTTTACCACTGGAGGGAGCCAGAGTATTATGTATGATAAGAGACTATGCTGGACTATACACTACATTTCCCAGAAACCCCTGGGAGGGGGGAAGGAAGTGAGCTCTCTGGCGCGAGGAAGTGAGGAGCCGGATGGCCAGAGTGGCAGAACGGAGCGGGCAGCGAGAGAGAGCAGTCGCAGGTAACACTTCTGGGATCCTGGCAGAGTTGGAGCGCAGAGAGACAGCGGCATCTATTGTTGCAGTGATCAGAGGGAGAGAGAGTGTTCATCGGCCGGTTGCATATTCCGTTGAGCTGTTCCGTACAAAGTGCGGTTTGACAGATGGAGGACCTCGTGTGAGGAGAGGCTGCAAACCGAGCAGAGTGCTGGCGGCCTGTGTGTGTTCGTGTTTCGGCGGAGGAAAATCAGATCGGGAGTGCAGGCGTTAACAGCATCGAGCTCCAAGTGGCAGCGATGACAGCTCCTCTTGATAGAAGATCCTTTTTCTCCAGCGTTCATTGATCCAGGGCAAGCGGTTACACCGGATGGGTGAGAAGGCTTCGGCCTGGTGAAAACGCAGAACATTGCGCACTTGTTTATTTGTTTCCTTAACGGCCCCAACGGTGACTAGTCGAAGATTGCTCTTTTCATTCACTGGCCAGTTGAACACAGTACCCGGGTACCCTAGACACACGCACATACATATTTTGAGCCATTTTACGGGACTTATACTCCAGAACAGAAGGGGTTAACCGTTTCTTTTCCACCGCTTATTTTTCCCGCGTTACGAATTCATGTAATTTAAATACCGTACATGTATGCCATATGTCGCTTTATTGGGATCAGTAAAGTATATAATATAGAAAAATCCACAACAGTGCTGGTGTATATTGATTTTCCTAGTGCGGTGAGACTATCCTGGGGTTAATTAGCGGCTCCTTTGGGGGTGAGCGCTACATGTGGGGGCTTGTCTGGGATTTCAGTCTCTATAAATACCGCGCATGTTCCCGCACATGGCGATTCCGCGCATGTTCTAGGCTTGTGCACCGATTTTTTTTTTCGGTTCAATTCGATTCGATTTTTCGGATTTTTAAACTATTCGATTCGGCTCGTTTCGACCTATTTCTGTTTCGATTCGGTTCGGCTCGACTCGTTTTTCGTGTACATTTGTTTTTCGGAATATCGACCATTTTTCGTATTTTCGTGTCACTTAGCTCGTTTTTTGTATCGACTTTTCGTATTTTCGGAAATTTTCGTTTTTTCGGAACGTCTGTTCTCCTCGTTTCAAAGCAATAAATTTCGATTTGACACATTTCAAGTACATTCGAAAATTCCGAAAATATTTTGTTTCGGCTCGGAAAACTTTTCGGATCTGCCATTTTCGGATCTAAAAATTTTCGGAAAATCGGCCGGATCCGAAAACACGAATCTGGAAATTTCGTGAAAATTCCAAAATTCCGAAACGCACATCCCTAGCATGTTCCCGCGCCCAGCCCGCTAGCCATGATCGGGCCAGAGTTCATAGTGGCTATTGGAGAGTTGCTGGCTAAATGTCAAAGATCAAACCCTCCACACACTAACTTTGGTTATCGACAGTTGAGGAATTTTTCAGGAAACACGCCAACTCCGGCGGGAGAAAAAACCTTCGAGGAATGGGTGGAACAGGCGATGCAGGCTCTGGATGAGTGGGACGTCCCTGAAGCGCAGAAGAAGCAGGGAATTACAGAGAGCCTGAAGGGACCTGCATCAGAGGCTGTCAGAAACCTGAAGTTGAGTAAGAAAGATTGTACTGCTTTAGATTATTTAAATATATTACAGGAAGTCTTCGGGCGAACAGAAAAGGCTGCTGAGCTCATGTATCACTACGAACACACCTACCAGCAGAGAGGTGAGAAAATGACTGAGTATATGAAGCGCCTGGAAAAGATTCTACACCAGATACTCCTCAAGCAAGGAGCCGAGCCTGCCATGATAGACCAGATCAGAATGCAACAGATATTGAGGGGTGCTCAACCTCTAGATCCTGTGATGTTACATCTGAAAACCAGAGAAGGTAACCGAGAGTTGAAATACATGGAGCTGATTCGAGCTGTTCGCAAGGAAGAGGCTCTTCTAGAAGAAAAGTCCTTAAGGGGAGCCGAAAGAGCCTACGCACAACCTGTGAGACATAACGAATGTTTGCCGAATGAAGATGGTTCGTTAGATGCCTATGCGTCCGAAGTTGACAGATCAGAGAAATTCGTCGCTCTTACACCGTCAGAGAATACTGTGAAACAGTCAAATATACAAACGTATGGTGAAATACAAAAGACTGTTAAGAAAGTGCAAGAAGCTCAAGCTGAACTAGAACAGGCAAACACGGACCTGTGCCGGATCATTTTGAAGGTGGCAGAGACACAGAGCGATATGCAGAAGTTCCTCACCGATATGCGGGCAACAGGAGTTGCTGTGGCCTCTGGCCAGGGTCTTCCGAAGGAACCCCCACGAACAAGTGCACCTTCAAGGAAGAGATGTTTCGGTTGTGGAAAAATGGGTCATTTCCGAGCACAGTGCACGAACCGAAGGCCAGTTCTTAAAGGCCTTGGAAGGGCTGTTATCCACCTCACAGGCGTGAAACTGCCAAGGGCCCTGGTGAGGGAGCAAACTAGGTGCCTAACGACTGAAAACCGCTCCAATTTTCAAGCCAGAACTGTTAGGCCGAAAGGATACAGATCTGTGCCGAATGCGGTGCCTGTCAGGACTGACAAGACTACTCTGGTATCCGGACCTATGTCATGGGAAAGCAATGCACACCCAAAACCTCAACGAATCAGGAAGAAGGTTAGAGTACAACGAACTAGGCCTATACCTCCTACTGTTACCAATAAGTTTCCTGAACAGTTGATAGGTCCTTCGCCCATCATTCCAATCCAAGTAGAGGGGGTCTACACTAAGGCTTTGTTAGACTCCGGTGTCCAAGTGACGCCGATTTATCGAGATTTCTATGAGAAGCACTTGAAGCACCTGCCCTTTAAAAAGCTGGAGGACCTTGAGATCTGGGGTATCGGAACTGAGGAGCTTCCCTATGATGGATATCTACAGGTGAAGTTGGAGTTCGGTTCAGAAGTCGTCAGACAGTCAGGTGGGTGTGATGCATTGGCCATTGTGTGTCCTCGCCCATCGGGAGCCAGCCCGAGTTCTATGATAGTGGGGATGAATACTGACCTGGTGAGACGTCTCCTGACTCCGATAGTGATGGAAGAAGGTTCTACCAAAGGAGTACATCCGACGATACGTCTGGTCTATCAACGAATGGCCGAAGAACAGAAAGCACCTGCCAACGTGGGACAGCTGTGGAGATTGTGAGTGTGACGGATCCTGCTACTCGGGGTGAGTAGATCCGCCGTCAGCGCCGAGTACACCTGGAGGTCGGTTGTGTGGTAGCGAGGTGCCGCTGGTGCTCGTAGGATACCCCGAGGTTGCAGCGCTGTAGAGAGGTCCTTGAAGCGTCCCGGTTCCCAAAGCCCTGTTATCCCCAATTACTAGCTGAGGCAGGAGTAAAGGTTCAAACAAGAGTGATTTATTTTTCATGGAGAACACAGCTTATTTATGGGGGAAAAAGACATTGTTCTCCCCTGGTCCGCCCTCAGCCCTCCCGGGGTGATTTCTGCCACTGCCCCGAGCCATGGCCCAATTTCCCTTTGTTCACCTTGGGCCCCCCTGGTGGGTGCAGCCCTTATCTTGGGGCTCGGTGCCAGCTCGTCTGGTGAACTTTCCGTGGCTCTGAATGAGCGGTGAACAGGGGAACAACAGGGAAAATCACATTGAGGTACTTATAAAAATAAGGGCTAATGAACTTTTAATAACACACAAATAAATAAACACTTGAACTGTTGTACTGCGCTACAGCGTAGTGGCGGCCGTCCCGTCACAATGAGGAACAGAGAAGGTTCTACAATCAGGAGAAGTAACGAGCTTCCGGGCTTCAGTCAAGTTGAATGGATCACAACCGGGTACTTCTGTGGTACTGGAAACTGATCCCAGTCGCGGGAGTGAGGCCGGAGTAGAAGTAATCCCTGAGATAATCTCCACAAGAGCTTTGAAACGAACACGAGGAAGAATTTTCGTCAGTGTATGTAATGTATCTGATTCTCCAGTGGTCCTGAAAGCATGAATGCCCCTCGGACCAGTGGCTTCTGTTACGCCTCTCTCCCCTACCGATTAAAGGGGGGAGAGAACAAAGAGATTCCAGCTGAACGGTTCTACCCCTAAGGACGCTCCGATCTCGCTTGTAGCCAGAGCCATATGTGACTTGAGCCCCTGTCTGGCCAGCCTCAACATCTAACAGGTCCCATCCAGGTAGATTTGTTGCTCCGAGCGGCCGAAGGCAAAAGTTTCAGCACAGCCGCTCGCATCACTTAAGAACAGCCAGCCGCGATCTCGTGAGATCCCGGAAGATCAGGAGATCTCGTGAACTTCCAGGAGTTCGCAAGATCGCGGCTGGCATTTCCCCAGTGAAGCAAGCGGCCGTGCTGAAACTTTTGCCTGCGGCCGCTCGGAGCAACAAATCTACCTGGATGGGGCCTGGCAGAGTGCCGTTAGAGCACTCCGCAAGCTGCACCTGCCCTCGGATACTGACCGGAAAGCCAGCGCTGGCTTCCTGTATCGGTTGAAGTATCGGGGGCATCTGCACGAGTACCAAGTACTCGTGCAGAACCCGGTATCGGCACCGATACCGATACTAGTATCGGTGCATCCCTAATATTGACTATAAATATTACTATAAAAGATAAATATTACTATAAATATTACTATAAATATCAGAATAATATATAAAAATTGCATCTGATCCTTTAGCCTACTGCAGCACAGAGTGCAAGGGCACCTTGAAGCCCTCGAAAACCAAATTCCAACAAAAAATTACAATGGCGCCGGCACTTTATCAGCGGCACTTCATCAATAGGGATGAGCTGTTCGGTTCGATCAGTTCGGAGTTTGATTCGAACTTTGGCCGTTCACAAGTTCGCGAACTTCGAACTTTTTGGCATGTTCGGTTCGAGTTGGAAAAAAAAATTGTGAAAAAGTATAAAAATTGCTTAAAAAATACCAAAAAATCTAGAAGTAAAGAGACTCTTTACTGCAGAATATTATAAGCAACGGTTTATTAGATATTGAATTAAAAAATAATGTCTACGTGCAAAGATTCTGACCTCTAAATGACCTGTGTTCTCAAATGCTGTAAACAACAGGTGTTAATTAGTGTTTGGAAATAACATGTGCTTCTAATTAGTCCGGTCTCATGAATTTGATACATTGTATGCAGACTGGGAGTGCCAGGTGTCGTGTGTGGGTCTGTGATGGCAATGTTTCCATACATCCTACAAATCCGCCACTTCACGGGCAGGTTATGGGGACCTCCTAGGCACGATATTTGAAGGAATTTTTCGTTTTTATTCTTAACCCTTATTTTATGGAAAACTCACTGTTCCTTTAACCCTTTCACTGCTGAGGCATTTCACCGCTGTGTGCTGAGCTCATTTTTACCGCTTTCGCTCATGTTTAAACGCGATTTGAAGCCACTTTTTATTATACGACCCAGACATATTAGATATCGTTCTTTCCGGCAGACTCGGCAGATTCATAATATATCATTTTTATATGTATACGTCATGTTCTGCCTGTATATTATAACAAAAAATGCAATAAAACTTGAATTTTTAATCATCTGCAGCGTGTAAAGTGTTTTTTCTCACCTTTTATCACATGAACATTTTCGGTTATATTTTCTATGGGGTGCGCTTGTACAAAAATTAGAAATGGGGACTTATTACATTTTTGGGGGGGGAATTATGTGATTTTTAGCAAACGCACACCATAGAAAAAAATCATTAGTGCAGCATGTAATTGAAATGTGAACAATATTGCTGCATTAATAAAAATAACACAAAAAAAATACATGTTTTTTTTTTCTACTTTATACCTGGTCATGTTGGGTATCATTCGAAAGGCCGTGCTCAGGCCCCCCTAGCTGCCACGGTTCTGGAGATATCGGGGTTCAAATGAACCCCCTATCTCCACCAGGGGATTCCGGGCAGCTAGGGGTTCCCCGGCTATCTGATGTCATCACGCTATGCGTGAGGACGTCAGGCAGTGAGGGAGGACCCGGGGTGGAGCCGCCATCCAAGATGGCAGCCCCCACCGGAGCTAGGCCGCACTTCGGCGCCACAAGGCGCTGAAGTGCGACCCGGTGCCTAAGGGGTTAAAGCCAGGCACCGCTTAAAAGGGGAGACTCTCCCCTTTTAAGCAGTGCTTGGATTTTTTTTGTGGGACCTCTCGATCGGGAGGGAGAGGGATCTGAACAGATCCCCCCTCCCTTCCAGGCGATCTCCCGGGGGCAGGGCCGGCGCTAGGGGCCGAACCACCTGACCAGCGCCAGGCGCGTAGTTATGCAGCCGCTCAGCGTCGTTTCCGGAAGAATTTTCAAATTAATGGAAATAAGCCAGTGCCGTCTGTTAATTCAATCAAATTGTGAGAAACTTTGGAGCAATTGGTGAAACGAGAAGCAGAAGGGGTGGCAGTGCAAGATCAGTGCCAACTCCCGCCAATATTGACCGCGTGAGAGTTGCTGTGGAAAGAAGCCCTCGGAGATCGGCGCGTCGGCAGAGTGCTGCGCTTGGCAAACACGAGCGTCCGAAGAATCTTGAGGTTAGATTTACACCATCACCCATACAAAATTCAGCTTGTTCAGGCTATGAATGAAAACCATTTTGCAGCTCGACGGCGTTTTTGTCAAACGTTGTTGGACATGTTTGATGAAAACGAGGACCTTGTTCACAACCTGTGGATGAGCGATGAGGCACATTTCCATCTCTCCGGTTTTGTGAATAAACAAAATTTCCGATATTGGAGTGATGAAAACCCTCAACAACTCCATCAAACACCACTCCATTCAAGCAAGGTAACAGTTTGGTGCTCAATGTCCTGATTGGGAATCATAGGCCCGGATTGTTTTGAAAATGACAGGGAGCAGTTACTGTGAATGCACAACGCTATTGGGAAATGTTGCATTCGTTCTTCATTCCTCAGCTTCGTCAACATGGAATGAACAATGAAACCTTATTCCAGCAAGACGGTGCCACAAGTCATACAGCCCGTGTCACAAGTCATACAGCCCGTGTGACAAGTCATACAGCCCGTGTCACAAGTCATACAGCCCGTGTCACAAGTCATACAGCCCGTGTCACAAGTCATACAGCCCGTGTCACAAGTCATACAGCCCGTGTCACAAGTCATACAGCCCGTGCCACAAGTCATACAGCCCGTGCCACAAGTCATACAGCCCGTGTCACAAGTCATACAGCCCGTGTCACAAGTCATACAGCCCGTGTCACAAGTCATACAGCCCGTGTCACAAGTCATACAGCCCGTGTCACAAGTCATACAGCCCGTGTGACAAGTCATACAGCCCGTGTCAGCATGAATGTTCTCAACAATGTTTTTCCAAATCGGGTGATATCCCGAAATGGAGCAATTTCTTGGCCTCCCCGATCGCCCGACCTCACCGTGTGCGATTTTTTTCTTGTGGGGGTACCTGAAGAGTAAAGTCTTTGAACAACGACCTCCAACGCTTGGGGAACTCGAGGAGAATCCGGTTGGAAATCGAGAGAATTCCTCAGCGTTTGCTCCGTGATGCGATGGGCTGTTTCAGAAATCGCTTACAAGAATGTCTCAATCGGGAAGGACACCATCTTACTGGAGTTATTTTTAAACAGTGAATGTTGTTTCTTAAATGCTTTTTAATGTACATTAAGATAGTAACAATAAAATTCTGAAATGTCTATCCGTTTATTTTTTACAGTCATTTCAAAAATGCAGCTTTGACTGGCTCACCCTGTATATATAGAGATTATTATGGCACCTCTATCCTGATTGGCTTGACATGACACGGATGGGGAGGGGGCACCAAAATGCACCTTCGCCTGACTAGATAAAAATGCTTGCACCGGCCCTGGCGGGGGGTCACCTGGAAATGACGTTTCATTTACATCGGGAAGAGCTTGACTTCAGCGTTTGAGGACACTGAAGTCAGAATGCCGCGGGACGCCGGACAGAGAGGTGAGTATCTCCGCCGGGGGTCCCGCAAAGCTGATGACGTGTGGGACACGTCCTCCTCAGCATACAGCGGGAGTAACTGAGGACGTGTTCCACACGTCGTCAGCAGTGAAGGGGTTAAAAACGTCTTTTCTGTAACTTTTTGTCCTTGTTTCCTGTCCCCCAGGGCACTACCCAGACCCCCATACACCTTTTATGGCAAATATCTAGCATATATGCCCTCTTGGAGGACACTCTAAAAACCGAACGTTCGATTCCCATTGACTTGCATTGAGTTCGAACTTTTGAAAAGTTCGAGTTCAAAT